>JARBJD010000015.1:0-532390 GCA_033064195.1 Blattamonas nauphoetae | reverse complement strand
TTCATGGACTGAAAGTAACCAGATTATATTATTGAATAAACACAAACTTTATTTTGAATAAATGAACACCAAGGATTTAGTGAATAGGTTACTTCCGGTGTACACAACACTCAAATCAAAATATTCAATGTCAAGTTCAATAGAGCCAACACTACCAGTATATGATGTCTATGATTCTAATGGAGAGTGTAGCAAACGATGAGACATATTTTGAGGATTGGTTTAATGGAGGTCTCTCCAAAGTTAACTATCTCAGATGGAACAAAAGTAGTCTCACAGTTTCTGATTGAATTCTTGGGAAAACGTGTTAGTGATGGGAGATGTGAAACAGCATACAAAAAGTATCAAAAATATCATCGAAAGTACAATCAGGTAGTGACGCCAATTCCAATTCTCTCACCAAGAGTTCAAAGCCCTGCAGTGAGACAAATCCCAACACCAGTGCAGAGACCAATAGTTACAGAATTACCTGAATATCCAATAGTGCCCGGACTGAAGAGAAACTTGAAATCAATGGGGTTTGAATATGAATATCCAATGAAGGAGAGGAAGTTCGAAGAGGATGATGATGATGATGATGATGACGACATTATACCAATTTCACAGATGCAGAATCCAATTGAGAGAAATCCCTTCTTCATACCAACTTCGTTCAACCACCCTGTGAGAGAGATCAGACAGTACATACCAACGACACAGCAAGTGCTCAATAAGTTGGCACATATGAAAGGATTGTTTGATCATCAACAGAGAAACGATTCAGATGATGAACAGATCAAAGCTGAGAACTCAATATTGAATAATCTAAAACATATGGAACACTTTATTACCTCACACATTCTGGATGCCAATAAAATGAACAGAGACACTTTGTTCGAGCCTCGATTAACAAAACTATTGCGAACGATGATCTTGACTTCATTCTGACTCACACAAAACAAATCCCTTTCGGAGGAAGATCATTTCAGGATTGGTATGAGGAATTTGATCACAGATGGAGTGTAGCACATCCGAGGAAAATTCAGAGAGAAAAAGGAAGTGACAGAATGAGAATTGATCCACCAACGATTCCAAAAACAACGGAAAAAATAGTGTATCCATTTCGATCAAAAATGCAGTTCATGTCAAAGGCAATAACAGGTGATCCACAGAAGACATCAGACAGAAAGGTTCCACAGAATTGTGATCGACCATACTTTTCTCCCAAGTTTGGATCCTGGGAAATTGATCTCGTCTTCGTCCAATCACCAACTTCGAAAACAATGTTGCAGATATACCTCTTCGCAATTAACATCAACACCAAATACCTGGTGGTCATTCCTGTTCTGGATAAATCATGGAGCAAAGTCAGGACTGCAATCAATGATCTGATTAATCATCGTGGAGTTACAGTGAATAACATTCGTGGTGATGGAGAAGCAGCATGGACAAGTGGAGAAGCATCAGAGTTTTTCAAGGATCAGAATGTCAGCACTTATTTCACAAGTTCACCATTCACAAATCACAACAGAATTGTCGATCGAGTGATAAGAACAATCAGAGATGGATTCCAAGACAATGCGACACAAATGGCCAATCATTCATTGATGAATCAGATGGTGGAATACTACAACATGACTCCTCATCGAGCGTACTGGAACAAATTCACTCCACAGCAAGCACAAAACAATAGAGAAATCGAAGCTTTGTACATCTCCAGTTGTGAAGAACAATTGAAGAACATTCAAAGACAGCAGACAACACAGATGTTATGGAAATACAAACCAGGAAATATCCTACTGATTCACCTTGATTTGGACAAGACTGTTGCCAAGTTTCAGAAGAAGCGAAGACAGTTTCAATTCGTGGGGAAATTCATCGAATACAAACACGGAAATGTGGTAGCTACTCTACTGAATGGTCTCACATGTCTGTCAAAAGTTGTCTACGTTCCAATCCAACACACGAAGTTCCATGCAGACTCAATTGATGACTTAACTCCAGAGTTCATTGCTGTCTTTAATTTGGCGTAGTCTCAAAAATGTTTCAGATATTTTTATTTCACTTAAATGACATCACTGAAAATATTAGAACCGTTTGATCCCGAGCAGAACTGTTTTGAAAACATCCACGATTTTCAGAGAAGTTTTTGGAAAGAACAGAAAAGAACTGAATGAGTACACAACACAGAAACTGAATAGGATGATTCAAATTGATGGATATCGAATAACAAAAATAAGGGGTGAGATTGCGTTGAGGAAACGATATGTTGATGCTTCCACTTCTCCTAATTCACTATCGATTGATCAAAGATTATCAGACATTGAAGAATCAATTCGAACGCTGACAGACACTCTCAGCATGAGGCTTCGAAGTCTTGACGAGACCATTGGGAACCTTATCCAAGAATTAACGGACCCTTCTGATTCGTCCATCTCTGTTGATCTCATTCAGTGCAACTCCATCAGTGTTGTATCGAAGTATGATTGCTTCACATTTTGTTTCCGTTGATAGATATTCCAGAATTGTTGAGTATCAATTGGTGCATTCAACTGAGGATAGACTCGACTGATTCGTTCTTTATTGAATCCTCCAAAGATCCACATTGAATCAATGTTTGACTTCATGTCTGCTGACAAACTGAAGAGCTCGTGCATTGTCAGGAAAGAACGTGAACTTTGGTTGTCGATTCTCCAGTAACAAGTCCATCATTGTCATTCTATTTTTGGATGCTCTACGTTCACCTAGAATTCTACGGCAATCATCAAGGAGGATAATCGTTTGGAGATTCTTCACTGAGAAGTCATCAATGTACAGTGAGTCAAAGAGATTCTCTCTGCATTCATCAGTTATTCTGTTTTTGCCACTGGTTGTCAATTATTTCTTCATACGCTGCTTTTGATTCAGAGAGTTCCAACAGAAATGGAAGTGCTTCATCGTATTTGACTTTCACATACGGAACGTTCAGTATTGGTTTGAACTTATCGAAGGTTGGATCAATGTTCTTATCAGTAACGAAGACAAACAAATGAAACAGTTCATTCCGAACCTGAACATTCTGGAGCTTGGCAACCTCTCGAAGAGCATTGAATGTTTTTCCACTTCCTCTATTTCCAACGAGGACATTGACACTGTTGCGATTGAAATTTAAGTCTGGATGAATCTGTGATTGCACTTCATGAGAAACATTCCTATTTGATGCTTCACTCAATTTAGCATTCACGTATGCTGTTAATGAAGAGGGCTCTACCCTCCGTGACAATGTATGCATTGTCGTTTGATTCGATTTGTTCATTTGTGATTTAACTCTAATTAAAATATACTTTTGGTTTTTTATTTTGTATGAAATGTCAATGATACCACAGATTGTGTACAACCAACCACAAAGAAAAACAAGAGAGAAGAAACCAAAAATGAGATACGCTGAGCAAAGTCAAGCAGCATTGAAAAGAATCTATGCTGACGATGATATTCAAACCAGATGGAACGATGCCCTCAGTAGTTATCCATCAGCGCTTGAGTACATTAAGAGAACTGGACAGAATTGGACTGTTCTAATGGAACAACATGGAAAAATCCCAGATGTGATGGTCTACGATAATGAGACGAAAGATTTGATTGCAGTCAATGGTGCCATGCTCGCTCCATACAACAGTAGACCAGTCAAAGAGACATACTATGCAATGAATCCAACACCAGACAAGAGAAGGCAGACCTCCTATACAGCTTTTAATCGCCAATTCGGAAGGAAAATCAAAGCTTCACACTCAAATTTCCTTAAGAATGGATCATACGATTTACCATCCAATTATCGAGACATCAGCTATGGAGACATGCAAGCACAAAGATCACAACAACCATATGCAATAATGAAGAAAGCTGTTGGTGACTTCATGACAAACACATTGGGAATAACTCGTGCCAGTCGAGATAATCCAGCAGATACAGGGAAAAGAGTAATAGACAATATGGTGTTCAATTCGATTCAATCGAGAGTAGCTTCACAAATGTGGGACAGATGGCTTGAAGAACACCTTCAAGGATTCGACAGTAGCAACGAAGGACATCAGAGAATGAAGAAAAGAAAGGATTTCAAGGAGCAGGTGTATCCACAGTTTCTAGAGTTTATCACAAATCAAGAAGATTTGAAAACATTCCTTGGTAGACATAATACTACCATTGCATCAGAGATTAGCGGTCTGACACGCCAAGCCTATGCAACAAGAACAGAAGATTTCAGTGAATTCCAATCTACGAATATGCCTGCTTACTCTCAATATGTTCAGTAACAGAAAGAAATGTCTGATTAAAAACATTAATATATATTTTTTATTTTTATAGAAAGTGATGCAACCAATTCTAAGTTGTCAATTTACAAAACACACAAGTTCTTCTTCAGTACCAACATCAATCACCAACAATGTCATCATCGATAATAAAGGATCCAATTCCGGAAGATCAAATAGTGAGCAAAGTGCAAATGTCTCGCTAGAGGCTTCGAGCCCTCCCAGGGGGAGAGTGGAGATGGAGAGTGAACGAAGTGCTTACGATCCACCACTCGAGACATATCCATCAGCTCCTATTCAAAGTCGTTCTATTCCATTGAGAGAGTACACATCTAACATTTCAGCATTCAAAGATCAGTTATTACTCGTCTACAAGAATGCATTCGCTTGCGAAAAGAAATTGTTGAATAACCTCATTGAACCGTCGAAGAAACTGATCACAAACCAAAGTGATTTGTGTGCACTGATTGCGACACTAACTGGGATCAATGATGTGGTGATCGAACTGGATGATTTGTCTGACAAGTGCCTATGTCTGAATAAACTCCCAGTGTTTCGAACAATATTCAAGATCCTCGTTGGTGGAAAAGACATGAGTATTGCCTATAACGAAGCATTCAACACTATTCTCAACTATGGGATTTCTCTCACTAAAGCAATTCCGAGATAAAATTAATAATGAATTGTATTTTTTATTTTTACATAAATGGCACCAGGAAGTTTCAACAAACTCAAAAATATCGGCAAGCAATTCTTTCAATTCATCAAACCTCTAGCTCCAACATTGCTTCAAGTCGGTGGTGGATTGCTCTCACAAACGAACAGTAAATTCGGACAAACAGCTGGAGGAATACTCAATGGATTAGGAGGAATGATGGATGTTTATCAACAAAACAAAGTGATCAATCGCCAACAAAAACCGCAGATGATCGAGTACGAACCACTCTCACCGAGAGCTCGAAGCCTTGCAGAGGCAAGACCACGAAATGGACGATTCACAAATGATGATATGCCACTCTCGTCAAATTCCAAAATTCAATTCAAAGGATAATCATTCACTAGTATTCAAATATTTTTATTTTTATTAAAATGGCACCAGGTTGGTTATCAAAATTAGCAGCAGTTGGCAAAAATATACTCAGAGTTGGAGCTCCATTTCTAAATCTCATTCCCTTCGTTGGACCACTGATTTCTAAGGTAGCGCAGACAGGAATTGAAATGATACCAGATGTGAAGTCGGATCAGCAAATCCATGCAGAAAAGATGGCACAATATGAGCAAGCAATGAATGAAGGAAACACAACAGTTGCGAACAAACTCAGAGGTGAAATACTGAAACTAGAAGAAAAGCTGAAACCGAAATCAAAGAAGAAGAAACTGAAAAAGTCTCGCTAGAGGCTTCGAACCCTTTCCGGAAAAAAGGGAAAGAGAAATAAGCAATATTGTTTTTTTATTTTTGTTAAAATGAACTCACATATAACACATCTGACAAACAAAAGAACGGGAGCTACATCTTTGACTGGAAATACAACTGGATCAATCAAGTACACTCGAGATGATATTGGTCAAATACAACAGCAACTCATGTCTGAACATCACATCAATTACCTTCTGAATGATGGAGCACATAGTACTTCAATACAAGAATTGAAACCATCAGAGAATTCACGATTCTACAAAGGACAGGAAATAATCATTCCACTGACGGGAAATCAAGATATTTGTCAAATTGATGATTCCTTCATTACATTCACAATGACAGCGACATTGAAACTCAACAATTGGCAATGGGGTTCTGCTAAAATTGGTTCTTTGATGAATGAGAGAATCTTCATCTTCGTTGGACTCAAGCATTCAGCATCCATCTTTCGGAGTCTTACAGTTCTTCACAACAATCAAAGAATCATTAGCACTACAACAAATGATGTATCCATGGAATCACACATTTACAATATGATCAAACCGAAGAGTCAATTGGAGAATCGAAAACACTCTCATACGCCATGGCAAAATGCTTGGAATCATGACGAATCAGTCGCTGGTGTTTACATTCCATTATCAGACTTCACAGGAACAAAAATAACTAGTTCTTTATGTGACAGTATTGATGTGCCGATCCGTGTGTCAATCAATCTTGAAGATCTTCTCATTTTCTCAGGTATGACTGACTATCCACGATGTCTATTTGGTGATCTGAAATTGAGTGTGTACATCAATGAAGATGCTTTTGTCTGCTGCCCTATGAATCCTGAACTGACATTGAAAAATACACTATCATCAATCGTAGTTGGAACAGCAACAGTACCATATATAAAAGACAAAATTCAAGCTTGTCTTCATCATCGTCCCGTTTTTCTGAATAATCTTGTGGCCTCATGCACAAAGAATTTCGTTCAAATTGGTCAATCATTTCTCCAACCATCGGTTACAAGAGACATTACTTTAAATGGATCCAATGTCGTAAATCAAGAACCTGAATACGTGGATCAATATACATCATTGAACATTCTTGATTATAAAATTGATGATGTGTATTGCATGAGTTCTGGACACAATATTAAAGACATTGCGAAAGAGAATCTGAAGCAGATGTACACAAATCGTCCTGGAACAATTCCAGCAGAGAAGATATCGTTCTATCCATTTCAGAAGACACCAACGGCAACAGGAATTGATTGTACTCAACAAATGGTACTTGTGAATGCAAAGGATATTATGTTACTGTTTCGTCACTACGACAATGAAGTCACTTGTTTCCACAACCCAATGCAGAAGAATATTCAAGTGAATCTACTCAACAAGTACTATCCAGAACAACCGACTACAACTATTGGAGCTCGTTTCTACCAGTTCGCACTGTCGACTCTCAACCTTGATTCATATCTGACTGTTCCTGATGACTTGGAGCGATCACTTACAGATTCTCTTCTTGGAGAGAAACTCTCCGGTGATGGAACATATCCTCGTGAAACAATGACAAGAGTGCGACCGATTCATGACAACACTGACTTCCTTTTGTGCTTTTCAACACAGAGAAGTGGATGTCCAACGAACTGCAATGATTCAATCAGTTCCAGAGGTCAGAATGTTCCAGTCACTTTGAGATCTCAACCAATATATCAAGGGAATCTTGACACATACTACAATGTTTACGACACAAGTCAAAGTGGAGGAGATATGATAACATTTACACATCCTCCAGCACCAATATTAGCAACCACTGCAACCACGTGGTGGGTATTACGATACAGTAATGGCGAACCAAGAGTCGAATACTATCCTAATCACACACTGAAAGCATTACACAAAGAGTTGGGAATCTTGTAGAGACAAAACAGTAAAAGAAATTATTGATATTGTATTTTTTATTTTTCTATAAATGAGAAGTATCAGATCAAATCAATCCAAACCAACATCGACATTAATTGAGCAAATTGAAGTGCAATCATATCTGCCAAAACAGTGGGATTCAGAACCTCATGTGTATTCAATTCAAGAAGTGCATCCAACAAATCCTCCTATGCCTTGCAGAATTGGAGATGAGATTGAAGTTCCATTGTGCTATGACGGTCATGATGTGACTGAATTTATGAAGAGTCATTTGCGAATTGATCTCACGAGTACTGTTCCATATTCCTATCTGAGTAGTGAAACAGGAGAGTACGTCGGACTATCCGGAATATTCGTCGGATACAAATCATCCTCAGATGCAATTCGAGATATGAGACTCGTTGACTGTCATGGAAACATTATTGACAATTCACTTCAGAATAATCATGTCCACGAATCATTTCTGTATCACACATTCAAGTCGTACGAAGAGAAAAACAATATGAAGCATTGCTACAGTCTTTGGGAAAATGTTCAGAGAATGGATCACAGTGTGTGTGGATTCTACTATGTTCCCGTCAATAAATCCACAAATAAGCTCACAAAGACAATTCCTTTGGTTATTCCATTTGTGAATCTACTTCCATTGAGTACATTTGATCAATATCCCAATTCAATCTTTGGTAATTTACGTTTAAGATTTCACTTGACAACTGATTCACTTGTATATTGTCCAATTCAACATTCAACTGTCATTCGAAAATCTTCCCAAGGTTGCCGTGAATTGTTTCCAGATAAAGACTTGACGAGTATGTCGGATCAAACCAACATGCTCTTGATGTCTGATGGGGACTTTTCTCCAGTAACACAGGAATTTACACAGATAGGAAATCCAGTACTGAAAGCTACCAATAAAAGGAGCTATGCTCCACCTGCCAGTACAGTCGCTGAGGTTGGAGCCGGAAATTTCACTTGCACTGTTCAATCCTCTTCGGTGGACAAAGTCTCAACAATTTGTTACGGATATCAAATCACTGATGCAACAAAACAATCCCTCTACAACACATATTCGAAGACTCTGTACGTCATGAAAGCAGAAAGAATTGACACACAATCATTCCAAACAGAAGCGAACGCCATGGGAGTAAGATCAAACATTAGTATCAAACTCAACAATCTCATGAATCTGATGTGCTTATTCCCAGAACGACCAAACGAATGCACAGTCTTCAGAAATCCTCACTATGTTGGTCAATTCGAAATGCTTGGATCCAACTTTCCCAACTTCCCAATGTCAACCATCTCACCAGAGTTCTATCAAATGATGATGGTGAATGGTGACTTCATTGGTTGTTCCGCAACAGAAGAGTTTGAGAATTCAATTTGTTCAACTCGAATGTTTGACTACAAAGCAAAGGAGTACAAGAGAACAAAACCAGTAACGGATGCAACTTGTTTCACATTCATGGTTCCAACAGATCGAAGTGAAATCGCTGGTGGTGAAGAAGGGATTTCAACAGCTGAATCAGTGAATATTGTCTACAGAGGAACACCAATCAATCAGGGAGAACTCGATCCATATTTCACATCAACTCCAGATGGTCCTCCTCCACCAATTCTCGCACTACATCAAGCAACATACTGGTTGTTCTGGATTGAGAATGGACAACCACGAGTGCGATATGTCATTGATCGTCGACTCCAAGAAGCATATGAAGAAGTGAAGAGAGGATACTAAATCAAAGATTGATTAGAATGACGAAGTCATAATATTGAATAGAACAAAGATGATATTTTATTTTTGTAGAAAACACAAATGGTGAAACGATATTTCTCAATTCAGAATTCTCACACTGCTCAAATACCTCCTGATTTTACCAATTCCAGAAAGCAAAAATATGTTCACTTCCTCGACTGTAAACTCATCCATGTGAAGGAAGAGATTACTGGTTCAACAGTAGTGATCTCAAAGGATATTCCACAGCACATTACAATCCATGGCGATTGGATCCAGACTGATGCGCACAATGATTCATATGTTGCTTTCTGTAACGAACAGATTGCGAAGCGAAAGAAGTGGGAATTAAGCACTCGACAATCAATTGTGAAGATCTGGTTCAAAGACAGTTCTGGTGAATCAATTGAGATGGAAACTAAAGAGACAATCAATGGAAAAATAATCAAAGAGTATTATGAATTCCTTGTTGATCTCATGTTGGAATACTAGTCTTTGTATCAATCAGTGAATTATATTTTTGTATTAGTTCATTGATGAGCATCTGTTGTTGTCCGACAATGCTACTCAGTTCCTGAATGGCTTTTATACAGAAGCAAGAGAGTTCAGCATAATCAACTTGAAGACAATCTGGATTGGAATCGTTCACAACCTCTGGGAATATCTCTTGGATCTGTTGTGCAATTACACCAATGTGTTTCTTCTCACTTTCCTTCTTCAGACATTCGCATTTCTCTTTACAGTTCTTCAAGTGTTCTTCATTAGTTTCATTCTCGATTTGCTTCGTCACTTTGTTGATCTTCGAGTCAAATGTGTTGAATTGATACTGCACAATTTCGACTTTAATCAATTGTTCAAGAACACTAGGATATGGAACAATATTTCTTTTGACTCTTCTGTCTGACAGTTGAGAAAAACTTCCTGTTGTGGATATTGAAAACACTCCTGAACCTGTATCCTCATCGTAGTAATACAACGCTGGTTTATCACAGGGAGACCACATGATAATGCCATCACCATTGAACTGAATTCCAGAAGTTTCTGCAAGTGATTGCGATATTGAAATTCCAGAAGAAAATGTCGATGCCGGATATGTTCCAGGATACTTCGGAAGTGATCCCTCTGATATGTTCCACTTCGCTCCATTCACATTGATCAATCCTCCAATTGTTGGTGTCGTGATCGATCCATTTGTGCTCACTACTTTCTGTATGGAAGAGATCGCTGTCTTGTGCGCTTCAGTTGTCTTCTGTAGGGAGTCGATCACTGCCGAATTCTCACTGATCGTCGAGAGATTATAATCAATCATTTTCTCTATCATTTGTGAATTGTATTTTTGTCGATTCATTTTTGGTTGCTCTTTCATAGAAATTAAAATTCTTGATTCCCTCATGAACATACGTCACCGGCACATTATTTCTGACATACTCAGAGACTAGCGAACAGTTCTCTTCTCTCATTGATTCAATTAATGCCTGTTCTGAACATACTCGACGTCTTTCGTTGTACATCTCAGTTGGATTCATTTAATACAAATTAAAAAATTCAAAAATAAATTTTCATTCGTTGATTTCTCAGTTTTGGATTTTTCACTCTGATCGAGGATCAATGGGTTTGATCACTCATTTCTCAAGAGTGTTTGTTTCGTTCTAATTCTTCGCGTTTTAGATCCGTCGGAACTCCGGGATCATCGTGGTATGCTCCGTTTTTTACTTTTTCCGAACTTTTGCAGAGATATTTGAGGTTTCACAGACGGTCGCAGATCTCTGCACTTTTATGTAAAAACCAGTATGCCGTCTTCATTTTTATCTTATTTCACTCTTGTTTTAGAAGTTTTTGATGGAATTGTCACTTGTACTTCACTCGTTACCATCTCATTTTGGTGACCTGTTCGCACGTCATTTTCTCATTGTTTACTCATTTTAATCACTTCATTCATGTTTCTTTCAACTAAACTTTTTCTCAAATGTTTCACACTAATTTCCGTTAACTCGTTTTTCCGGACATTTGCCGAGATCTCGCTTTCAACGGCTCACTTCATATCTCGGTATTTTTCCGTAAAAACCAACATTTCACATACTGTTTTGAATCATTTTTGTTCTTTTTAAGAGAGAAAAACCGGAACACAGACCTAATTTTCACTATTGGAGTCACATTTCACGTCATTTTCACGATCGTCAATTTACCTCTCAGTTTCAGACTTGCCCACTTCATTCATGGTTGTTTCGCTTTCTTTTACTCTGTTTTTGTGAAAAAGTTGATGAAAATTCGACTAAAATGATGTGCTAGTGAAGTGAGAACGGCCCACAAAATGGAAGTGATATGAGCAAAATGAAGGGGAATGATGAACTAATTCGAGGTGAAATGGGGAGAGAAAGTGATGAAATGAAAGGGACTACAGTCGGTTTTGAAGTGACAAAAACGGTCAAAAGTTGAGAAGTGAAAACATGAAAAAGTGACTTTATGGGAGAACTATCCGACAAAATCTCCTCAAAATTCGAGCACACCTTACTCATACCGCGAGAAAGAAGGATTTGTGACGAAATTCAGAATAAAAAATCCATATAGTGAAAATGTTGGCGGAAATGATGCGTCAAATGTGTGATGTGAAAAACCGACCCTCCAGAGAGAACTAATGTCACCAGTAGACTCGAAATCTCAAAAAAGCGTCGCTAGAGTGTAATTGCGAAGTGGTTGACGTGAAAATCGTTAAAAATGAAAATTGACAAAAAATTGTGAAAACGATCGTGTGTCGAGGATCGTCAGAACCGAATGACGCGAATACCTGTCCACTAGCGATTTGAGTGGTTTTGACACCATCAGAGGGCGAAAATTGACGTGTAGGAGAAGAGCGAGACGTCACTTTCTCCTCCTTAAAAATTTTGTCATTTTCAAAATATGTTGTGGGGTCGGATCAAACTTTTTTTTCAAAAGTGCTTTTTTCCGAAAATTTCACCTATCAAAATCAATTTCGTAATTTTAGAACGTGTTTGAGCACAATTTGAGACATAAAGGTGTTCATAGTGGCGAAATCCGAACATCGACTTTTTCGACCTTTTTTCGACCTAAGTTCGGTACGTAGCTCAACGAATTCTCAACCGATTTTCATCGGGATTGTTTTGATCGATGACCGACAGTGTCCCCGAGATTTTAGAATTTTTTGCAGAACTTTTCGAAATGGTTCTCACATTGGTTTCACTTGATTTGTAGTCAAAAATAGATTTTCAGTATTTTCATGACCTTTCGTGGTACTTTCGCAAGTGAGGACGGTCTCCAAAATACAACCAATTGTCTAAGCGAACGTAATACTCATTCTGTGTTCGTAAATCGCGATATTTGAATGGCTCAAGTACCTTTGTGTATGTTCCAATGCGTTCACAATTCTCTTTTTTCAATTCATTTTCAACAAACGATTGTGTGTAATGTTTTCGTTGACAATTATGAGCTCGATATCCTTTCACCCATTTCGAGGGAATCACTTTCCATTCGATTCCTTCGTACAGGTATGTGACAAGTGAATCGGCATACTTGTATTCAGATATGAGTTCACAATTTTCGTTTTTCAATGATTCGAGAAACTTTGCTTTCGAACAACTATTGGATACTTGAATGTATCTCTGGCGATTCGTGTGTGGTCTAGATCCTTTGACAAAACGTGGTAAGTACACTCGATAAATGTCATCTGGTTTATCTTCGTGATAATATTCGAAAGTACTCGATGTGAGATATGTTGTTCCTTGTCGATTAAGAGTTGGTGGAACTTTCATCTTCAAATTTTCTTTGTCCATAATTTCCTGTAGTTGACTGGGTGTTAATACGCAACTCATTTTATCCAAATTAAAAAATTGAATAAAAAAGAAATCGAATTAGTTTTTGGAAAGTACTCAAAATTTGCTTCAAAAAAGACGCTTCAAAAGAGGTCTAAATATTTGACATATTTTTGGAATTTAGGTCAAATATTGACATCGCCAAAATGCATAAAAGACTTTTAGTTCAAGATTCAAAAGTGGGTCAATCGGAATTGAGATTTGACTTCTATTCCTCGATCGAGACCAACGTGGTTCTCCAGTCTTCTCTATAACTACTCTGCCTGGTCTGTGTAATGGAGATGGTCTGAGTTTGAGTTGAGATTTTCCAGCCGAGGAAGTCCATGATTTGACAAGGTTGGATCTGGCATTTGTTTTGAGCAAGTTCGAATCCCAGTTTGGTTAGCAGTTCTATCGCTTGTATCGTCTTTGTTTTTGATTCCTCCTCGGTCTGAGCTATCAGAAGAATGTCGTCTAGATAAAACACTATTGGGATTTGCAGTTCGGCTCTCATTGCTTTTACCGCCACCTTCATGATCTTGGTGAAGGTTCGCGGTGCAGTTGCAAGCCCGAAGGGCATCCCCACATATTGGTAATACTTGTTCTCGAACGCAAAACTCAAGTATTTTCGAAGATGCTGTGGAACCATGACATGCTGATACGCATTGTGAAGGTCGAGTGATGTGAGCCAGTCTCCCACTTGAATGTACTGGGTGGCAGTTTTTATATTGTCCATCTTGAAATGGTCGATGGTGAGTTCGTTGTTGAGTGGTGTTGCGTTCAATATTTTCCGGAATTTGCCCCCAGGCTTCGGGACGAGAAATGTGTGAAGCAGAAGTTCCACCTCCTGCACTGACACTTCCACTACAACTCCCGTCTGCAACTCCTCCTCCAGAAGAGCCCGGAACGCCTCCGTTTCCTCCCGGTTCCCACGGAAAGGAGGCGCCCAGCTCAAGCTCTGGAGTCTCGCGGTCGATTTGTCGTCCTGCCACTTCCAGAGAGCTCACGCTTGTACTCTCGGGGCTCCACCAATCTTGTCCCACTCTCTGATAGACTTGAGCAGCCGAGTTGGTGTGTTCTGAAACTCTACTTTGGATATCTCTGTTTTTGATACTGCTGGTGATGGCGGCCGTTTGTTTGGTTCGGGGGGCGGCTCGACCCCCCTCGGCCGGAGAAAGAACTTCTAACACCTCGGTTCAATTGTTGAGTCATCATTTGTGGTGACGACTGACTTTGAGGAGATTGTGACATTGTGAACTGTTGTTGGCTTGAAGACATGAGGAAGTCTGATCCAATTGCCGCCGGTTGGGAAACTCCCAGAAAAGATGCAATTTGTTGTGCCTTCTCAGCATTCATGTACCTCGCATGCTGTGAGCAGGTAGCTGCGTCCGAAGCAGACAATATTGCGTTTGTAACAGTCGGTTGGATGTCCTGAGATGGACGGCCCTCCACAATATGATCGAAGACTTCAGTCATGAGCGCCAGACTCGAAAGAGATGACTGCGTTCCAGTAATAAGGGCTTTGTCCACCAGCTTTTCTGAATCAGAGACTGCATTGCTATTTTGGGCGATATCAAGTGGGATGTTGAGAATGTTTCGCATTTGTGACGTTTGGGAGCACCACGTATCCCGCTGTTGATTCGGAAGGCTTGTCCGAAGCCAATCGCCATTGAAAGATGGCTCTTGCTTTTTCATTTGCTTGTAGAGCATCTTTTTCAAATTATCCTGTTTCTGGCGCGGGTGATCATGGCCCATCCTGGATCCCACATACGACTCCGATGAACTGGAACTATACTTGTGTCTGTGTCGTTTCCTACCTGCCAATTGACGCCTGTGAAGTTCATTCCTCCCATATTGTCTTCTTCGGTGTCTCAATCTGTCTTCCGAGCCAAAGTGAGAATCAGCATTTGGATCGTCTGAAAATGTTGATATGGTCGACGAATAGGAAGAAGAATCTTCTAAGCGATGTCTCCTTCTTTCTGAACGCTTTTGCTCATATTGTTTCCGATGATGATTGTCGCTAGAGGGACTTCGACGAGAAACATGTTCGCGAGTTGTTGGGCGACTTCGCTTTTGCTTCGAAATCTGCGGAAGCTGAAGTCTCGGTGAGGGTTGTATCAGCTTAGATGGGTTTGACTGGCACAAAGAAATATCACTTTGGGTTAGTGGATGTTGTGGAGCGGGCGGTTTTAAGAGAGTCGGAAATCTCTCAACTACTTGAAGCACCACTGCTTGAACGAGATCATCCGTAACTAGTGGATGATGAGTAGTGGCAGATTGAGATGCCGAAGAGATAGTGTCTGTCTGAGACATATTTTGATCAAAGGCACCCATTCCACGTCAGTGTACCTATTCAATCAGTTGAGGAAGCCCTCGTTTGTCTTGGAGTGACCAGGGGGAACTCCAGATCCCCAACCAACATCAGATGACATGAAAGACGTTGAACGTTACTCTGTGGGAGATGATGAAGGTCGCTATCTTGTTGAGATTCTGACGCAAAACGATTGGTGGATGTTGGACTTGGAAGAAGAAGACCGACGAACGGACTTCATCGTCCGACTGATCGCGCTAGTTCGCCGAATTACCATGGGTCGGCATGTCCTCCTCCAAAAGCCCGTGTCCTATCGTAGGACACGGGTTTTTGGCGCTTAATTAGGCGCCGGGAGGGTTCTGTTCAAGAAAGCATGTAGATGACAAGATATACTGTAATTTGCTATTTATGTGACTCATAGCGTATTTCTACGTCCATTTTGGGTCAGTCGAAAGCAGAAATGGTGAAGCAAATTTGAAGAGGACATCAAATAATAATGAAGGGTCGATCAAGTCAATGAGATACAGAGTCTTCAAAACGGACCACAAACAAATCACAAGTAAAAAAATGGAAGATGAAATGGAGATATCGTCAGTGTGAAGAATACAGTATGAAAAGATCAAGAGAATTCTAAAAGCATCTGCAAGAACAACAGTTCAACGAGAGCAGATTGGGCGGAGAGAGGAGTGCAGCGAGGGAGGCATGTGGGGAGTGAGCTGTTGCGAGGGAGGCATGCGGAGAGTGAGCTGTTGCGAGGGAGGCATGCGGAGAGTGAGCTGTTGCGAGGGAGGCATGCGGAGAGTGAGCTGTTGCGAGGGAGGCATGCGGAGAGTGAGCTGTTACGAGGGAGGCATGTGGGGAGTGAGCTGTTGCGAGGGAGGCATGCGGAGAGTGAGCTGTTGCGAGGGAGGCATGTGGGGAGTGAGCTGTTACGAGGGAGGCATGTGGGGAGTGAGCTGTTGCGAGGGAGGCATGTGGGGAGTGAGCTGTTGCGAGGGAGGCATGCGGAGAGTGAGCTGTTGCGAGGGAGGCATGCGGAGAGTGAGCTGTTGCGAGGGAGGCATGTGGGGAGTGAGCTGTTACGAGGGAGGCATGTGGGGAGTGAGCTGTTGCGAGGGAGGCATGCGGAGAGTGAGCTGTTGCGAGGGAGGCATGTGGGGAGTGAGCTGTTACGAGGGAGGCATGTGGGGAGTGAGCTGTTGCGAGGGAGGCATGTGGGGAGTGAGCTGTTGCGAGGGAGGCATGTGGGGAGTGAGCTGTTGCGAGGGAGGCATGTGGGGAGTGAGCTGTTGCGAGGGAGGCACGGGTCAACATGAATGGTTGGACTCCCGAAGTTTGTATTGCTTCTTTGACGGAGCTGTCGCTTTCTGCAGTTATTGGTGTCTTCGAGATTGTCATCCAGCAAGATGTGGTCGTCGACGTTTGGATCAACCTTGATCTCTTTTGGGCAGAGACTTGTGGCAATGATCTATGCGCCAGCTGTTCAGCAAAGTCGTGGATGAGAACCACGTCCGATATCTTCGTAAAATTCCTCATCCAAATCACATTTTTCGCAGCCAAAATCTTCTTCGTTTTTGGTGGTCACAAAGAAGAACAAGATGCTCGCTCCTGTCACTCTCACAAAAAAACGCAGAACATGATCGGAAGAATCACCTGCTTCGATCGGCGCGATGTGTTCTTCACAATCGGTGTCTGATTCCTTTGTGAGTGGATTCTCCTTGCGAATAACTTAAATAGCTGGAATCTTTTCTTCTTTGATCCAAAACTGCGTATGATGGAGGCTTGCTTGCATTGACATCACATTCTTATCCAGTTTGGCGATGATTGTGTTCAGCCTCTCTGTTGTCATTTCATCGTTCAGAAGATCCACGATGACCGTTGTCATCATCCTCCCCAGCACAATTGAACTCTGAGGGAAGAGTAGCTATTCCTTGATCTCTTAATGAGTTTCCTTTTCCTTTCGATTCGCGTTGGGTGTCAGACGTTGGAGCCACTAAACAGAAAACACGGCATTTTCCTTCCATGAAAATTCGAGGGAAATCATCTTCATGAAGCCCAGCCTCGCATGTGCACCTCCATTTCCTCGTTCTCTGCCTGCATCGTCCCCATCAAATCCGGTGGTGAGATCTTCGCTTCTCTTCTTCTTGTCCGGCTCAATCATGACTTCCAGTGTATTATCAATCGATAATATCTTCCATTAATCGACAGATTCTTGAAAAGGGCAGGATATCAGGATGATATATGTGAACGATTGGTATTGATGGAATGTGTGTTCGTACAACCTTGAAACGAAATAGAGATGTTGCAAAGGGTGTTGCAAATGCTCGATACAGCTATTCCGGACCAAAATATCCACAATTGATGTCATGGTGAGCATCAGCTGTTCGAATCTTTCGTTTCTTCAGATTTGATGTCGATTACGAGTTCAGCCTGCAGATAAATAAGAGAATCTGGTCAAACTGAGGATAAAACCAAGCAGAAAGCATACTGGCAGATGTTACTGTTGATGTCTCACATCTTCTTCAGGACTTCACATCTCCCAGTGAAGACGATGTCAATATTAACTAAATGAGCAGAAGAAGGGACAAATGAGAATACAATAGAAAAAGAGAGCACACTGGTCCCTTCGACTTCTCGTATTTCAGTTCAGTTTGATCGTGTCTGACGGAACCCTGATTCTGTGTTCCAAGGCCTTGAAAAGAAGTTAGAGGGAAATCAGGGAGAGATACATAAGAGAAGAGCAGACAATGAACTGAGACTTCAGTATTGTCATGAAAGATATCACTCTTCCCTCTTTGTCCTCCTCGCGTGAGAAATATTCTGTGAAAACGAGTTTGATTCGCAATGAAATCTAAAATGGAGGGACAGTAGTGAATAGAGCAGAAAAAAGAGCAGACAGATATCTTCTTTATTGAATGAAACCGTTCAGTACGACGATCTCAAGTGTCAAATCGAACACAAGATCCATTGTCTAAAACATGTGAAATAGAAAAGTTTGAAGAGAATAATGAGAAAAGAGTTTACATGGCACCTCTGCCGCTCAGTGCGCTTCGACAAAAGCGTTGTTTAGCTGATTTTAGGCCAAATTGAAAAAAATGTTGGTTTCGTAGGACAGATCAGACCACCATAGGACACGATAGGACAGGACAGGACAATTGTCCTCCCTCGATTTTATCGTGGAAAAGGAACGCAAGTATTACGAATGTCTCAAATACCTTCCATGTCCTATGGTTTGAGCCCGATTCAGGATTGTCCTATCGTGTCCTATGGTGGGTGGATCGACCGCTTTTGGACAACTTTCGCAATTTTCCTCAAAACAATGTGAAAAAACACAATTTCAATGATTCTAAAACAGAAAATGAGCGTAATTGTCCCCATTTTCGACTCATTTTTCATCTCTAGTTTTTGCAGTTCTGGTCAAACAAGAGGCTGGTTCAATTCCTGTCATCAGCACTTTTATCCAAATTGTCCTCCTCTTTTTGGCTGTCCTATGATGTCCTGCCTATAGGACATGCCGACCCATGGTAATCGCCGAAGAGTGTGGGAACTGCTCCAGACGAAGAGCCCCGAATCCGAATACATTCTAAATTCTGTTCAAGTCGTCGATCCTCGTGCAGAAAGTGCGAGCCCATCGCCTCAAGTCAAGTCCACTACAGGTCGAATAACACGCACAGGAAGCGAAGCACGACCGGCCAGTGTTGTTGTTCAGCCAGGTACAGCAACTGGTGCTTTTTCACTCTCTACTGCGCTGAAGTCAGCGATGGAAGACATCGGATCAGATCTTCCGCCCGCTGTTTCCACACCACCCAACCAATCGTGGCGAGCATCGCTCAAACCACACTCAAAGCCCGCTGGGCCGTCCAGTCAAACTCCCCCTCCTCCTCGGCTTCAACAGAACCAGCCAGGAATGATCGCTGGAGGATCCCAAAATCCGACGTTGCCTCAAAACAAGCCACTCAAAATGGTCCCTCGAACGTCCAATCCAGTGGAACCGTCGAGCACACTCCAAAACACGCGGACATCTGGAACACCAGTGACATTGTCGTTGGATCTGTCTCACTCTCCGTCTGTCATGAAAGCGAGCATGAAACTCAAACAACCAGCTTGTTCACAACTCAAACACATCACTCCAAACGTGTCGATGCGGTATCAGACGACAGAACAGAAAAACGAGGAAATGTTGGAAAGAGTGAGCAGGGAGTCTCTCTCCCGTGTCCAGGCTGCCATTCTCAAATTCTCGTCAGGATCGTCAGCTCCAACCACTCCGTTCACAATTTACCCCCAACTACTCGCTCACTACACACCAACACACCAGTCACCAGCTTCATCATCACTCACTCCCTCCCGTCCATCTCAATCATTGCCCAGTTCTCCCCACCTTTCACCAGCCTCCTCTCTGCTTTGAATCACTGTCGATTGACAAAAAAAGAGTCAACAGAAAACAATCTCGAAACAGCTAGTTTTTTTTCAATCAAACGATTGAAGATGAAAACAAAAGAATGAGGACAGGTCATCCCAGATTGTGTCCAGTTCCTTCAAATGTCACACCAGACTGCTTTATCTCTCCCCAACTCAAGATCTCAATCGACATATCTTTGTAGTACGAATCAATCGAGAAAACGAGCGGGACAGGAATGTTGACGAAGTGGTGTTGCTGCTGGACACCGTCGAGGAAGAAGTGGAGTGTCCTCTTCTCCAAATCAGCCTCCGCTGAGAACTCCTGTCCATCGCGAGGTTTCGTGTTGGAAGTGAAATATCGATTGGCCGAGTAGAGATAGCCGTTGCAGGTGTGCATCATCGCTCCTTTCAGAGACGTGTATGCTGCGCTTTTTAGGAGTTTTGGAGACTCGGCAGCGTCAAGCACGCCAATCACTGAACGAGAAGGAAGATGATGAATGGAGGATTAGGAAGGACACACTGAGACCGTGATTCCCAAAACTTCTGATCGACAGTCGATGAATGCCTTTCGAGACGGGTCTTGTGTAACATCCAATCCAACCCTCTCGCGTTCGTATGACTGTCGATCCACTCAGTCTGATGTATGTCGGACTGAACGCGACGATGACATCAGACGCCACAACAGGTGTTGTTCGTACAGTGACTGCAGTTTGTGTCACTTCGATGGCCTGCTGTGCCTGAGTCAGTCTCCGTTCCATCTCGTCCAGTCTCTGTTTCGTGCTTGCCAACTCACTTCGCAGCTGGTCCTTCTCTTTCTGGAGCGAGATCACTGTCGACACAAACGCGTCCTTGTCCGCTCGCATCATCGCCACTTCTCGCTCCAGCTGTGTCTGATCCGCTGGCTGCTGTTTCTGTTCAGCGAATGAGCTGTCGTCGACGTAGTTGAGAGCGACGAGACACCTGTCGATGTCTCTCCGCATGGAAAGAGTGAGAGCGGGGGACGGGGAGAGGTGGGAGAGAGAGGAGTGGAGGAGTCGCTTGTTTGGGATTGGAGTGTGAGAATCGGAGGACTCGTCGAGGAACTTGGTGAGAGCTTGAAGGAGCAGAGTGAGGAGCTGATTGTTCGATTCTGCTGATGGTGTTGGCTGTTCATCTTGTTGTGCCTGTTGTGGCTGTGGTTGTTTGGAGTCTTGTTGATCTTGTTTTTGTTGATGTGGATGGGATGGTTGGATGAAATTGGCGAGGAGAGTGGGAATGTGGAACCACTGGATCGTAGTGACTTTGATTCCTGGATGGACAGACGAATCACTCAGCCATTCCAACACTGACTCGATTGTTGGATGATTCTGTGGCATGGAAGAGAAGAGGGTTGAGAGGAATGAAAGAGTGAGTGCGAGTTGGAGAGAGAGTTAAACACGATCCAAACTTTCTCATCGTTTTCGATGGTTTTTGAGTTGTCGGGATTCTAGTGAATGGAAGGGAGAATACAGGGATGGAGCAGGAGAGGAGAATGATCATACCTGTGTGGTTGCTGAGAGCATGAAAGTTGAATTTGATCGAGCCATAACAACATATTGTCAGAATAGTCTCTGAACTCATGTCATCTTTTAAGGATTTTAACAAATATTTCATAATGAACAATTTGTTATCTCATGGTCAAGACAGAAATAAGAGAGGTGATGAGTTGAGAAACTTCAATTGGAGGCTCTCTATTTCTCGACTTGACAATCGTCTTCGTACCGCTTCCTTTCATCCTTTTTTGATCAATTTAGAAACTATGGATCAGAGAAATGAGGAAGACAAAAGGTGTCTGTCAGAAAAGAGAATTTCGTTTGAGAGATCCTCGACCTTCTCGTAAACTTGATAGTGGATCAAAGTCTCCTCAATACGATTTGGAGTTCATCGTTGAGATTGTCTTAGAAACCTAGCAGCACAGCCAGTAGAACAGCAAGCGATGCGAAGGCAACGGTCTTTCGTGCTCCAGAATACAAACACCCGACATATCTCACCTGGTCCTCGAATTCCATCTTCACTGTGTACTCCCCACTGATCCCCACATTTGCTCGCGGCACAGCTGCCACAGCAAAGCCTGATTGGCCTGATTGTGTGATCAACACTCCTCCGAAACTCATCTCCGTGTCTTTATGGCCGACGTACCACGTCATTTCGTCCCAGCGAATCAACTTGTCGTCGGCGTCTTCGGTGTGATAGCGAGGTGCAATGCTCACTTTCAGGCGGCGAAGAGCGGCGACGCTCAGAACGTTGTATCCTGAGGAGAATTCAGCAAGAAGATAGTTGCCAAGGTCACTCGATTGGCTGCCCGTTTTTGTGGCAAATTTGAGGTTCGAGCGGGAGAGTGAAACTGAAGGGAAGACAAAGGCTGTTTTGGAGATGTTTGTCATGTCCGTGTTGTTCAGAGGAAACTTCTGGGTTGTATCCACAGAATCATACGCAGCACATTTCCCAGAAAGATGGATGTCGAGCGGATATTGGTCGATTCCAACAAGTTTGTCGTCCTCCTCGCGTTCTTTTCCTGCATTTCCAATAATAATGTTGAATGTGTCTGTGGCATTCTCTGAGATCGAACAGACAACTCCCTTCGGGACGAGACTAGTGATTGATGACGAAACGCTATGATCAATCAAGACAGAGGATTTGGTGATGTCAAAATCGTTCAGTATGAGAACACCAAGTTCTGGGTCATGTACAGACATGGATGCAGTGTTCGGAATGATCAATGCTCCTTTGTCAACGACGATTGCTGCCGACTTTTGGTCCCAAGCTTCGGTTTCGAACTTCGATGTCAGCTTCGTGAATGTCGTCGTTGATGGGAGTTGAAGAGGTTGCACATAAAGAATGGTATGGACGTCAAGAACACCATACAGCTCCACACGAAACACATACTCCTTCTTTATCCCACCTGGTGTTCTGGCGGTTGAGATGTGAAGAAAACCGGCGTCAGATTTGAGGATGATGCGCATCTCAGTTGTGTCTGTCCCTTTGATCTTAATTGTTCCAAGGCCAGTCAGACCGTATTGATCAGAGTTGGAGCTGAGGTGATGGTTTTTGAGTGTCATTGTGTATTCGATGTTCGCAGCTGGCGTCTTTTTGAAAGTATCATCACTCGAATCGAAGATAACCTCCCCAATCAGTTCGGCGTGGCCTTGAATCAAGATTGAGGTCACGTTTTCCCAATTTGCGTGCTTCGCAGCTTGATCGAGTGAATGACACGCTGTATCGGCTGTCAGACACGTCTTGCTCATCCCTCCGAATTCGAGAAAGATGGTATCACCGTCGATCGAGTAAATGAATGTTGTAAGGAGAAGGAGTATCATGATAACTATTTATGAACCGATCAGAGTCGGGAGGGGATTTTATCAGCCCACCTTTTGGATTGTGATCTACTCGTTCAGTTAGAATCAGGTCCAACACATTTGATGGCAGTATGGTGTTCAAGTAGGAAATGTCGAACGCCTTTGGAGGGCATCTTGCCTCAAACGTGCCATCAAAAGCGTTGTGTGGTTCTGATCTCTCTCGATTCGGCAAAATTCATCTTTTCATTTTCAACAGATTATTACAGGTATATTCTCTCATTTACCTGGACTTTATGCATTCTTTGTTTCATAAACTGACTTATATCTCCTGAATACATTCATCCTTCACAATCGCGTCATCTCCTTCCAACCTCTCTCGCAATTTGTCATCTCCTTAAGTTAGAACCTTATCAAAACCAACGTGTGTACCTGAAGAACGTTCCAGTTGTGGTCACCGAGAAGGAGCTTGTTTCATTCAAGGCAGAGAAGTTTGGCCAGAATTCGATTCTCCAGCTGCAAATGCTTGGCGGTGGGTCCACATCTGCAAAAAGCGAACCTCGTTTCATCAATTATATTATCGGGCTGAAGAATGCAGCAGATGGTCTGATATTCACCACTTCTCAACTTCCACCATTTCTCCGTCCCTAATCATATTGTTGCCCTTTACTCTCTGTTTCCATCAGCTGAACTCCTGATCCAACAATCACCAATCAACCTCAGTGGTGTTGAAGTTCTTGTCAGTCCGTACAACCAATCGGCATTCCAACCGAATCCAAATGGACCAGCAGGAACGGGCATTGGTGCCGGTGGGATCGCAGCATCGGACTTGACATCATCAGCCCATCATATTATGTCGTCTCCTCGCAGTGTTGTGCTGAAAGGATCTGGCATGCAATATCTGGAAAATGAAGAAAGAATCCGAACACTCCTCTCGCCATTTGGAAAGATCGTGAAAATGAGCGTGAGTGGATCAACAGTCTCACAAAGAACAGCGTTTGTGGAATTTGACAAAGACGAAGAAGCAAGAAATTGCGAACGCGGGCTCAAAGGAAAGAAAGTGTGCGCAACTGGGCTGTTCAAAGCGGGTGACGATCCAACCAAAACTGGCGACATCATCTGCGAGAAAAACAACACCCACATCACTCTTTACGTTCGTGGATTCCGTCCTGAGGCAAAGGACAAGCTGAGGGAACTTTTCCATCATTTCGGAAATGTGATTGAATGCCTTCCGCATCTGGACAATGGACGGACCTGGGCGAACGTTGTGATGGAAGATATGTCTCAGGCACAACGAGCAATCAGCCAGATGCACATGCAATACATCGACGGGTACGGAAAAATGTTTGTGGAGCTGTTCGTCCCAAAGAACCAACGAATGAAGAAACCAGCGCCACAAGGAGCATTCATGGGCATGCCTCAAATGCAGACAATGAATCAGCCAGGGAACCCTCCCCAATACATGATGCCGCCGATGGGTCAATACCCGATGATGCCGTACGGACAGAATGTGATGGGTGGATTTCCAATGCAATACAACTACAGGAATCCACAGATGGCTCAGCAGATGCCGCAGCAAGGTTATCCTCCCCAGCAGCAGGGAAGAGGCCAGATGGGCCAGCAGAGATACCAGAACAGACAGCCCCGAAATAATGCTCAGAATCAGCCACGGCCTACCCCGAACCCTCAACCACAACAAACTCAAATCTCGTCGAGAAACTTCCCACCATTCGACAAAACGGAGCTCGCCAACAAATCAGAAGATGATCAGAAACAGACGATCGGAGAGTACATCTACCCGATTGTCCTCGACATGTACAAATCCCACGATTATGCAGGCAAAATCACGGGCATCTTGATCGAGTTTCCACTTGATGTTTTGGTGCAGTTGGTTGGGACACCCGACCAGCTCCAAATGAAGATCCGTGAAGCTTCCGAAGTGCTCGAGCAGAGCGCATGTCAGTCATCTCTATCCGAATCAGATCGGATGATCGTCAAGCAACGTGATCCCTTCCTCGATTTCGAGCTTTATCAACCAGAAGCATATGAAGGTGAAGTCATCGTGTGGAATGCACTGTATGACCTTGTGGATGCGATTCGCCCGATTGACAATGCGCTTGCAGACAGTGCTGTCCGGTTTATGACGAACTTCGAACCGGGAATCGACATGTTCGCTGTCGCTCGCAACATCCTGACAGCACTCGTTCCCTCTTCAGTCGGATCACCTTCTCCTTTTCTTGACAGCTTCTTCACTCTGCTGGCATCTCCCCACTCGACTCTGGTTAGAACAACTGTGTATTTCCTCCATGTGATTGCACAATTTTCAACAACAGCAAGCAAAAGACTTCTCGTGGAATCGGACATGATCAGCAATGTCTTCGCAACTGTTCAACCTCACACACTGTCTCTCGCGGGAAATGTAGGGATCATTTCCGATCTTGTTCGAATCACCAATTTTTGTGTCGGTCTCACTCATCCTTCTATTCTGCAGACACTCGGCATCACTGATACAGTCGACGCATTCAACCATCGTGAAATGATCTTTCAGAAGGTCGTTCTTCCATCGTCTCGATTTGTGACATTTCTGATCTCAAATCGATTCATTCCTGGAGCACGATTCGACTTCAACGTCTTGTATCTGCTGTGCTCATTCGTTGGAATCTGTCCATTTCATCGTCCAACATTGGAGTTTGTTCTCGCATCTCCAATTGCGATGGGACTGTCAGATTTTCGCTCGTTCGTCCAACGTGATGGTGACACCAATATTCCTCTCGTCAACATCAACAATTCACTCAAAGAATGGAAGAAAGAAAGCCCAGAAGTGGCCCAATCTGGGAAACGGATGATGCAAGCTCTGTTTTCGGAAGGATTCGAAGACACACTCGAACAGATACTGATGAACGACAAGGATGGACATTTTGTTAGCAGTATTCACCAACACTGTCACTCTCTCTCAAAATTGCTGGGATCGAATGTGGACTTCACTAACGAGGGAGATCTCGATTGACACATCGAAACCGCTGCTCTCGGATTATTCCACACCCCGCACACTGTGTGGTGATCATTGAAAGAACTTGTCTGGGGAATCACCTGAAACTGTAATCCACAGCAGGATTCGTTCGAACACAGCGTAGCGAAGCGATTGGATCAACTTGGAGAGGACTTCATCAAGGAACTCGAAATGTTTGGAGGGATGCAGTTGGCGAGCAAGATTTGGTGAGCATTCGATCCCACACCGTGATCGGATGGCGAACAAGAATGCAGCTAGCAGAAGAAGAAGATGAATATGGACAGACAGTTGAAAGATGGTCGGATACAAAAAACATGAAATACGAATCTTAGATTGGTTGAGAGAGATGTAATTTGTTTTGTTCATCTCATGTTGTGATTATTGGAATTGTTGTCAATTTTTAAACCCTGATTGAACCCTGTTCCAATTTGACAATGTTGCTCAAAGGGCATGATCGAGTCATCCTCTCCGATGCAAGAAGAATCTATTCATCAATTGATCCCAAATCATTCTATTGTACCCACCAACTCCGATGCAGATCAAAGACACATTTCTGAACGTGAACCCTTCCTTAATTGCAACCCCTACTCACAATTGTCGTTCAAAAACAAATCAACAATGTTCTGCTCCCTTGTTACCCTCGTGAAAGCTGGATATCCATTTGACAATGCACTTCAAGACAAAGCTACCCGATTTTTGAAGAATCTCGTCCCGTCTTGGTTTGAAAAAGAACAAGCTGAAAAACTCGTGATTGACCTCGTTGCCTCTTCAGCAGGATCGACTCCTGGATTCATTGCGAGCATCCTGACTCTGGTGTCATCTTCACACTCGACTATGGTTGCTGCAGCGTTGTCATTCCTCCACGAAGTTACATTCCGGTCGTCAATCGAAATTCAATGTCGTCTTGTGGAGTCTGATCTCATCACCAACGTCTTTGCGACTGTTCAACCTCACACACTGTCAATATCTGGAAATGACGAGATATTGGACAATCTAATCTGGATCATCGTCGATTACATCACCCTAACAGATCCATCGTATCTCAGTGAATGTGGCATCATTGATACAGTCGACATATTCAACCATTGTGAGATGATCCTTCAGAAGGTCGTGATCCCATCCTCACAATTTGTGACACTTCTGATCTCAAATCGGTACGTCCTCTTTGGACTCTTGTTCGACTCCTTCATGTCTCTATTGGTAACACACATTGAAATCAGTCCGTCCCATCGTCCAACGTTGGAGTTTGTTCTCGCATCTCCAATTTTGATGGCAATCACAAGTTGTCTCTCGTTCGCCGAAGGTGAGAAATGTCCCTGGACTATTCTCAAAAACATCAACCGTTCGCTTGAAAAATGGAAGAGAGAAGTTGGCGAAGTGGTCCAATCAGCAAAACGGATTATCCAAGCTCTGATTTCGGAAGGCTTCGAAGACACACTCGAACAGATTCAGATGAACAACAAGATCGGATCTTATGGCGGTCATGTTGTTCATTATTGTCGCTCCATCTCGCAATTGCTGGGATCGAATCAGCCGTGACGGTAACCAGTTGCATCACCAATGCCGCGTCGAACCTCCCCTTCTCGAATGACTCCACAATGATCTCTGCGGACTCGTCTCGGATGTTGGGAATGCGCTGAATACTGGTGCTGACGAACAGATTCTGAGATGGCCTCCAATCGTCCCGAAATAGTTTGCTTTTCTGGGTTCGTCGTTCTCATCGCGGCCGTCTTTGACTGTCACATTGTCAACCGTCCTCTCTCCAAACAATTCCTTGCGTCCCTGAACGATGCATTGTGCCCAGATTATCTTTCCCAATCTCGACTTTTGGACCGTCTCAGAAACACAACTCGTTTATCTCGTCGAAATGGGATGCACCCCGCACTCCCACCATTCCCCGGCCATCCACGATCTGTTTGAGGTGTGTTCTGCTTTTTTTGAATTCATACACGTTCATCCTCAACAGTACCTTCATCTTGTTCTTTTTTTGTCCCCCTCTATTGTTCAAACCTCCCTTCATCTTCCTGTTCTCTCAGATTCTCCCACAAGGAAGCCATGAACAAGGGATGCACGTTAAACACGACAATGATGAGATCTTCCAAAAGAACCCTTCACTCTTCCCAGTTTGTCCATCAACCTCTTCTCTTTTCGTGTTTTCCTGACCCTACAACGTCTTCTCATCTCGTTCTTTTTTTCCATGCCACAACTTCATTTTTTGCCTCCAAATTGTCGGGATCATCCCAAACGTGAACCGGAGCGACTCCACTCAGTCTGTCGCACCCCGATTGAAGCAGACGAAGCCCGTTGGTCGTCTCCTTCCTCCAACCAACCCTGCCCTCGAGTGGGTCCCGCTGCCGACGAGCAAGACCGACGAGACACTCCCCTTCGCCCTGTCCGCATCGACCTCGCTTCTGCTCCGGCCGTGTTTGAGTTTCACTTCTTTTTTGATCAAGATTTGATTGTCATTATTTATTTGGTCGTTTTTTGATTCATTGGGACTTGACAGTGAAAAAGTGCTTCAATGGGTGTATTCTGTTTTTGATTCTCAATGAAGAACGAAATGATCTCTCATGCTCATAATGAGCCAACTAATCAATCTCATGCTCCCGATCCCGATGGGGTGTTCGTTTCAGAACATGAACCATTCCTTAACTCCGATCCCAACTGTGGGGCTCCGGTCCCAATGGGCAGTATCCCTTTTGTATTCCTCAACGTCAAGATTAAAGATAACTATATCACAATATAACGTCCAAAAATTGTGAAATGTCGTGAATAGCGTGAAAAAAGTGTTGGAGATCGATCGTTTTGATCACTTCGGCATGGAAACAAAGGTAACAGGGAGATTTGAGAGAAAACAATCACACTGAAGTCACAGAATGAGTCCGAAATCTGATCTTCATAGCATTCTGATACTTGGGTCGTGTTCAAATGACCAATAATCATTCTGGGGAATATGAAAAGTGGAATCGTCCATACTTTTGTTGGATGTTGATATAGTGTAAAAGGTGGCATTTCCAGGATTTTCAGGAACATCCACTTTGTTAATCCTGAGAATGATGTTTTGTGCTGATTGATGGTGATTATCGACTATGAAGTGCTGTCGTGAGATCTATGATCTGGAAACAATGGGAACAATGTAAATGTAGAGAATGGAAACAAGAGACATGCAAACAGGCGATTCATAGTCTTGCGATCACGAGTGAACTTCAGATCATCAAAATTCAGCTTGAGACATCTATGAAGAGAAAAAAAGGAGATATCGATTGACAAAAGAGTGACAACACGAGAAACGCAAACTTACAATCTGTATTGTTGTAGCGAAATAGAACTTGTTGATCTAGCCCAACAATAAAAGTTGTCCATTGAATCACAACTGACTAGCGAATTCTCTGAGTCACTCATGGATAGATTATGACGAGATAAGATCATTTGAATCATATTCTGTGGAGAGTAAAGGGGATGAGTCACTCACAGACTCATATGAACCAGGTTTTTAATTGAATCATGTCACAATAAAGACTCATTGAATGCAAAAACGGACATAGGTTCCATATTAGTGAATGTCAAATTAAAGTGATGTCAGATTTTGAGAGGTCATGCCCATTGGGACCGGACCCCCACAACTCAGAATTGTCGTTTAATGACAAATCGAGAATTTACTGTTCGCTTGTAGCCCTTGTGAAAGCTGAATATCCTTTTGACGATGCCCTTCAAAACAGAGCTACCAGATTTTTGAAAAACATCGATCCGGAGTGGAACGAACAACTTGCAGCGAAACTCGTGACTGATCTCGTTCGCTCTTCAGCCGGTTCGCCTTCTGGCTTCATTGAGAGCATTATCACTCTGTTGTCATCTCCCCACTTGACTGTAGTTGCAGCAGCGTTCGCGTTCCTCCAAGCTACTACTTTAGTTGCGTCGACTACACTTCGAGATCGTCTCATGAAATCAGATCTTGTCAGCAAAGTGTTCGCGACTGTTCAACCTCACACACTACCAATTTCTGGAAATACAACGATATTCGACGATCTAATCGACATCATTGACAGATTCGCCGAACTCGCAACCCCACCTTTCATCAGGAACCTTGGCATCACTGCGTCAGGAGACAAATTCAACCATCGTGAAATGATCTTTCAGAAGGTCTTGCTCCCATCGTCAGAGTTTGTGGCGTTTCTGATCTCAAATCGGTACGTCATCAATGAAAACTTGTTCCGTTCTTTCATGGATCTTTTAAGTCTACTCCTTGAAATCGGTCCATTTCATATTCCAACATTGGAGTTTGTTCTCGCATCTCCGATTGTGACGGCATTCTCAAGTTGTCTCTCATTCTTCGAAGACAATTCTCGTCTCTGGGACAATCTCAACAACACCAACATTTCCAACAGAACAAGGAGGAAACAAGGTCCAGAAGTGTCCCAATCTGGGAAACGGATGATGCAAACTCTGTTTTCGGAAGGCTTCGAAGACACTCTCGAAAAGATACTGATGAACGACAAGGGCGGACATTATGGCAGCGATGTTGTTGAGAAATGTCACTCGATCTCACAATTGCTGGGATCGAATGTGAAAAGGCCGCAATGATTGCATCTCAAATGACGCGTGGAATCCACCTCTCGAATGACTCCACAATGATTTCTGCGGACTCTCCTCGGATTTTGGGACTTTATTGATTGCTGGGGCCGACGAACAGATTCTGGGATGGCCTCCAATTGTCCAGAAATGGTTTGCTCTTTTGGGTTCGTCGTTCTCAACGCGGCTGTCTTTGACTGTCACATCGTCAACCGTCCTCTCTCCAAACAATTCCTTGCGTCCCTGAACGATACATTGTGACTGGATTATCTTTCCTAATCTCGACTTTGGAACATCTCAGAAACACTTCTCGTTTATCTCGTCGAAATGGGATGCACCCCCATTCCCGCCTATCCACAGCCATCTCCGATTTATTATCTCCTCCCTCAGCATCCAAGCCGGATTATTGTCTCAATTGGAATTAATGCATTCTTTCAAGGATTCTGGCTTTCACATTCCCAACACGACTGTTACTTCTTTGAATCATGATTCATGAATAAGAGTGTGAAGAAATAGAAAATAATCAAAAAAACGGAAGAAAAACTCATTTCAAAGCAAAATAAGCTCGCTGAATGAAAAGACAATCAAAACACGTAGTCTGAACTGAACAACACTGCCATTCACTGTTTCTGAGCAGTGTTTTCACCTCTTCTTTCTCTCGTCTCATCCAGCGATTGTTGTCTATCATCATTCACACATCTGTCCTCATCCTCTGAAATAGGAAAATCGAACGCCAAGTTCCGACTGAGCCTCAGATACCACATCTGCACCGTCTGCTCTTGTTGTGGAATGCTCTCCCGACCGCTCCTCTGCGCGTCTGGCATCCCCCAACCAACTTCGTGCAGATGGTCCGAGTCCCAGACCATCCCACTGAAGAATTCCGGACACCAACTCGACGATTTCACTGTCACACAGCCGTCGTTCCAGTTCTCGCGCTCGGTCTCAATCTGTGTGTACCCATGAGCGGACAGCACAGCGGGATCTGACGAGCATTGTGGGTCAGTTGGGATGAAGATGGGTGATGTGTCAGACGAGGAGTGATGTTGTGTTGGGTTCTCCTTCCGTTTCGAGTTCCTTTTCTGCTTTTTCTGTTTTTTTGAAGTATTGGTGTCTTCGTGTTGGATGTTCAGTTGAACTCCTTCCCTCATCTTCCATTCATCAAACATCCGATCCTCATCTTCCCTTCTCTCCGCATGAACTCTCCTTCGTTCCATCGTCTCCTCTCTCCTTCTCTCTGACTCCCCATCTTCTCCCAAAGGACGACAATCCACTTCCCGAAAATCTTCGAGTGAGTTCACAATCTCCCCCATCACCTGCAATCCGAAGAACTTGCCTTCTTTCTCGCGACACGCTGCGATCGCAGAGAACACCACTCCACACGACAGCTCAAACGATTTCGCGGCCGAATTGAACTCTTCGCAGAAGGAGGGCAAGATGTCGACCACTCCACCGAGCTCGATTGACGCAAAACTGAAGTTTGGTTCAATTTTCGACTGCTCGAAGTACAAACGAAGTAGTTCTGTTTCAGTCAGTATTCCTTCTTCTGGACACGAGGGGGATGCTGATGTGGAGTCTGGTGTGCTTGGCGAGGGAGAGATGGGAGGTGGGTGGGAGACAGAGATCCTCGTTGTGAAGGGAACTGCGATGTCGTCCTTTTCTTTGAGGTCTTGCTTGTCTGAGTCAGCTGATGTTGGTTGTTCGAGAGTGGATTTGTCGTTGGAGGGAAGTGAAGGAAGAGTGTCGAGATTCAATTCAAACACATTTCTTTCTCCACTCTGCTTCCACTCCCCCACTTCCTTCCTTTCTGTCTTTCTGAGCTCTTCCGAAAGTGATGCAGCGTTCCGTCGAACATCGTCTGTCGAAATGTGAAGCGAGAATCCACTGTTCGCAAGGGTTTTCGACGCAAACAGAACTTCCGCTGCTTCTCCCTCGCTTTCAGAGCTCGAACTGGCTTCGTCTGTCTCTTCCCCTTCCTTCTCCTCCGACCCCAAAATCGAGTCTGAAGATTCCTCGATTTCAATTTTCACCTCGACACGCTCCTTGTGCTCCCCTTCCACCTTCCCTCTCTCCTCCTCTCCCACTTTCTCCTCTCTTCTTTCTTCCGATCCCTCCCCTACTCCTTTCCCATCTTCACACACAACAACAGCCTCCACAATTCGCGTGTATCGTTTGGCCTGTGTTCCCCTCCGTTTTCCTGCTTTCTCGTCAGTCAGCTTCTCAACTCTCTGTGACGACGACAGGAGACGCATCAGCGGCAGTTCCATTCTTCCCAGCTTCACAAATTTGTCATCCAAATCAGATGAGTGAACAACCTTCGCCAGCACATCCAGCAACCCTCGTCTTCGTTTCTTGAACTGCGAGTTCAGCGGGAGGAGGAGCTCCTCGCGAGGAACATACCCATAAACGGATTGCAGAGGTCGTTCGCGAAGAATGGGTCTGTTTCCGCCGACTTCCTTTATCGCTCGACGCAGCACTTCTCGATACCCATAACCGAAGGGCGTTTTGTGGAGAATCCACCAGGCGTACATACAGCCATGGTGAGGGGTGGCGATAGTTGTTACTGAGGCAACGTGCTGTGTGGAGAGATTAGGAAGGATATGGAAGGGGGAATGAGGAAGGAGGAGGCGTCGAAAAGTTGATCGAAAGAAATCGGGTAAAAAGGACAATATTATCATCCCACATGGAACAAGGCATAATCTCTACTCGATTAGAGCAAGCCAAACCTCGTGGAAGTTCTCGTGGCGGTAGTTGAACAACATGTGACGAGCATCAAGGCCAGCCATCGAGTGGCAGATCAGATGAACTTTATTCGCTCCATATTTTTCTAGGGTCCACTCCACTTGTTGTTTTAGCAACTGAAAATGGGAAAAAATGAGAAATGAAGGGATGACAGACAAGAACTCGATCATCGACAGAGGCAGCGTAACGTTGGCTTAGAACCTCAACAGAAAACCCAAATCCCGACAGAAATGAACGCATGTTCTTGAAATAGTTGAATCCATCTGCTTTGTCTGATGAGTTCACAGGAAATAGATGAGAGAACAGTTTGTTTGTGCTTGCGATCCCAGGACAGAGAAGAATTGGATACGTTTCTACAATTCGACAGTTAAAATCAATGGAGACACACTTGGATGTTGATAATAGAAACTTGGATACTGAGAGACGCTTGTCATGACAGAGAACTGAGTATACAATAAATAGTGTTATGGGCTGCGTATCGGAAAAATCAAATCTCCGAAATCAGTGGGTTACTTCTGTTTAAAAGCTCTCATCATCATCACAGCACAAACTCAACACATCGACAAAGATGACAGGCATGGAACAACTCAACAATTTCTCCTGGTTGATCAGAACCCCATATTTCGTAAACCCCTATAATATATCAACCTCCACATGATGCTAGCACCGCCGAACAACAGCCCTCAACTGCCTATACTAACCCTGACACCAAACAACCCACCGAAACAGCGAACCAGCCAGAGATGCAACCGATGACCATCCAACACGATCTCCCACCAGCTTACCCATCGATTGCGCAAGACATTACTGAACACTTTATCAACCCTATCAATGGAGGCGTCATGTGTCTTGTAATGTGGCTCCTTATACTTGTAGGAATCGCAATGATCGTCATTTTCGCCATCTACTGGTGGTTCGGAGTTTTCATCGGAATAGCGTGCCTCATTGTGGCCTTCTTTCTGATATTCGGGTTTGTGACCAATCATCCAAACAACGGCCGGGTGTATTTGTTATGCGGGAAGTATTACGGAACACTGATCAAAGCCGGATATTTCTGGGTCAACCCGTTCACCTCGACCCATCGATCATTCAGTCTGAAAGCAACCACTCTCGAAAACAACAAGCTCAAGGTGAATGACGTATTGGGGAACCCAATCGAAATTGGAGTGATCGTTGTTTATCGAATCGTCAACACTGCGAAAGCCGCTTTCTCTGTCAGCGATTCCGCGTACTATCTATCCACTGTATCTGACTCCGCGATTAGAAATGTCGCGCGACAATATCCGTACGATGTTAGCGAAGAAGGAGAAGAAATGTCGCTTCGAGGCAGCAACACTCAAATCTCGATGCAGCTCCAGAAAGAAATCCAGGAAAGAGTGGAGATCGCGGGGATTGAAGTTTTGGAGGCGCGGATCAGCCAGCTGAGCTACGCACACGAAATAGCAGCAGCGATGCTCCAACGTCAACAGGCTGTCGCCGTAGTTGCTGCAAGACAGAAGATTGTGGAGGGGGCAGTTGGAATGGTGCACATGGCACTGGCGCAGATCGAAGATGAGGGCAAGATTGTGTTTACACCCGATCGAAAGGCGCAAATGGTGGCGAACCTTCTTGTGGTCCTGTGTGGGGGAAGAGATGCCCAACCGACACTTAATGTTGGAGAGTCGTGATATGTTCTGTCGGCCTCCCATTTTGATGCCTGGTAGCTTGATTTTACGTCGATCCGATTCTTCTTTTACCATCTTATGTTATGGGCACTTGTGTCACTCTTTGTTCATTCAAATCTTTATTCTATGTAATAAATGAGACAATTTCGCAACTCGATTCTCGTTTCAGGTGATGTTTCTGTATTCAATGGGATGATCCTCCTCTCATTATTCAATTGAACACCACATGTTGCTTCAATCTCAAGCAGATCCAACTTCTCAATCCCATGCTTTCGATTCCGATCGACTGTTCGTTTCGAAACATGCACCATTCCTCAAAGTCAATCCCAATTCAGATTTGTCATTTGATAAGAAATCTACGGTTTACTGTTCGCTTGTTGCCCTCGTGAAAGCTGAATATCCTTTTGACAATGCTCTTCAAGACAAAACTGCCCGATTTCTGAAGAGACTTGAACCGACATCGAGGGATACATCAGATTATGCTGCGAAACTCATGACAGACCTCGTTCCCTCTTCAGACGGATCACCTTCCGGCTTTATCGACAGCATCGTCATTTTGCTGTCATCTCCCCACTCGGCTGTGGTTGGGGCAACAATGATGTTCGTCTACAAAACGACAGCGGGATCATCACTAACAATTCGATGTCATCTCGTGGAGTCTGATCTCGTCAGCAAAGTGTTAGCGAGTGTTCAACCTCACACACTGCCAATTTGTGGAAATGACGAGATATTCGACAAACTGATCACAATCATTATTTATTGCCTCGAACTCGCATATCCACATTACAACAGGAACCTTGGCATCAAGACTGCCGTTAACCAATCCGACCATCGTGAAATGATCTTTCAGAAGGTCGTGCTCCCATCGTCTCAATTTATATCATTCCTGATCACACATCGACATATCCTCAATGAAGACTTGTTTATCTCTTTCGTGGGGCTATTGGTAACACATCTTCGAATCTGCCCGTATCATCGTCCAACATTGGAATTTGTTCTCACATCTCCGATTGCGATGGCATTCTCAAGTTGTCTCTCGTTCGACGAAAAAGGATACTATACAGAGACGAGTCTCAGCAGCATCAACTATTCGCTCAGGAAATGGACTGAAGAAGGTCCAGAAGTGGCACAATCTGGGAAACGGATGATGCAAGCTCTATTTTCGGAAGACATCGAAGACACACTCGAACAGATGCTGATGAACAACAAGGGTGGATATTATGGTTTCAATGTCGTTAAAAATTGTCGGTCAATCTCAAAATTGTTGGGATTACATGTGGAAATCCCTAAATGGTGAGATCTCAAATGACGCGTCGAAGCCGTCTCTCTCGAATGACTCCAACTCATTTCTGCGGACTCTCCTCGGATTTTGGGAATGTGTTGATTGCTGGTGCAGATAAACAGATTCTGGGATCACCTCCAATCGTCCAGAAATGGTTTGCTCTTTTGGGTTCGTCGTTCTCACCGCGACTGTCTTTAACTGTCACATCGTCAACCGTCCTCTCTCCAAACACTTCCTTGCGTTCCTGAACGATGCATTGTGATCAGATTATCTTTCCCCATCTCAACTTTTGAACCATCCCCGAAACACCTCTCGTTTTTCTCGTCGAAATGGGATGCACCCCTGCACTCCCACCGTCCCTCAGCCATCTCTGATTTGTTTGAGGTGTGTTTTGATGTTTTACTCTTTTTCTGTTGATACTCTCAGCTGGTTCAGTGTTCTGTTCATTTTTCATCACTCCTTTCTTGTCTCATCTCTTCTTCCTCCTTTTCTCCCCTTCTCCCATCCCAGCAAACAGCGTGCTTTGGACCTTGTCGGCATATCCTCACATTCGTTCATGTTGGCGTTTTGGTCGTTCGTCGCTTCCAACACAACCAGATGAGTTTGGAGTTGAACTGTTGTCATTTTCTGATGTTCAGCCATTCTCCGATGGAACACGGTTGGATTGGCCTGCCCTCATTCTGTCCAACTGACTCAATTTCATGCTTTTCTGAACTCGACCTCTTTTTCACTGAACTGGACGGTATCGGCATTGAACAAAGCCCCACTCGCATCCCATTGTGTCAACATGCCATTTTCGGAACAATGATGCGCTTGTTGTTTCTTCACCATGAACGAGAGTCGTCGCCTACTTTCTTCCATTCATCACCCTCTCGACTCTCCACCTCCAACCATTCGAAAGTATTGGCTTCGCCTGTGTTGATAGTGGGTTTGAAAAGTGACTATTCTTTGTATGCGGACATAGAATGAAAGAACCTCGACCAGACTTGTGAAATGTCCAATCGGACGACTGGTAACTCTAGTCCGATCATTTCCACTTCAAAACGATTTTTTTTGTAATTTCTACTCTCTTTTAAGCCATTTCACCACTCTTTTTTGACGATTGAGAAAATTATGACATCAAGATGAAAAATGGGGGCGATCAAAATGAAAAATTGATAAAAATGAAGATTCTCAGCCAAATTATGTCTCCATCTCAGAGGATGTAGTCGGATTGGGTTGTTTGGAATCTAAACTGTGTCCCCAACCAAGGATCAAGCGAACACGTGTGGTCTGATCGACCCTTATATCATCTTTTTGACCATCTCATCTCAGTATCTACAAACTTATTTCTCTTGAAACAAATTTTCACAAAAAATCACATAACAAACAGTGAATTGGAGGACTTGTAACAGTTTTTGATCGAATTGACCAATTGAAGTCAATTGGAAATCCAATTGGCCAATTCGATCAACCCCCAGAATTGGACTTTTCACAAGTCTGACCTCGACGAAAGTGCAACATGCCAGACAGGAACAGATTCGTTGCCAATATTGATTCATATCATTCTTCTCTTAATCTTCTTTTTCTTTATTTGGAGAATTCGTTTGTTGTTCAAGAATTTGATGATTATCTATCAATGAGGAACGATGGGATGATCCTCCTCTGATTTCAATGGAAGAAGAAACCGTTTCTTTAAAAGCTTCCAACGATACCTTATCGACTGACTCTCAGAAATCACCTTCAATTATCGTGGTTAACGAAGAACCTTTCCTGTCTTTCGATGAGTACACAGAATTGTCATTTGAGGTTAAATCAGTGATTTACAGTTCACTTGTAGCACTTGTGAAAGCTGAATATCCTTTTCACGAATCTCTTCAAGACAGAGCTGTCAGCTTTCTGAAGAACATCGAAAAGGTCTCGCGCAACAAGGAGGAAGTAGACAAACTCGTGACTGAACTCGTTCCCTCTTCCGACGGATCGCATTCTAGTTTTGTTGAGAGCATTTTGACACTACTCTCATCTCCACACTCGACATTTGTCGTTGCAGCGTTGTCGTTCCTCTACCTCACATTGTTCTATTCATCAACTAAAATTCGATGTTGTCTCGTGGCGTCAGATCTCATCAGCAACGTGTTAGCAACTGTTCAACCTCACACACTGCCGATTGCAGGAAATGAAACAATATTCGACAATCTCAGCTGGATCATCTTTTATTGCCTCGAACTCGCAACCCCACATTTCATCAGGAACCTTGGCGTCACTGCTGCCGTTGAGAAAGCCAACCGTCGTGAAATGATCTTTCAGAATGTCGTGCTTCCATCGTCTGACTTTGTGACATTTCTGATCAAAAATCTGTACATCCTCAATGAAGACCTGCTCGTCACTTTCATGATTCTATTGGACAAACTCCTTGAAATAAGTCCATTTCATTGTCCAACATTGGAGTTTGTTCTCGCATCTCCGATTGCGATGGCATTCTCAATTTGTCTCTTGTTCATCGAAGATGATCAAACTCTCTGGTATCTTCTCACCAACACCAAACCCTTGCTGAGAAAATGGAAGAAGGAAGATCCAGAAATGGTCCAATCTGCAAAACGGATGATACAAGCACTGTTTTCGGAAGGGTTCGAAAACACACTCGAACAGATGACGATGAGCGACGAGGACGGAGATGATGGTTTTAGTGTTGTTGACGTGTGTCAATCCGTCACACAATTGCTGGGATCGAATGAGAAAATCCCTGAATGGTTGCATTTCAAATGACGCATCGAATCTACCTCACTCGAATGACGCCACATTCATTTCTGCGGACTCTCCTCGGATGTTGGGAATGCCCTGTTTGCAGGTGCGGACCAACAGATTCTGGGATCACCTCCAATCGTCCAGAAATGGTTTGCTAATTTGGGTTGGTCGTTCTCAACGCGGCTGTCTTTGACTGTCACATTGTCAACCGTCCTCTCTCCAAACAATTCCTGGTGTCCCTGAACGATGCATTCCGACCAGATTATCTTTCCCAATCTCGACTTCTGAACCATCTCTGAACCCCCTCTCGTTTATCTCGTCGAAATTGGATGTGTCCCTCATTCACGCCCTCCTCAACCATCCACAATTGGTTCCATGATCATCACACTCATTAACCATCCTCACTGTCATTATTCTCGTTCCTGGAACCGATTCAAAATCGGCCGTACGAGATAGACGAATCCAAGCAACTCCTGATCATTCCGTTGGCTACCACAATATTTTCTCTGCATGGTTCATCATTGGAGATGGACCAACTTGTTGTGCAACTGGTTCCTGCCGTTCAACAGCAAACTCAAGCCACGAAGCGAAAAGGAGAGTCAATAGGTCCAAAGAAACAGCTCTGATTTCGAATATGCAAATCGTCCAAGTTGATTTGTCAACGACGGGAAAAGAAGGATCAGAGAAAACCACGAAGCGCTGTTCCGATCTCGCTTTTGGATGGCTCAACGATCGGGCGAGAACAGTGCCAAAGACACTCATCTCTTCTCACTTCTCGTGTTTTCAACGAAAACGAGGAAAGCGGAACTGATTGAAGACATTTCCAAGATAGAACGATGCTGGACCGATTTCGGAAGGAGAGGCCGCGCACAATCCGAATGGGTGCGGTTCCGCCAGTGGCACTTGTCGATGTGTGGTTCTGTTTCTTGTTGGGTTGTAGTTGTTGTTTGATTGTGTTTCCTGTTTTTGTGTTTGTTTCTTCATGATGTGTCTTCTTTCTGTGCAGTCTCAGGCCATCCCGCCCGACCCGCGCCACTCTGTGCTCCCTCCGCCCCCACCCAACACGCCACCCAGTCTGCCTTCCTCTCTTCCTCACTCTCCCTCTCCACCATCTCTCCATCGTCCTTCCCCGATCTTCTGGCTGAGCACATCCCAAACACGCCAGTTGTTGATTATCTGCTGACACACGTGGCGACACTGGAGGACGAGGTGAAGAAGCTGCGAGAGGAGCGGCAGGAGGAGCTGAATGTTCGGGAGGAGATGGAATCGGTGTAGGCGCGAATTGAGTTCCATGTTGAGCTTCTGGAGACGCAGAACAAAGAGCAGACATTCGCGAAGACTGATGAATGATACTCTTTAGTCCCACTTCATGTCTTGAATTTCATTTTTGCTCTTTTCTTGAACATCCATCACTTCCGAACTTGCATGGAATGACTAAACACTTCCTTACCTTCTGCCTCTTGATTTCTCTCCGCCTTGAACGTGAATTGTCACGTATTATCGTCTATCCATCACTCCGATAGAAACTCACTTTTCTCCAATTTGAACAATGGCTTGATCATATTTCTATTTTCAATGGAAGAAGAAACTAATCCATTTAACACATCCACTGATGCTTTCTCGAATGATTCCCAGGAATCACCTCCATTCTTCGATCTATCGCAAGAGTCTTTCCTGAATTTCGATTTGAAATCAAACTTATCGTTTGAGGACAAATCGACGATTTACTGTTCACTTATTACGCTCGTGAAAGCTAGGCACCCATTAGACAGATATCTTCAGGACAGAGCTGCCCACTTTTTGAAGAACCTCCAGCCACACGGCGATCTTGAAGAGATTCAGTACTTTACGGATAAAATCGTGTACGATCACGATCCGGATTCAGTCGGCTCGCCTCCTGACTTTATTGCGAGCATTGTCACTCTGATCTCATCTCCCTACTCGGCTGTGACCGCAGCAGCGTTGTCGTTTCTGAAAGATACAACGTTCTATTCATCGCCTCCAGTTCAATCTGATCTCATGGAATCCGATCTCATTTCCAATGTGTTGACGACTGTTCAACCTCACACGCTACCAATTTCAGGGAATGAAAAGATCATCAACATTCTCATCGGAATCGTCGTCAAATGCCTCAACCTTGCAGATCCATCATGTTTCCAATACCTTGGCATCACTGCTGCCATCGACACATTCAACCATCGTGAAATGATCTTTCAGAAGGTCGTGATATCATCGTCACAGTTTGTGACATTTCTGATCTCAAATCGATATATCCTCAACGAAGACTTGCTTGACTCATTCTTCACTCTTTTGCGTATGCTCATTCGCATATGCCCATTTCATCGTCCAACATTGGAATATGTTCTCGCATCTCCGATTGTGATGGCATTCTCGAGTTGTCTCTCGTTCGTCGAGAAAACTTATTGTCTTTTGACCGCTCTCGGCAACTTCAACCAATCACTCTCCTTTTGGATGAGAGGAAGTGCAGAAGTTGCCCAATCCGCAACACGGATGATTGAAGCTCTGTTTTCGGAAGGCTTCGAAGACACAATCGAACAGATGATGAAGAACGAAAAGAGCGGATCATTTCCCGTCTCTGTCGATAAATGTTGTTACTCCATCTCAAAATTGCTGGGGTCGAATGTGAAAAGGCTGTGAACGATTCCATCTCAAATGACACATCGAAACTACCTCGCTGGAATGATTCCAACTCATTTCTGCGGACTCTACTCGGATGTTGGGAATGCTCTGGTTGCTGGTGCAGATGAACAGGTTCTGTGATCGTCTCCAATCGTCCAGAAATGGTTTGCTCTTTTGGGTTGGTCGTTGTCAACGCGGCTGTCTTTGACTGTCACATTGTCAACCGTCCTCTCTCCAAACAATTCCTTGCGTCCCTGAACGATGCATTGTGACCAGATTATCTTTCCCAATCTCGACTTCTGGCCGAATCTGAAACACTTCTCGTTTATCTCGTCGAAATGGGATGTCCCCCACATTCCCGCCATTCCACAGCCATTCACGATCTGTGTGAGGTGTGTTCTCTTTTTTGTCCTTCTTGTGTTCGTGCCATCAGCGACCGCTGTGAATCGATCTACTTTCACTCCTCCTCCTTTCTTGTCTCATCTCTCCATCATCTTTTTCTATTATTTTCTCCCCAACAGTTCAAAACAGGATTTGTGTCTTTGTTGTGCAAACTGATTGTTTCGTGACGAAGAATTGTCGTTCATCGCCACCTGACGAAACCACGAGTTTGCCATTCACATCCCATCATTTGTTGATGTTCAGTCATTGTCTGGTGGACAACTGTTAATTTATTCATCCCCTTCCCCTGTTTTGGTGACGAGTTTTCAGGCATCTCACATCTCGCATTCTCATTTTCACTTAACTGAACGATATCGACATCAAATGAATCACAACTCCCATCCCATTGTTTCAACATGCCGTTTCCAAACACACGTGCGATTCTGAAGTTGTCGAAATGGGCACGAATTGTCGCTTCTCTTCTTCAGTCATTCAGACTCACAAGTATCTCTCATACACATTTTGAAGGATCTGGCTTCACCTGCTTTGTTGCTTGCTGTCGGAAGGAGAACAGGCTGGATGTGTGGACGTCGACTCAGAAACAATCGACAAAAGCCCAACTTGCCAGACAGGCATTTATTTGTTGTCATTGATGATTGGATCGTTTAGTCTCTTCGTATTGATAACATTTCATAGAATGATCCGTGTCTTATGCAACTCGTTTCTTCTTCATAGAATCATCAATAACAATGGGATGATCCCAGTCCAGTTTCAATGGAAGAAGAATCAGATACTATAAACCAATCAAATGATACTTGTTTGAATGATTCGACGGAATCACGATCGAGTATCGATCCATTGCAAGAACCATTCATATATTTCGATCAGAACACAGATATATCTTTTGAGGATCAATCGACCATCTACTGTTCACTTGTTGCCCTCGTGAAAGCTGAATATCCTTTTGACGATGCTCTTCAAGACAGAGCTGTCCAATTTTTGAAGAGCATCGAACCGAGATTTGGCGACTGCGATTATACGACGAAACTCGTCACCGACCTCGTTCCCTCTTCAGGAGAATCACACTCAGAATTTTTAGAGGGCATTCTGACTCTGCTGTCATCTCCCTGCTCGACTGTAGTTGCTGCAACGTTGTCGTTCCTGTACCAAATCACATCACGGTCATCACCAGCAATTCTCACGAATCTCATAAAATCAGAACTTTTCCCCAAAGTGCTAGCGACTGTCCAACCTCACACACTGCCAATTTCTGGAGATGAAACGATCATCGGCCAACTCATCTTGATCATCATCAATAACATCACCCACGCACATCCATGGTCTCTCAGCAACCTTGGCATCACTGCAGCAGTCGATGAATCCACCCAATGTGAAATGCTCTTTCAGAAGGTCGTTCTTCCATCGTCTCAATTAGTGACTTTTCTTATCTCAAATCAACTCATCCTCACTCGAAGCTTGTTCCGTTATCACCTATTTCTCTTGGAAAAGCTCCTTTCCATCGGCCCATTTCATCTTCCAACATTGGAATTTGTTCTCGCATCTCCGATTGTGATGGCATTCTCAAGTTGTCTCTCGTTCGTCGAAAGTAGTGAACATCTCGAGAACATTCTCTTTACCTTCAATGAATCGCTGTCTAAATGGAAGAGAGGAAGTGCAGAAGTGGCCCAATCTGCAAAACGGATGATGGAAGCTCTGTTTTCGGAAGGCTTCGAAGACACACTCGAACAGAAGATGAGGAATGACAAGGGCGGAACTTATGGGAGGAATCTTGTTGAAAAGTGTCACGTCATCTCGAAATTGCTGGGATCGAATGTGAATTAACCTGAGTTGTGAGGTTCTCAAATGCGCGTGGAAACATCCTCTTTCGAAAGACTCTCCCTCGTTTCTGCGTACTCTCCTCGGATGTTGGGAATGCGCTGATTGCTGTTGCAGACGAACAAATTCTGGGATGGCCTCCAATCGTCCAGAAATGGATTGCTCTTTTGGGTTCGTCGTTCTCAACGCGGCTGTCTTTGACTGCCACATCGTCAACCGTCCTCTCTCCAAACAATTCCTTTTGTTCCTGAACGAAGCATTATGACGAGATTATCTTTCCCAATCTCGACTTTTGGAGCATCTCAGAAACACTTCTCGTTTATCTCATCGAAATGAGATGCACTCCACATTCCCGCCTATCCACAGCCATCCACTATGTGTTTGAAGTGTGTTCTCTTTTTTGTGCTTCCTGTGTTTGTCCCATCAGCGCTTTCTGTGAGTCGTTCTTCTTTCACTCCTCTCCTTTATTGTCTCATCTCTTCATCCTCTTTTTCTCTCTTTCTCCCATCCCAGCAAGCAACGTGCATTGGATCTTGTCGACGTATCCTCACATTCGTTCATTTCAGCGAATGGTCGTTCGTCGCCTCCGACACAACCAGACGAGTTCGGAGTTGCACTGTTGTCATTTTCTGATGTTGAGCCATTCTTCGATGGAACACGATTGGATTGGTCTGTCCTTCTTCTGTCCTGCTAACTCAATTTCTTGCTTTTCTGATTTCGAACTCCTTATCACTCAACTGGTCTGTATCGTTCATGAACACAGCCCAACTCGCATTCCGATTGTGTGAACATGCCATTTTCGGAACAATTTTGCTCTTGTTGTTTCTTCTCCATGAACGAGAATCATCGCCCCTTTTTGTCCATTCATCACCCACTCAACTCTCCACCATCCGCAATTCGAAAGTATTGGCTTCACCTGCATTGATAGTGGGTTTGAAAAGTGACTATTCTTTGTATGCGGACAGAGAATGAAAGAACCTCGACGAAAGTTCAACATGCCAGACAGGAACAGATTCGTTGTTAATGATGAATCATGTCATTCTTCTCTTTATCTTCATTTTCTTTATGTGGAGAATTCGTTGGTTGTTCAAGAGTTTGATGATTGTCCTTCAATGAGGAACGATGGGATGATCCTCCTCTGATTTCAATGGATGATGAAATCCCTGTCTTATTATCTAATCGAGATACCTCTGTGCCTCACTCACGGAAATCAGATTCAACTGTCAACTATTTCCAAGAACCTTTCCTGTATTTCGATGAGCACACTAAATTGTCGTTTGAGGACAAATCAGTCATTTACTGTTCGCTTGTATCACTCGTGAAAGCAGAATATCCTTTTGACAACATCCTTCAAAACAGAGCTGTAAACTTTTTGAAGAACCTCGAACCGGAATCGAACAACAAGGAAGAAGCGGACAAACTCTTCGCCGACCTCGTTCCCTCTTCAGCCGGATCGCCTTCTGGCGTTGTTGAGAGCATTTTGACACTGTTGTCATCTCCGCATTCGACTATGGTTGCTGCAGCGTTGTCGTTTCTAATTGAATCAACCGCATCTTCGTCACCTCTCGTTCAATCTCGCCTCGTGGAGTCAGACCTGATCACGAAAGTCTTGGCAGCTATTCAACCTCACCATCTGCCAATCGCAGAAAATGAAAGAGTCCTCCACATTCTCATCTGGACCGTCTACAATTGTCTCACCCTCACACCCCCATCATCTCTCATCGAACGAGACATCACAGATGCAGCCGACCAATACAACCATCGTGAAATGATCTTTCAGAAGGCCCTGATCCCATCCTCACAATTTGTGTCATCTCTGATCTCAAATCGAACTCATCTCAAGGGAGATTTGTTCTTTGCATTCATGACTCTATTGCGTATGCTCATTCGAATATGCCCATTTCATCGTCCAACATTGGAATTTGTCCTTGCATCTCCGATTGCTCTGACATTCATGAGTTGTCTCTCGTTCGCCGAGAAGGATTCTGATCTCTCGGGTATTCTCTTTGACATCAACCGTTCGCTTGCAGACTGGAAGTATCAAAGCCGAGAAGTGGTCCAACTTGCAAATCAGATGATGCAAGCTCTGTTTTCGGAAGACTTCGAAGACACAATCGAACAGATGATGAAACACGAAAAGAGCGGATCATTTCCCGTCTCTGTCGATAAATGTTGTTACTCCATCTCAAAATTATTGGGATCGAATGTGAAAAGGCTGTGACCAGTTGGATCTCAAATGAAGCGTCGAAGCCGCATCTCTCGAATGACTCCAACTCGTTTCTGTGGACTCTCCTCGGATGTTGGGAATTCGCTGATTGCTGGTGCAGATGAACAGATTCTGGGATGGCCTCCAATCGTCCAGAAATGGTTTGCTCTTTTGGGTTGGTCGTTCTCAACGCGGCTGTCTTTGACTGTCACATCGTCAACCGTCCTCTCTCCAAACAATTCATTGCGTTCCAGAACGACACATTGTGACCTGATTATCTTTCCCAATCTCGACTGTTGAACCATCTCAGAAAACATCTCGTTTTTCTCGTCGAGATGGGATGTGCCCCACATTTCCACCCTTCTGCTGTCACCTCTTTTTTTTCTGTGGTGTACTCTGCTTTATTGTGATTTTGGAAATGATGGCGTATGACCACAGCGTCCTCTCCGACATTTGGGTGTTGGAGGAGATGGCAGACCCAAAAACGAATATTCCGACGACTGTGAACGACACAGTGTGACAACTGATCAAAAAACTGGACGGACAAGAGAAATTGTTGCAAGAGGGTATTTTGCGGATCTGGCGACCGAAAGCGACGTTGGACGAGCTGCTCGAGAGATACCAGAAGAAACGAGGTTTGGAGTTGTGCAAACAGGAGCGGCATGTTCTTTGGGCTTCTTGAAGAGGATTCTGCGGGAGTTCCTGCAGCCCTTCGTTCCCGTTTCGCAGTCGCCTTTGTTCACCGCCGCTCTGTCGACGCTGTGCCCTCCGCACGCGATGCGGCTGCTGGTCTCCACGCTTGCCGCCCAAAAGCGGGACATCATGCACTCGATGTGGTGGTTGCTGGGAAAGGTGAGTCTGTACGACGAGGAGACGAAGATGAGCATGAAGAACTTGTCGATTGTGTTGACTCCGATTTTGTTTGAAGAGTTCAACCAGAAATGACGACACTTGCGAACGTGTCGATGATGCAGCCGAACAACCCTCTTTTGGCGTGGACTGAAGTTGTGATTGCGCAACAGGAAGTTTGTTTGAGCGGAGTGTCGAAGTGCCTATTCTGCCGCTCCATTGTAGTGACTGAGGCGCTGTATGGATGAGAAGGGAGTGGAGGGACGTTGATGATGGAGTTGGGGTTCGAGGCGGGAGAGGTGTGGTTTTGTTACGCGTTTGACGGGGGGGATGGGGTGGATGCTGGTTGAGGTGAAGGGAGAGGTTGGGATGGTTGGGATGAACTAGTTGGGAGTGCCAAGTTGGGAGTGACGCAGATGAGGGAAGAGAAGAAGAGGTAAGCGGAGAGAAAGGGCGAGAAGAAAGAGGAAGTTGTGGAACCGACTCTCTCCATCCTGCCTTCCGACCGCACGCCAGACAAGACGCGGGTTCGGAAGTGCTGGCCAGAGTGTGTGTGTGAGGCCGTGTTCCAAGAGACGAAGAAGGACGTAGTGGCTGTGTGTCTGCAGAGTCGAGAGGAGGATGTGGTGGGGGAAGAGGGAGAGCAGACACCACTGTTGCAGTGCGATCTTCCGAACAGCCTGCACAGCGTGGAAAGGGGGAAGGGAAGGAACGAGGGAGTGCGGAACAAGGTTCGACGAGTGTTCGAGCACACAGGCGATGCAGACGACACTGCTCGGAAGAAAGACGCAGCGATGCTGGACCGATTTCGGAAGGAGAGGCTGTGCACCATCCGAATGGGTGCGATTCCGCCTGTGGCACTCGTGGATGTGTGGTTCTGTTTCTTGTTGGGTTGTGATCGTTGTCTGATTGTGTTTCCTGTTTTTGTGTTTGTTTCTTCATGATGTGTCTTCCTTCTGTACAGACTCAAGCCATTCCACCCGACCCGCGCCACTCTGTGCTCCCTCCGCCCCCACCCAACACGCCACCCAGTCTGCCTTCCTCTCTTCCTCACTCTCCATCTCCTCCAGCTCTCTCCCTCTCCCTCTCCACCATCTCTCCATTGTCCTTCCCCGATCTTCTGGCTGAGCACATCCCAAACACGCGAGTTGTTGATTATCTGCTGACGCACGTGGCGACACTGGAGGACGAAGTGAAGAAGCTGCGAGAGGACCGGCAGGAGGAGCTGAATGTTCGGGAGGAGATGGAATCGGTGAAAGCGCAGATTGATTTTCTTGTTGAGCTTCTGGAGACACAGAACAAAGCGCAGACGTTAACGAAGACTTCTAAATGATACTCTTTAGTCCCACTTCAAGTTGTGAATTTCGTCTTTGCTCTTTTCTTGCACATCCATCACTTCCAGGCAAGCATTATTTGACTCAGCACTTGCTCTCCTTCTGCCTGTTGATTCCTCTCCATCTTGAACGAGAGTTGTCACGAATTGTCGTCCATCAATTACCACGATAGAGACTCAGCATTCCCCAATTTAAACAATGGGTTGATCATTAATCAATTTTCTATGGAAGAAGAAACTGATTCGTTGAACACTTCCACTGATGCTTTTTCGAATTGTTCCCAGGACTCACCTTCATTTTTCGATCTATCGCAAGAGCCTTTCCTGAATTTCGATTTGAAATCAAAATTGTCGTTTGAGGACAAATCAGTCATTTACTCTTCTCTTGTTGCCCTGGTGAAAGCCGAATACCCGTTGAACAATGCCCTTGAAGACAAAGCTGCCCAATTTTTGAAGAGCCTCGAACCAAAATGGAGGGATGAACAATTTGCGAACAGACTCGTCGCCGACCTCGTTCCCTCTTCAGCCGGATCGCGTTCTAGTTTTGTTGAGAGCATTTTGACACTGCTCTCATCTCCACACTCGATTATGGTTGCAGCAACGTTGTCGTTCCTTCAAGAAACAACCACGGGATCATCGCTCACAATTCGATGTCGCCTCGTGGAGTCTGATCTCATCAGCAACGTCTTGGCGACTGTTCAACCTCACACACTGCCAATTTCCGGAAATGAAGAGATATTCGACGATCTCATCTGGATCATCCGCTATTGCCTCCAACTCGCACTTCCACCTTTCGTCAGGAAACTCGGCATCACTGCCGCAGTCGACACATTCAACCATCTTAATATGATCTTTCAGAAGGTCGTGCTCCCATCCTCACAATGTGTGTCATTGCTGATCTCAAATCGTTACGTCCTCAAGGGAGACTTGCTTGACTCATTCATGTCTCTGTTGGTCAGATTCATTGACATAGGCCCATTTCATCGTCCAACATTGGAATTTGTTCTCACATCTCCGATTGTGATGGCATTCTCAAGTTGTCTCTCGTTCGTCGAAGATGATGGTGATCTCTGGAGTATTCTCATCACCATCGACCAATCTCTGTCTGACTGGAAGAAAGAAGGTGCAGAAGTGACCCAATCTGGGAAACGGATGATACAAGGTCTGTTTTCGGAAGGCTTCGAAGACAATCTCGAACAGATGATGAACGATAATAACCGATCATTTCTCGACCGTGTTGATTCTTATTGCAAATTGATCTCACAGAAACTGGGATCGAATGTGAAAAGGCCGTAAACGATTCCATCTCAAATGAACCGTCGAAGCCGCCGATCTCCAATGACTCCAACTCATTTCTGTGGACTCTCCTCGGATGTTGGGAATGCTCTGATTGCTGGTGCGGATGAACAGGTTCTGGGATCGCCTCCAATCGTCCAGAAATGGTCTGCTCTTTTGGGTTCGTCGTTCTCACCGCGACTGTCTTTGACTGTCACATCGTCAACCGTCCTCGCTCCAAACAATTCCTGGCGTCCATGAACAATGCATTGCGACCTGATAATCTTTTGCAATCTCGACTTTTGGACATCTCAGAAGCACATCTCGTTTTTCTCGTCGAAATGGGTTGTTACCCACATTCCCGCCGTTCCAAAGCCATCCACGATCTATTTGAGGTTTATTTCATCTTTTTTGTGCTTCTTGCATTCGTGCCATCAGCGATTGCAGTAATTCGTTCGTCTTTCACTCCTCATCCTTTCTTGTCTCATCTCTTCATCCTATTTTTCTCTCTTTCTCCCATCCCAGCAAGCACCGTGCCCCGTTTTACTTTTGATGAATCAAACAGAAGGGGGTCACCCAACACATTCCATTCTTCGACGAATGGTCTGTGTGTATCTCAGCAACGGTCCATCACCTTGTCTCTGATTCAGCTCGCTCTGGACCTCCCCACAGCACATGACACTGACGCCATCATCCCAAAATTTCCTTCCAAACTGGCGCCGGAATCCTCCTCTCGTCCCGACCGTCTTTGAAGCTGACTTGTTGCATTCTTGTTGAGGGGGGCTGTGAGGATCTCTGGGAGTCAGCTGGTCGGCACACTTAAAATCTGTTCCGATTCAGCTCATCTCACATTGAAACATTTTTTCAGTTTTTGTCCGTAGTTGACCTGACGTGACCAAAATGGAGTGAATTTCCAATATTCTTTCTCTTATTACCTCCCCTCATCAGATACGACATTTCCATCAGGCAAAATAAAGAAAGACTGTCTTGAACGAATCTAATAATGGCTAGATCTTCCCAGCAATGATCTCACTGTTCCTCTGGTTTCATGCAAGTGTCGTGGGAGCTCCGTCATTCGAACTCACTGACTTTGGTTTGTTTCTCGCCCAACAAGATCTCCATACTGCCGCGAACTCCGAACAAACCACGCAAACCATTCGCCTCCCCAAAACTGACTTTGTCTCCAACACTGTCAGGTTCAAAGACCAAACAGTCGGTATTGATGGAGAGGAGCTCATCCTTACCAAAATTTTTGAGGGACAGCAAGCGAGAGAATCACTCATCTCAGCATCAAATTCAACGATCACACTGAAATCCCTGTCTTTGGAAACTATCTCGACACGAGCTGTCGTAGTCACAGATGCGTCAGTCTGTCATCTTTCAGACTCCCACGTGCTTGTTCTGAAATACCTGTCGCCAATCGAGATCAGCGCATCGTCGCTCATCGTCGACTCCACCCGCTTTTCCTTCCCCCAGTCGACCTCTCCCTCGCTCTGCACAGCTGATTCCTCGTCAAGCACAGTTCTCTTCCGGCAGTGTTCGTTTTTGGACGTTGTCGTTGAGTCTGGAGGCTCCTTCCTGACGTGTCCCAAACTCCAACAGTTGGACGTGGCCTCGACCCGCTTTTCGAACATCAGCCACTGCCCAACCTATTTCGGAGCCGACCCGCATGTGCCGTCGTTCAACGTGAGTCTGCACGACTCGCAGTTCGACCGCTGCGAGAACGTGCTCGACGGCGGCGTCGTCCGAAACGTGAACACTCGGACAGCACTCTTCGCCAGCAACACCACTTTCACTCTGAGCCAGACCACATACACATTAGTCCCAGACAGGTCATATGGACAGAAACAGGCACTGGACATCACAACGAACCACAACTTCTCGTCATGTTCATTCACGAACTGCTCATCAACACAAACACACGGCGGTGCTATCCGATGCGCGGGTGGTGCCAGCTTGGCTGTCCATTCCTGCACTTTCGTCGACAACGACATCACCAAACAAGCAACCACTCCCGGACGAGGTGGTGCAATTAATTTTGAGGGACAGTCAACTGGAGGATTGACATTTGTGGGGACATCGTTTTTGCGCAACACTGCCTTCTATGGAGGAGCGATTAGTTGTAAGAAAGCCACTTCAATGCACCTTGAGCAAGGAAACATCACTGAAGGAAAGTGCGTTTTATATAGTTCGGGATCCTCATGCTATGGTGGTGGAGTACTCTTTGAATGGATCCCGTCAGGGTCAATTGTCAAGAACGTCAGATTTGAGAGATGTTCATCGGAGAATACCGGAGGCTCACTGGACAACTCCCAAATGCAGGGCAGTATCGTGTATTCCAATATTTTGGTATCAGAGAGTTCAACCCCACGCGGCAATTGTATTTTTTCTTACGTTCTGGACTCCACGAAGATCTCGTTCTTCAGCTGCATGTTTTTCGGCAACAAAGTCACAGAACAGGTCGACGGAAAGTTTGCAGGTGTTGATATTCGCTTTTCACACAATACATATTGGGAGACATGCCTTACAGACCCTGCCTCGTTCATCAACTGTTTCAGTACGTCAGTTGGTCACAGAATCCTCTACCACCATCCAAACGGAACCTTTTTCACCTCTTTTCAATTTTTGTCGCCACCAGACCCAACAAACATGAGTGTTCTCCTTCCTGATCCTCAGGTCATCGTGAACATCGAAACAGGCCGCGACGAGGATGGGTGCGGTGCCTCGTACGATTTCAAATGCAAAACCCTCAAATTCGTCGGGGAATCCATGATTCCAATGACAGACGGCGTCATTCTCGTCGAAGCAGGGCGATATGAAGAGTCAACCACAATCGACCTGGTCAAGAAAAACACGACGTTCTCCTCTTTTGGGACTGACAATCCAGTTGTGGTTTATTCTGGACAGACACCGTTCATCACAAAGACAATTGGAGCACTAACACTCCGCTTGTTCACGTTCGTTCCGACATCTGGTCACATTCTGTTCTCGCAGACTGGAGCCGGAACAGCAGCTTTTTCAGATTGTGAAATTCGCCTGGATGGGGAGGGATCAACTGCAATCTCTGAGCCACTCTTCTCAACGACAGCGGGAACGCTAACACTGAGCGGGATGACATTCACGGGTCTTGTGTTCTCGGGAGGGTGTTGTGTGTCGTGTTCAGGATCTTCCACAACATTGAGCGAGCAGAACTCGTCGTTCGTTGGATTGAGTGGCTCATCCGAACCGTGTCTGAACTTCAATCGAGATTCGAAGGGAGGCACACTCACACTCTCTCGAATTGAGATCGAGGGAACTGCTGGTTCGTTGATCGGAGGGATCACAACAAGCAATGTTCAGACAGTCTCAGTTTCTGTCACCACTTTCTCTCGCCTCATGTCGACCTCGCAGAAAGCCCCACTCTCAATCACCTCCTGCGACACTCTGACCCTTTCTGGTCTTCTCTTCGAAAACTGTGCTGGGCAGTCGGCCTCGTCGCTCTTCATCGATTCATTGTCGACTGTCTCTCTTGACATTCCCATCGCGTCGTCGTTCAGCGTCTGTTCCTCACCGCGATCTTCAGTCAATGGAGACACCACAACAGTCTTCCTCCCTCACCCAGCATCCATCACAATCGACCCAGAAGATGGAACCGACGGGCAGTTCTGCTGGTCCACAAACGTCGGGTGTCAATCCCTCTCAGGAATCGTCGATCGACTCATGCCGACTTCTGAATACACACTCGACGTTGCAGAAGGAACGACAAGTGAATCCACTCTCTCCATCACCAGCAAGAAGGACATCGCTGTCACTGGGTTGGGTTCAGCTCGTTCGCTGATGGTCATGCAATCGACAGCTCAGAGCTTTGCCGATCTTAATGATGGCTCTCTCTCGCTCACCTCACTCGGATTCACTGAGTCAACTTCACAAACTGGAGTGTCTCGGACAAATTCACTCTTCGATGTGAAAGGCGGATCTCTTCGTCTCGAAAACGTCGAATTCGTCCCTCTTTCATTCTCTGGAGCCAGCAGCCTTGTCAAGATGAGTGGAGCGTCGAGCTTGTCGTTGAAGAATGTCTCATTCGTGTCGATGAAGAACGAAGCGTCTGGATCAGTGCTTTATTCAACCTCGATTGGCCAAATTGAGTTGGACACAGTTTCCTTCACATCGTGCAACTGTGGTGTGAATGGGAAGGGAAGAAGTGTGTTCATCGCTCGCCCGTCGTTCTCGTCTGGGGATGTTGTGATGAAGAGTGTGTCGATCATCACAGCTGGGACGACTGGGAGCCATGAAGTGTATCTGGAGGGAGAGGATGTGGGAGCAGTTGTGACAACTGACTGGACGAGTCTGATCGGAGAGAACGACACGATGACGAAAACTCAGTTGGAACAGGTGTTTGGGTCAGATTCGACGAACTCGACGAACATCGGACCGCTTGGGTATCATTTGTATGCTCACACGAATGGAGCTGTGTTTGTGTCGGAAGGGTTCTGGGATCATGGAAAGTGTGGTCAGGAGCGTCTTCCTTGCTCGACCCTCGACTTCGCCTGGTCGTTGCTCACAAGCACGAAGACAACACTCAGCCTCATTTCAGACATCACTCTCTCTTCGCTTCTCGAATCTCCGTCAACAGGTGCGTCGATCTCTTCGTCTTTATCATCTCCGAAATCACTGCTTTTTGAATCGGATGGCCAGTTGATTGTGGATGCTGGTTCACTGGCTCTGTCATCGATGGGCTTGACACTCCCCTCATCGCTCACTCAGCCTCTGTTTGTTGTGAGGGGAAACACTCTGACACTCTCCAGCACTGTCACAATCACGAACCCTTCATCAACCACACACTCAGCGTCGCTGTTCTCAGTTGAAGGAGGGACACTCACACTATCTGGAACTGTGTTCGACTTCACCGTTCCCTTCTCGTCTACCTCAGCTCTTCTCACTCAAACGAGCGGAACTCTCAAATTGGACACTGTGACAATCGAAAATGTGGGCTGCACTGTTGGAGATGGAAGTGTTGTCCATTCCTCGCTCTCCTCGTCCGAAGACAAGTTGGAGATCGTTGGCTGCTCTTTCTCGTCTTGCTCGTCGTCTGGGAATGGAGGCGCGTTGTTCGTGTCCTCCTCACTCGACCACAACCCAGCCAATCTGATCATCCAAAGCACTTTCGGAACAGACATCAGCTGCGGAGAGGGAAAGAAGGGCGAGTGGATCTTCCTGCGAAGTCACTCACTCGAATCGTATCTGATAGACTCAACTTGGACTGGATCGATCTCCTCTCTCGTCGCCCCAGCAGACGATGCCCTTCTGTGGGGAGAAGATGGAAGTGAGAAGGAAGACTTGGAGTATGTGTCGCTGTCTCTTCTGTACTATCTGAAAGCGTACAACCAACCGACAATCGCAGTGGGGGATGGAGGGAGAGATGGGGAGGGATGTGGACGGACACAACTGAGATGCTCGTCGTTATCAACCGCAGTCTCGCATCTTTCTGGATCAACGCAACTCGAAATGGAGATTGTGCCATCACTCTCACTCGTAAAGAAGGAGACATTCTCGTTGAGTTTCACAATGAAGCCGTCGAAAGAGACAGCAACGATCACAGTTGGGCAAATTGGAGCATTTGAAGTGTCAGCAAACACTCTGACTCTCTCAACACTCACTTTTGATGGAAAGGGAAACGACCGATCAGATTCACTCCTTTCGATTGTGGACACTGGATCAATCGCCATCGCCGGATGCACATTTGCGAATCTGAAAACGAGTGGGAAGGGTTCTGTGTACTCATCCACACTGAACACTGACAACACTCTCTCCATCTCTGAGTCGTCGTTCTCGTCGTGTTCATCAGCAGGGAATGGAGGAACGCTGTTCGTCGAAGTGAATGGAGGATCGTTCGTGATTCCCACAACACTCACATTCACAGGTTGTTCATCGGAAGGGAAGGGTCATAATCTGTTCATTGTCCATTCAAATCTGCTCTCGTTGCTGAGTGGTGGGAGTCTGGATGGAATCAAACCAGCCCTCCCCTCGACTGGCCTCGTCTCAAAAGACGAAAAGGAGAAGTGGTTTGGGAGCACTTCGTCAGCAGGTGAATCAAGCTCGCTGCTGTTCTTCTGGCATCCTCACACCGAATCGTCAGGAGCAGTGCATGCTCACGAAAATGGAGAATCACACTCTCTGTGTGGTCTTCCCCAGCTTCCTTGCTCACTCATTCAGCCATCACTCTCAAAGACAACCACAGACAACGAAACAGTCATCGACTCTGATTTCGTTCTCAACGAGAGCATCACAATTGCGAACACCCCATCCACACTCACATCTGTGTCGAAGAGTGTGATAGTGTCAGTTGGAGTGGATGGCAAGTTTGCGCTGTCATCTGGCTCGCTGACTCTCTCTGCACTGTCGTTCGTGCAGTCGTCGTCGGTGGAGTTGTTGGAGCATGCGTTGATCAGTGTTGGGTGTGCCTCGTCGTCTCTGATTGTGGATGGCTGCTCGTTCAGTTCGTTCCGTCTGTCGTTGAATGCTCTGATTGAACACTCGCATTCGTCATTGACATTGAAATCGAGTGTGTTCACAAATATTGTTCGAATGGAAGGAGATGGAGGAGTTGTGGAGAGTGTGATGGACGAGGGAATGGAGCTTGATGTGGACTCAGTTGAACTTGCGTCAGTGTGGACACTGTCTGGCGATGGAGATGGCTTCTTCATTTCGTTCAACTCGATGTCGGATCCAACCCAAATCCCGTCTTTCAAGCTGAACAATCTGAAGTATTCAGAATCAGCTGGCTCTGAGCGGAACACAGACCGAAAAGCATGTTTTGTGTGGATGGAAGGGAAGAGACTGTCAGAATGGGTGAAAGTGTCGGATGCTCGGTTTGCTGGATCGTACAGCCCGATTGGGATGGAGTCGGAGTGGCTGTGGAGTGTTGATTGGGAGGAGAAGCTGAATGCGTCGCTTCTGTTCTACCTGGTTGCTCACGCTGGGGCGATTGGAGTGAGTTCGTCAGGGTATTCGATTGTGCAGTGTGGGTATTCGGGAGTGTGGTGTCTTGGACTGGAATACGGAATGGCAGTTGCAAACTCGAAGGGGGAGAAGCAGCTGAACATCCACGACACAGTTGATATCACTCATTTGATTGATCTGAACGCGGAGTATCGTGTTCATGGGAAAGTGGGGAGTTCAGTGCTGTCAGTTGTTGGATCGGGAGGACTTGTGGTTGACAGTGGGGAGCACGTGGAGATTGATGGAGTGTCCGTGGTTGTTGGAGTTGATTGCTCGTCGGAAGTGTTGTCGTGTGTGAGTTCAATTCTTGTGTTGCATTCGATTGTGTTCAGTTGTGGAGGAGATTCGTCATCGCTGATCAACACGACACTGATTTGTGTGGATGGAGATGGGAGTGTGGGACGATTCTCATCGTTGTCGCTTTTGAATGGAGTGTCGTCGGATGGGAAGCTGTTGTTGGTGAAGAAAGGGACAGTGCAGATGACAGACGTGTGGGTGTCGTCGTCGATTTCTGAAAGTGGTGGACTTGTGTCAGTTTGTGGGGGATCGTTCTCGCTGGTGAATCTTGCGCTGCCTCCGCTCTCGTTCAGCTCCACTCCCTTCGTCCTCTCCTCCTTCGACGCCTGCTCGTTCACAAACCTGACCGCGAAACAAGTTCAAACACAAACACTCCTGACAGCTGAACACGGCGAGGATCTCACACTCACCTCGTGCACTTTCGATGGCATCTCCACAACACAAAATGATGACCAAGATGATGGTAACGAACTCCTCTGTTCATGGACGACAGGCCTTATCAACATCAACGATACACCCACCACGATCTATTCGTCGTTCTTTTCTCATCTTTCCAAAGGCGCCATCGCTGTCAACGGAAGCCTTCTCTCCCTTTTCAACACTGTCTTCATCGCAAACAGTGCCAATGACCAAATGTTCCCTTCCATAAGTAGGAATATTCGCTGCTTGTCGGGGGCAGTGGAAATAGAGAACGAGCAGAGGGACAACGAAGAGAGCGAGTCGCTGTGGATCTCGACTGACGATTGTGTTGTGAAGAAAGGGTCAGAACTCGTTGCGTCTGGTCTGTTTGTTCCGAAGTTGGATGTGGGGAAGACGAAGAGTGTCTCAAACAAGAACAAATCTGTGTCGATTGATTTGGTTGGATCGATGCTGATTCCGTGCAATCTGTTTCTGTTGATTTCGGAAGTGGGGAGTTCGTCGAGTTCGGATGGATTGCGGATTGAGCTGACGCCTTCGAAGTTTGGATGGAAGAACGAATCATCGATTTCAGTGTTGCTGTCGTCGTCGGAGCTTGATAAACTGAACAGGACATTTGGATGGAATGGGACGCTTGTGTTTGGAGATGGATGGACGACAGACTGGTTTGTTGTGAAAGTGAGCGAATCGGATGAACGGAAGGCGCTGATGAAGCAAGCGATGAAATGGATGATCCCGCTGATCGCTGGGTGTGTGGTGGCTCTTCTTGTGATCATCATCGTCGTTGTTCTTCTTCGTCGGCGTTCATCGAAAGCGAAAGAGAAGGACTCGCTGCTGAAACAACAACAAGCCGAGATGAACGATCTCCCACCCGAAAAACTGGAAGACTTCGACAAACTTCTTATTCCGCCGTCGTCCATTGTTGCCGCTGAAGGATCGGTCGGTCATTTGGCACAAGCTGATGCGTCAGATCGCGATTTGAAGGAAATTCAACCGTCATTCCCTCTTGGCACGGACAACATCTTTCCAGCCTCTGGCGAGCCATCTGCGGATGTGTTGAACAAAGAGAGCAAGCCTGTTGGAGTGAAGAGGGGAGACACGCTGTACAACAGACTGCACTCGGCGCAGAAGAAACCGATCGACAAGATGGGGGTTGCACAGCAGATCATGCGAAAGCTGGTTGGACTGCACAGACAGGACCCGACGCTGTCAGTGCTGACGATGTTCTCGTCGCACAGTGTTGTGTTTGGGGAGGATGGGGAAGTGGAGATTGCGTTGGATGTGGGGGAGACGATGGGACAGACGAGATCGCAGACCCAGCGCACACAGACATGTCAGGGTGGACAGAGAACCGAGAACCTGATACAGACAGAAGGAGAGAGGAAGAACGAGCAGTTCGAGCTGCTGCGGTGGCGAGCGCCTGAGACAGTGGTGTCGGAAGGGGAAGAGGGACAGAAGGTGGACAGCGGGTCAGCTGCAGTTTTTAGTCTTGGCCTTGTCCTGTTCGAGATTGAGACAGGACAGGTTCCCTTCGGGGAGATGGATGCTTTGAATGCATCGCGGCAGCTGAAGACCGGGATTCCGCCGAAACTGTCACTGGTTGGAGATTCGGGACTGCGTGATGTGATTGTGTCGTGTCTGCAAGTTCGGGGGAAGGATCGTCCTGGTCTGGGAGAGATGGAGGAGAAACTTCAATCTGTGGAGTTCTCGTGTGGCTCTGCTGTGTTCTTCGACGCTGCTCAGTGATAGCATCAACTCTATCTCGCTAACGCACTCACTATCGACACACAACCACATCACACACTCCACAAAACCATCACAAAAGTGACATTACTTGTTCTTCTTCCTCTTTTCGACACACTCGTCCCCCACTTCACAGACAGAACAGGAATGTCTGCCACGTCACTCACTTCCTTCCTTCTTCGATGCTGATCATTTTCGCCCTTCACTCTTCATTTCTCTCATTCACTTCATTCTCTTCTTCTGTTCGACTTCATTCGCTCTTCATTCTCCGACCGATCACCCGCATCCCATGCATCCCTCTTTGGCTGTTCTCACTCGACCACTCTCACACTCAGAATGTGGGTTTTTGTCGACGAGATTGTCTTTGTTGTGCGTCTTTCGAGAAAGGCGAGTTTGCAGTGACACTCGCTGAGACTCGCCTCGTCTGACGAGTCTTGATTGTCTGCTCGTTCACCGTCACACAACACGTGCTCGTTCTCTTCTTTGTGGAGTCTGGAAAGACCCAACCAAGTCACACACATCGTCACTTCTCACCTCACTTTCCACTCGCACATCACTGTTCTATTCATCAGTCATTTCACATCACATCAAATTTTCCTTTCGTAAACCTTTTCGCAATTGAATGTTCTTCCGAAATCTGGGCGAATGCTGTTCTCGCAGACAGACGCAGGGGCGACGTCTTTTTCAGATTGTGAAATTCGCTTGGATGACGAGACCTCGACTCCAATCTCAGAACCACTCATCAAAACGACAGCGGGAACGCGACACTGGAGGACGAGGTGAAGAAACTGCGAAAAGAACGGCAGGAGGACCAGAAGTGTCGGGAAGAAGTGGAATCGGTGAAGGTGCAGATGGAGTTTCTCGTTGAGCTTCTGGAGACGCAGAACAATGAGCAGACGTGAGAGCAGATATGGATATGTTGCTCGTTAGTCCCACTTCAAGTTGTGAATGCCGTGGTTAGCTTCTATCCAATGATCCTTCGACTTTCGATCGAAGAAGTGAAATTGATGAATCTGGAGATACAAAGATAAAGAAAGGGCTTCTTTAGTCTGATCGAGCTATGATCTTATTCTTGATTTTACTCGGCACCACGTGTCGATCCACCTCACCCATATCACTCAGTTCTGTTCTTACATCAGTCAAAAGGAAGAATGATGCCCGTCCCATGGTCCTTGATGCCATTCACTATTTTGCCTCAAAAGAGCCACTAAGAGGTCAGATAAGACTTTCAGGATCTCCACAGTCGCAGATCATGTGTGCAAACGAGATTGATTTGTTCGTATTCTCAGTTGTGAACGCCACCTTTGAACTGACATCAACGACACTTTTCCCGATTCACCAAGCGATGCACGCATCAGATTCATCAGTTCACCTCTCTGGGACAGCCATCGTAGTCAGTTCCACTGCCCACTTGATCTTTTCTTGGAATTCGGAAATTGTGTTGGAAAGGCTGAATCTTCGTCGATCTTCAGAAGTGACGATTCTTCCTCTTCTTGTTGAAAACCAACGCTCAAGCGGAACTGTGAGCCTGGTATCAACAGTTCTTGAAGACAGTCACCATTCGGATATTTCGCCGATTGTGGCAAACCGACAAACAGAATCAGTTTTGGTGCAATCGTGCTCGTTCGGCAACATCACCTCGAATTCGCCCGCAATGCACCCACATCTGGCGACTGCAACAGGAACGACGAGATTGCTGAACACAAAGACAGAGCATGTGGATGGAGTGTTCTACGGGACTGTGACGAACGACATCAACCTCGGCGGGTCCTTCCTCTTCTCCAACAACACCTTCCTCAACACAACACACTCCAACGCTGATTACACATGCCCCAGCGGTACCTGCACCACTTCATATCGCTCCGTTACGTCAGATATCACCATCCAAAACAGCATCTTCAAAAACTGCAATCATGGATCACCAGGCGGAGGTGTCTGCTGTAGTCCATCCGTCCCCGGAACTGCGACCATCCAATATTGTCAATTTCAGTCCTGCGTCAGTAACGCCAACGGTGGAGCCATTTATACTGGGGGTACCACCACCGACAACCACCACAATTCTTTTACGAGCTGTCAAGCAGGTGGGTTTGGTGGAGCATTCTGTTCTCAACCATTTCAGAGGGAGCTTCGGTTTCGTGAGAATACCTGCACTTCGTGCACTGCAAGTAAAGATTCGAATTATCACACAAACAACGACTTTTCAACCCAGATTGTGAACAACAACACCTTTTCCACGTCCCACTCCTGCGAGCGATCCGATTGTCTGGTCATTGTCTATGGAACAGGACAAGTCTCAAACAACCTCGTCCAGAACCATCAAACCAGCCTTCGTGCGGGATACAATGCGTCGCTCTTGCTGTTTATGTATTCAGTGCAGTCTGTCACAATTTTTGCCAATAAATTCGAGTGGGATCATCAACTTTATCAACCAGCGTTATGGAATCGTTCTCCCGACGTCAGTATTAGGATCTACGACTCTTTTTCGGCCACATTCCCTCTCATCGACTCCACAGGATTCTTCCTTCCTCCTTCCAAAAAGAATACCGTTTCATCGACGAAAGACGACACATCGAACACGATCCTTTACGGAGAACCCAAAACAAATGGAGTGTTTCCTCGAAAGATCAGCGCACCAGCTGGTTCGACTTCGCCCTTCTTTTCGTGCTCTGGTCAACGGAATGTGTTGGTCAAGCAAGCTGCAATTGACATGTCTTCCACTCCAATCAGTTTCGTGGAAGTGTCGAGTGGGGAGGTCGTGTTGATTGAAATCGATTTCACTGTTTCGAAAACGACCCTCACGAAGGATTTCATGAAAGTCGATTCAGCCACACTCAAACTGGGCACTGTTTCGTTGTCATCGCTCTCATTGGTCGCAGCGAGTGTGATCAGCATGAAAGGAGCATCAACCGTGTCTGTGCTTGGTTGTGCGTTCAAAACGATCACACAGACAGGAAGTGGAGGAGGGGTGTTGCTGAGCACAAATGGAAACAGCGACCAGATTGTGTCGATCGCAAGCAGCTCGTTCGAGTCAGTGTCGTCTTCAGGAGATGGCGGAGTGATTCTGGCACTTCTCGGAACAGGATCGAAACTGACAGTTTCAGACACGACATTCAAACTGTGCTCGTCTTCTGGGAAGGGAGGAGCTCTGTCGATTGTGCTCGGTTCGACAGGTTCATTCGCTCTGGAAGCAGGGACGTCCTTTGATTCATGTTCAGCGACTGGGAGTGGATCTGCCGTGTTTGTGGAAGCACCGTCACTGGCCTCAGCGATCACGCGAACAAGCTTGGCCTTCCTCGCGCCTTTCCCACTGACTCCAACAGCAGCGCTGGTGGACATGCATCGAGGATGGAACACCGCGAACACATCCGACGTTGTTCCTCTTGTGCTCTTCTTCGCTGAAGTGGGATCGAAAGGATTTGTGAATTCGAGTGGAGCAGATGGGGAGCTGTGTGGCTTCTCTGTTTTTCCTTGCGCGTCACTGAGCACGCTTCAGACCCGCCTGGCAGCGAATGGCTCGAAAACGGAAGGAAAGCTGAATCCGATCACAATAGAACTCCAAACGACACTCGATCAATCGATGCCTTTTTCATGTGGGGGACACACAGCGACGATCACAGGAAACACAATCAGACTCTCGAAGACGGGTCAGTTCTCGACTTCCTCAACTTTGTCGTCGCTCACACTCTCCTCGCTCACCATCCTCTTCGCATCTCCGCCGACTGTTGCAGTCATTTCTGTTTCAACAGGATCGGTTGTGGTGTCTGGTTGCACCGTCGGGAAAGGAACGGAAGACATTCCAGTCTCGTTTGGATCAGTTTCGGGAGGGTTGTTGGAGCTGAGTGGGACGAACACGATGAAGTTGGTTTCGCCTTCCTCTCCGCTCTTCGTTGTTTCATCTGGGAGTCTGACGATAGAAGCAGGAACGACCATGACTCACTCAACCACACAACGGACCACATCACTCTTCGCTCTGAATGGAGGATCAACAACGATCACATCGCTCGCCGTTCCCTCGCTCACACTCGACTCCGCGAGCAGTGTGTTCTCTGTGACGAAGATAGCTTCGTTGTCTCTCTCATCGACCGACTTCTCTTCGATCACAAATGAAGGGTCTGGGTCAGTGATCCACTCCACAACGACTGGTCAAATCAATCTGGACACTGTATCGTTCACATCGTGCAACTGTGGTGTGAATGGAAATGGAAGAAGTGTGTTCATCTCTCGCGAATCGTTCTCGTCTGGGGATGTTGTGATGAAGAGTGTGTCGATCATCACAGCTGGGTCGACTGGAAGTCATGAAGTGTATCTGGAGGGAGAGGATGTTGGAGCTGTTGTGACAACTGACTGGGCGAGTCTGATTGGAACGAACGACGTTTCGCTGACGAAAGCGAAGTTGGAACAAGTGTTTGGGTCAGATTCGACGAACACGACGAACATCGGGCCGCTTGGGTATCATTTGTATGGTCACACGAGTGGAGCTGTGTTTGTGTCGGAAGGGTTCTGGGATCATGGAAAGTGTGGTCAGGAGCGTCTTCCTTGCTCGACACTCGATTTCGCCTGGTCGTTGCTCACCGACTCAAAGACGACACTCAGCCTGAGCTCAGACATCACTCTCTCCACACTTCTGGAATGTCCCGAGACTGGAGTGTCGATCTCGTCGTCTTCGTCATCTCCGAAATCACTGCTTTTTGAATCGGATGGCCAGTTGATTGTGGATGCTGGTTCACTGTCTCTGTCATCGATGGGCTTGACACTCCCCTCATCGCTCACTCAGCCGCTGTTGGTTGTGAGGGGAAGCACTTTGACGCTCTCCGACTCTGTCACGATCGCGAACCCTTCGTCCACCACACTATCAGCATCGTTATTCAAAATTGAAGGGGGGAAACTCACTCTGTCAGGAACACTGTTCGACTTCACAGTTCACTTCTCGTCTTCCTCAGCTCTTCTCACTCAAACAGGAGGAACTCTCAAATTGGACACTGTGACAATCGAAAATGTGAGCTGCACTGTTGGAGATGGAAGCATTGTCCATTCCTCGCTCTCCTCGTCCGAAGACAAGTTGGAGATCGTTGGCTGCTCTTTCTCGTCCTGCTCGTCGTCTGGGAATGGAGGCGTGCTGTTCGTCTCCTCCTCACTCGACCACAACCCAGCCAATCTGATCATCCAAAGCACTTTCGGAACAGACATCAGCTGCGGAGAGGGAAAGAAGGGCGAGTGGATCTTCCTGCGAAGTCACTCACTCGAATCGTATCTGATAGACTCAACTTGGACTGGATCGATCTCCTCTCTCGTCGCCCCAGCAGACGATGCCCTTCTGTGGGGAGAAGATGGAAGTGAGAAGGAAGACTTGGAGTATGTGTCGCTGTCTCTTCTGTACTATCTGAAAGCGTACAACCAACCGACAATCGCAGTGGGGGATGGAGGGAGAGATGGGGAGGGATGTGGACGGACACAACTGAGATGCTCGTCGTTATCAACCGCAGTCTCGCATCTTTCTGGATCAACGCCACTCGAAATGGAGATTGTGTCATCTCTCTCACTCGTCGAGAAAGTGACGTTCTCGTTGAGTTTCACAATGAAGCCATCGGATGAGCCTGCAACGATCACAGTTGGAGAAAGTGGAGCATTTGAAGTGTCCGCGAACACTCTGACCCTCTTAACACTCACTTTTGTTGGAAAGGGAACCGAACGATCGACGTCACTCCTTTCGATTGTCAACACAGGATCAATGACCATCGCCGGATGCACATTTGCGTATCTGAAAACGAGTGGGAAGGGTTCAGTGTTCTCGTCCACACTGAACACTGGGAACTCTCTCTCCATCTCCGAGTCGTCGTTCTCGTCGTGTTCATCAGCAGGGAATGGAGGAGCACTGTTTGTCGAAATGAATCAAGGATCGTTCGAGATCACCAAAACACTCACATTCACAGGTTGTTCGTCGGAGGGGAAGGGTCAGAATCTGTTCCTAATCCATCCATCACTTCAATCATTCCTAAGTGGAGGGAATCTGGACGAAATCAAACCAACTCTCCCCTCGACTGACCTTGTCTCAAAAGACGAAAAGGCGAAGTGGTTTGGGACCACTTCGTCAACAGGTGAATCGAGCTCGCTGCTGTTCTTCTGGCATCCTCACACAGAATCGTCAGGTGCAGTGCATGTTCACGAAAATGGAGAATCACACTCACTGTGTGGTCTTCGTCAGCTTCCATGCTCACTCGTTCAGCCATCACTCTCAAAGACAAGCACAGACAACGAAACTGTCATCGACTCTGATTTCGTTCTCAACGAGAGCATCACAATTGCGAACACCCCATCCACACTCACATCTGTGTCGAAGAGTGTGACAGTGTCAGTTGGAGTGGATGGCAAGCTTGCGCTGTCATCTGGCTCACTCACTCTTTCCGCACTGTCATTCGTGCAGTCGTCGTCGGTGGAGTTGTTGGAGCATGCGTTGATCAGTGTTGGGTGTGACTCGTCGTCTCTGATTGTGGATGGCTGCTCGTTCAGTTCGTTCCGTCTGTCGATGAATGCTCTGATTGAACACTCGAAATCGTCGCTGACATTGAAATCGAGTGTGTTCACAAATATTGTTCGAATGGAAGGAGATGGAGGAGTTGTGGAGAGTGTGATGGAAGAGGGAATGGAGCTTGATGTGGACTCAGTTGAACTTGCGTCAGTGTGGACACTGTCTGGCGATGGAGATGGCTTCTTCATTTCGTTCAACTCGATTTCCAATCCAACCAAGATTCCATCATTCAAGCTGACAAATCTAAAGTATTCTGAATCAGCTGACACAATGAGAAACACAGACAGAAAAACTTGTTTTGTGTGGATTGAAGGGAAGAGACTGTCAGAATGGGTGAAAGTGTCGGATGCTCGGTTTGCTGGATCGTACAGCCCGATTGGGATGGAGTCAGGGTGGCTGTGGAGTGTGGATTGGGAGGAGGGGCTGAATGCGTCGCTTCTATTCTACCTGGTTGCTCACACTGGGGCGATTGGAGTGAGTTCGTCAGGGTATTCGATTGTTCAGTGTGGGTATTCTGGAGTGTGGTGTCTTGGACTGGAATACGGAATGGCAGTGGCAGACTCGAAGGGAGAGAAGCAACTGAACATCCACGACACAGTTGAGATCGCTGATGTGATTGATCTGAATGCGGAGTATCGTGTTCATGGGAAAGTGGGGAGTTCCGTGCTGTCAGTTGTTGGATCTGGAGGACTTGTGGTTGACAGTGGGGAGCACGTGGAGATTGATGGTGTGTCAATGGTTGTTGGAGTTGATTGCTCGTCGGAAGTGTTGTCGTGTGTGAGTTCAATTCTTGTTTTGGATTCGATTGTGTTCAGTTGTGGAAGAGACTCGTCATCACTGATCAACACGACACTGATTTGTGTGGATGGAGATCAGAGTGTCGGACGATTCTCGTCGTTGTCGCTTTTGAATGGAATGTCATCGGATGGGAAGCTGTTGTTGGTGAAGAAAGGGACAGTGCAGATGACAGACGTGTGGGTGTCGTCATCGATTTCTGAAAGTGGTGGACTTGTGTCAGTTTGTGGGGGATCGTTCTCGCTGGTGAATCTGGCGCTGCCTCCGCTCTCGTTCAGCTCCACTCCCTTCGTCCTCTCCTCCTTCGACGCCTGCTCGTTCACAAATCTGACAGCGAACAATCTCCACCCAGAAGTGCTGATAGAAGTGAACGATGGCCAGAAGCTCACACTCACTTCGTGCACATTCGACGGCATGCCTGCCACACGAAACATCGACTCCGATACTGAAGACGATCTCCTCTGTTCGTGGACGACTGGTCTCGTCAAAGTTTACGACACCCCAACCACGATCGACCAGTGCCGTTTCTCCCAACTCTCCCAAGGCGCCCTCGCTGTCAACGGAAGCATTCTCTCCCTTTTCAACACGAAACTGTCGTCGAATGGAGTGCGTCACCCGACATTCACTTCAGCGCGTCAGAACGTCCACTGCTCGTCAGGCGAAGTACGGATTGAAGACGAGAGCAGCACAAACGAAGAGAGCGAATCGCTGTGGATCTCGACTGACGATTGTGTTGTGAAGAAAGGGTCGGAACTCGTTGCGTCTGGTCTGTTTGTTCCGAAGTTGGATGTGGGGAAGACGAAGAGTGTCTCAAACAAGAACAAATCGGTGTCGATTGATTTGGTTGGATCGATGCTGATTCCGTGCAATCTGTTTCTGTTGATTTCGGAAGTGGGGAGTTCGTCGAGTTCGGATGGATTGCGGGTCGAGCTGACGCCATCGAAATATGAATGGAAGGACGAATCATCGATTTCAGTGTCACTGTCGTCGTCGGAGCTTGATAAACTGAATCGGACATTTGGATGGAATGGGACGCTTGTGTTTGGAGATGGATGGACGACAGACTGGTTTGTTGTGAAAGTGAGCGAATCGGATGAACGGAAGGCGCTGATGAAGGAAGCGATGAAGTGGATGATCCCGCTGATCGCTGGGTGTGTGGTGGCTCTTCTTGTGATCATCATCGTCGTCGTTCTTCTTCGTCGCCGTTCATCGAAAGCGAAAGAGAAGGAATCGCTGCTGAAACAGGAACAAGCCGAATTGAACGACCTCCCACCCGAAAAGCTGGAAGACTTCGACAAGCTTCTATTTCCGCCTTCGTCTGTAATTGCTGCTGAAGGATCTGTTGGTCATTTAGCACAAGCTGATGCCTCAAATCACATCCCACAGCAGCTTGAACCGACATTCCAATTCAGCACAGACAACATCATTCCTGTCTTTGGAGAATCATCAACATCAGTGTTGAACAAACAGAACGGTCCTGTTGGCCTGAAGAGGAGAGACACGCTGTACAACAGACTGCACTCGGCGCAGAAGAGGCCGATCGACAAGATGGGGGTTGCACAGCAGATTATGCGAAAGCTGGTTGGACTGCACAGACAGGACCCGACCCTGTCAGTGCTGACGATGTTCTCGTCGCACAGTGTTGTGTTTGGGGAGGATGGGGAAGTGGAGATTGCGTTGGATGTGGGGGAGACGATGGGACAGACGAGATCGCAGACCCAGCGCACACAGACATGTCAGGGTGGACAGAGAACCGAGAACCTGATACAGACAGAAGGAGAGAGGAAGAACGAGCAGTTCGAGCTGCTGCGGTGGCGAGCGCCTGAGACAGTGGTGTCGGAAGGGGAAGAGGGACAGAAGGTGGACAGCGGGTCAGCTGCAGTTTTTAGTCTTGGCCTTGTCCTGTTCGAGATTGAGACAGGACAGGTTCCCTTCGGGGAGATGGATGCTTTGAATGCATCGCGGCAGCTGAAGACCGGGATTCCGCCGAAACTGTCGTTGGTTGGAGATTCGGGACTGCGTGATGTGATTGTGTCGTGTCTGCAAGTTCGGGGGAAGGATCGTCCTGGTCTGGGAGAGATGGAAGAAAAACTTCAATCGGTGGAGTTCTCGTATGGCTCTGCTGTGTTCTTCGACGCTGCTCAGTGATAGCATCAACTCGATCTCACTGACACACTTCACCGTCGACAAAAAGCCAGTTCACTCACTTCTCACGAACCATCACGAAAGAGACAATTCTTGTTCTCCTTCCTCTTTTCGACACCTTCATACCCCACTTCACAGACCGAACAGGAATGTCTCCAACGTCACTCACTTCCATCCTTTTTCGTTGCTGGTCGTTTTCGCCATTCACTATTCATTTCTCAGTCATTTTATTCCCGTCTTCTGTTCGTCTTCATTTTCACATTTGTATTTCCCATCAAATATATCCCCGATCACCAATTTAGGAACTCGGTAGATTTCCACACCCTGAGTGTGGTGTTTTGTCGACGAGATTGTCTTAGTTGTGCGTCTTTCGAGAAAGGCGAGTTTGCAGCGACATTCGCTGAGACGCGCCTCGTCTGACGAATTTTGATTGTTTGCTCATTCACCGTCACACAACACGTGCTCGTTCTCTTCATTGTGGAGTCTGGAAAGACCCAGCCATGTCACACACATCGTCACTTCTCACCTCTCTTTCCTCTCGCACGTCACTGTTCTATTCATTAGTCATTTCACATCACATCCAAGTCTCATATCGTGAACCATTTCACCTCTAGATCATCAATCCCCAGAGATGGTCATCCCTCCAAGGGAAACACCGAAATGGAAAACAAGATTGTTCTAGAAGTGTCATGGGATGAGAAAAAAGATCACGTTTTTCATTTAACGACTTGGATTTTTTCATCCTTGGAGCCAGATTAAATCGTCCAAAATGTTTATACCTGTCAGGCATGACATGGCATCCCTGTTTTTACCGAAAAGCGTTGACATGCCCGGGCATGGTCATTCCCAATGATGGGTCCGAGATCTTTTATCAAATCGACAAACAACTCGATAAAGACGACAATCTGAGTTGAAAGTGGAAGTAATGAGATGGACGCACTACTTTAAGGGATAAATACTCAACATATCTGCCTTCTGACACAGTTCTCGTGTAACATATGTGTTTCATGGGTTGATCTTGCTTCACTTCCTGAAAGGACTGTTTGTCTTCATCTTTCGATGTCATTCGATTCTATCTTGTCCATAAGATTCATTCAACTTAAACTGTCACCTATTCTCTTACTCCTCTCAATGCCCGATCTTTCATTGTCATCTCTTGACAAGTAATAGTAGTGTCCGAAATCAGCAAGTGTTCGGAAACCCGCCAGAGGGAGTCTGAAAACCCGCCACTGGCGGATCTTATATATCCTCCCTTTTTTCAAACAATTATCATTAATCTCACACAGTTTTTTTGTCATAAACAAGATCAAACAATCATAAATCGTGAAATGAAGTCTTCAGAATCAAAACTTCGTGGGCTTATTCAACGTTGATAGTTCTCACCTTCTTCCGAATTTGTTGCGATTCATGTTGGTATTCATCGCGAATTTGTGTTGTTTGTCTGGTTTGTCCTCCATTTTGTCGTTCTCTTCATCTTCAGAATCGCAATCAAAACGTTGGTGAGTTTCTTTCATCTAGGAATGACTAAGGTTATGATGTCGATGCACACAATGATAAAAAGTGTCATACATTCCTTTTCAGCTGCTTCAGCACGATGAGAAATTGTAGAAGATGTCTTTTGAGAATCATGATGAGTGTTGGAATTGTGTTGATGGATCGTGTTTTCTTCGCTCAATTTGGACGGTAGAAGGGATGAATGTGACAGTTTGTGTCTGATCTTCGTGATGATCGCCCGAAGACGATCAATAAGAAAGACTCACGAATCATGGTTTGAAATGAGACCCATTGCATTTAGTTTCACACATCCAAGATGAGTTTTTTTCTCCACACCTTTCACAAATCAAGTTCATTCAATCATCAGAGGAAGTGAGAAAATAATTACGCTTCAACAATTGAGTGGCGGTTTTCTAACACTAGTGGCGGGTTTCTGACGGGTTGCGGTTTTCTAACACCACTATAAAGTGTCAAAGCCCGAAGCAACTCTTCTTGCACGAATCTGTCCTAGTAAGCGGCAAACTCCGCCAGAAACAGGTTTATTCATCAATCTTGCTCAGTTATTTTGCCAGTTCATTCATGTCACTCCGGGTCTCACGATCGTGCCATGAGACAACGATCTAAACAGAAGACCAGTAAATCACGCAAAAGTCATGTATTTCCAACGGTATTTTTCATTCTTTCAGTCATTCTTTTTGTTTCAAGACTAGATCCCCCCTTCAGACGGTGCCTGCCTCGATTTCTCCTTACAACCGCTCCAACGAACTAAATTCCCCTCTGACGTGATGGAAGAGCGATCTTAATGAGAAAATCCAACCAGATACATTGATATGTTGCCAAAGACTACTCAGACACAAAACCTTCTCACCAACACTTTTTTGACTTCTTCTTTGAGATTCATCTCCCCAAACCCTCTTTCTCTGTCTTCTTCTGTCGATTGTGTTCCACCTCTGGAGTTTTCGTTTGACGTGTCGTTTTCACTACATTGATTTTTAACTTTTTTTCTCAAAACACCACCGCATCTGTCTCTGCCAGTAATACTTCCCAATGCGAAGTAAAATGAGTTGATAACATGTTTATACACATATAGAATGTGATTTAGGACCTTTCTAAGATGAAGATGTGATCGAGCCCATTGTGAGTGGTCGTTGGCTTTTGACATCGAGTAAACCCATGCCTGACAGGTATAAAAATGTTGATACTATTCATATTTTGTCTTTCAAAAAAATCGAAAACAAGCATTAGAGAATTCGGACAAAAATCCCATAAATTGCTGACATGTCCAAGCTTGTCCGATCTTGGACATCCACTCATTTGTTGAAAAAAAGAATCATCTCAATTTGTTCACTATCAATTGATGATTAGTTGAAAACGGACAAATCTGTCCAGTCCTGGACATGTCCAGATCGTCCTCCCCATCAGAAGTTGACTTCGTCTCCCATTTTCTCTCAGAGACCATTAAATCTAAATTTCATTTCACAATTCCATTCTTCACGTCTTTTTTCTTGCAATGACGCATTTTGCGATTCAATTTAACTCTTACTCGAGGAAAACAGATGACTTCTGAATCAACGCATTATTTCTCTTTCGATGACGTTACACGTCATGTTTCAACGAACAGGAGTCTTATCTTGATTTTGACATGATCTAATCAATCTACACTCGAAACTGGCAGCTCTCTTCCACACTTTGTTTGTGTTTTGAAGATCTTGACTGGTATCTCGTTCCTTTTGGTTTATTCTTTTTATAGTGGTGTCACCAATACGTTCCATGTCAACAATTCGTGCTTTTTTCAGGAATTATTCCTTTTGGGCAAACTAAGAAAAAAATAAAATTTTAGAATTTTCCTCCCACTGGATCCCGAGAAAACCTCAAAATAGCTCTTTTCAACCACTTTTTTCATGTGTTCTCGTCATAACTCCACAACCTGTGAACCAATTTTGATGAAATTTTCCACAGGAACGTTTGTTTGGTGAAATGAACATTTTGAAAAAAAATGGAAAAAAAATCATGGGTATCTGGGAAGATATGAAAAAAGGCTATTTTTCGCCCAGAAAAATTTCATGGGAAAAAAAATTTTATTTTTTTGAGTGTCTTTGATCGATATGTTTACGAAAATAATGTTTTTTCTTCGGTCTCAAACGGATGTCTGGTTATGGAAAAATGATCATCAAAAGTTTGGAAAATGTGTGGCGTTTCACTGTATAACGTATTTTGAGGTTTTCTCGGGATCCAGTGGGAGGAAAATTCTAAAATTTTATTTTTTTCTTAGTTTGACCAAAAGTGATAATTCCAGAAAAAAGCACGAATTGTTGACATGGAACGTATTGGTGACACCACTATTAATCATGATTATAGATGTGTCATTAACCCGGTTCTGTCACCAACCCGGAACCTGGGGTCCAAATAAACCATTTTGGTCAAACTAAGAAAAACATAAAAATTTACAATTTTCTATCTTGGCGAATCGGAGAAAACCTCAAAAAACCTCGTTTTAGGCCCTTCTGGTAGTGTGTCCAAATCATATCTCCACAACCTGTGGACCAATTTTGATGAAATTTTCCACAGGAACGTTTTTTTCGAGAAAAGATTTTTTTGAAAAAAATTTGAAAAAAAAATGTTGCGTATTTGGAAAGTTGCGAAAAAACGTCATTTTTCTCGACAAAAAATTTTTTGTGAAAAAAATTTTTATTTTTTTTGTGAGTCTTTTTTCGATATATTCATGATAAAAATGCTTTTTATTTGGTTTAAAACGTATATCTGGTTGTGGAGATACGAGCTGAAAAAGTTTGAAAAAATGTGTGTATTCCTCCTGTATACAGTATTTTGAGGTTTTCTCCGATTCGCCTCGATAGAAAATTTTAAAATTTTAAATTTTTCTTAGTTTGACCAAAACGGTTTATTTCAACCCCATGTCCCGGGTTGGTGACACGGACCGGGTTAATGACACATCTATTAATTGTCTCCATTTGAATCCAGATAATATGTTTCTCGCCTTATTCCCTTGAGATTGTCATTTTCACTCTCATTTCTTGCTCCAAATGAACGGGTCGCTTTCCACCTCGAAATATCCTGTATGAAACAGTTTCTACATCATTATGATTCATATTCATATTGTCGATCACTTTTTTGCATGCATTTTTGTTGCTCTCCCCTCAAGAAGTACAGATTGAACTGTCGACGCTGTGACACTTGAATGGATGAGGCCAAAGGAGGACACACTGAGTTGATTCGTCAGCGAGAAATAGGGAGATGGGACGAAGGGAAAAAAGAAAGTGACATGAGAAGACGATCTTCATCGTCAAGTGTTCGAGCTCGTGAACAATGTAGTTGAAGAAAAAGAACGAAGCGGAAACATCAAACGAAGTCAATTTGAAAAGTATGTTATGCTCTTCTCAAATTTACTGCATTTTCTTCGTTTTTCAGACACGAAGTGTCCTGAATATACAGACATTTGAAATTGAAAAGGACGACGACAAAACATGAGACAGACATCTCATCACGATGCATTACGTAGTTGATCATTCACCTTCCCTTTACAGGATCGATCTCCATTCTCAACCAGATTCCTCTCTTATTTACAGATTGTCTCGATAATCATGTCAAATTTCTCGCATTCCCCTCCTCCTCATCCGCAATCCCTTCCTCCTCGTTCGCATTCCCTTCCTCCTCATCCGCATTCGCGTCCTCCTCGTCCGCACTCCCTTCCTCCTCATCCGCATTCGCTTCCTCCTCATCCGCAATCCCTTCCTCCTCGTTCGCATTCCCTTTCTCCTCGTCCGGACTCCCTTCCTCCTCATCCGCACTCCCTTCCTCCTCATCCGCAATCCCTTCCTCCTCGTCCGCATTCCCTCCCTCCTCATCCGCATTCGCTTCCTCCTCGTCCGCACTCCCTTCCTCCTCATCCACACTCCCTTCCTCCTCATCCGTACTCCCTTCCAGTTTCGCACATTGAACTTTTCTCTCAATCCCATCGTTGTCATGCGCTCACCATTTCGCAAATTCCTAATTTTTTATCTCCTTTTCATTCAAAGTGTGATATTCTCGAATTAAGTCACCAATAACCAGAGACACCTGATCCTACCCATTTTCAAAACTTACCAGCCCCGAACTCCTAATTAGGCGCTGTCCAACCTTGGACAGCGCCTCGCTTGGACTGGACAATTGCACATCCCTATTCCAGTATTGTTTGGTGATCTTGATTGGTCCAGATTCGTCACATTCGTTGTAGTCAGCATCAATATCAAAATCTTTGTAAGCACACGCATATTTGATTGTTGAAGCGTTTGCTGACAGTGAGAGATTGTGCAGCATGTCCACTTTATACTGGAAGTTCAGATCGATCAGGTTGTCCAGTGGTGCAATCATACATTCGACATCTCTGATGTTGTAGAACTTGAGGTATTCCCAACGGTTCTTGAATCCTTGTTTGTTCCACTCATCAAGGTACATTTGGTAATCAGCATCGGACATTTCACTATTGTTCAGACTGGAGTAGAATTCATATTTGGAGAATGGTTCTTGTTTGCTCAGCACTGCATCATAGTCTGATGAATCAAATGATTCGTATGCAAAGAATGATTTCTGAAGTGTGGTCTCTCCACCGAAGGCTTTGACTGCATTATCCAATGTCATTGGTCCTGTGTAAGACATCATGTCAATAAAGCGGAGCACCTGTTGTGTCTTCTCGTGTCTGATCAGTACTTGTTTGTACTTCGTTGTTGATCCAAGAACGCTCACCACTTTCCAATCCTTGTCAACGAGATCACGGAAGATGAGATTGATGTCAAATCTGGAGCTGTTGAATCCAATAACACTGACTTCATTTTGTGAGGGTATTTCTGGGTCTTCATATAAGTTGTCCTCTCGTACTGTTTCTGCATATTTGAAGAGCTGTCTGATCCATTGCTTCACAAAGTCTTTTCCATCTCGAAGATCAAAGTAGATTAACTTCACTCCTGATTTTGTTTTGATTGCTGATGCAACGGAGAGAGGCTTCAAGTGTGAGATCAATTGTGTGTTATCATCTGAGAACAAGTTGTCAAGAATGAGATCTTCCATTGTTTCGAAATCGTACGTGATGTAGTACTGTGTTGGTTTGAATTCGTCTTGTCTTTTGTGTGCCATCAGAAATTCATAAGTTCTGTTGTTGAGAATGTGTGGTACGTAGGGTCTTGGTGTTTTATCAAGTGAGATCTTCTTCACATGTTTTCCATCAAGTTCTTTGCACTCTCTGAGATGTTTCTCGTAGTATGTCTTGAAATGAGAATCCTTGACTTGGAATCCTCTTGATTGACAATATGGACAGAGCTTGTATCCAGTGATTTTCTCAGGATCAACAATGTACATCACGTGAACGAGTGTTGCTGTCAGTGGAATCATCAAGATGGGTAGAACACGAGCATCATCATTTTTGTTGACATACGATTGACTTAGGAAGTCTCGCTTCTTGTCTTCGTCGAATTCATAAATGTGAACTGTGATGTTGTGTCTAATCATTTCTTTCTCCAAATCACAAGCAATATCGAATCCAGGATAATTCCGTAAGTGTTCAGTTAATTGATGAGGCTTCAGGTGAGTCAGATTCATTGATTCGGCAAACAATCTTTTTGCTTCAACGTTCCTCATGTTGATTGATATTTTCTTACCTTGAACTTCAGGAAGAGTGAGGAATGATAGTGCTTGAAAGAAGTAGATATTGTACTCAGAATCGATGTACCGAACGTTTCTCGTTTTGAATTGTTCAGTAAGAATTGCATTCGCTTTTCCTGCCACTGGGAATCGATAAACTGCAACCAGGATGGAATGAAAAGCAATGAACATTGTTTTTGTATCCATCAGTGTTCTCTCTTGTGATTCTTTGATAAGGTTGATTGCATATTTGGAATATTCATTGATGTCTGCTTCACTTCTTATCACTGTTGGAAAACTCTTTGAAGTGTTCTCCAATTCTGGTCTGAAGTCTTTGAATGTTGTCTCATCTTTATCTTTCCTCTCAATAATCTTTCCAAAATCAATGCTGATCTTGAATGGATGATCCTTATCTTTGTCGAACACTGCTTTGATGAAAATTGAGATTTCTTCAACATTCTTCAGATGATTGTGGAAGTACAACTGATACGGTTTTCCATTATCTTCAACCTTCTCGACCTCATTCTTTTTGAACTTCCTTCGTGCATCCATGAGACAAGAATTGAATGCTGCTTTGTCACGTGGTTCAGCGAGCAATATACATTCATTGAACCCATCAAATTGCTTCACTTTTCCAGTTTCCATCTGTCCATTCTTCTTTTGAATGATCAACAGATTCTTCATCCAATGATCCATCAACTTCTCTTCAATTGATTTCAGCTTCCACGTCATTCTGAACACTTGCTTTTTCAGTTCATCTTTGTTCACTCTTGGATTTGCTTTCATGTTCTCAACAATCATTCGGTGAGCGAGTCGATCTTCTGATGCCATCTGCTGTCGAAGTTTAACTTGTTCAATAAAATCTGGAATGAGATTGAGATCGAGATTCTTTGTTGGATGTGGAAACTCGACATCTGTGTGTTGAAGCATATTCAGGAGAAATGATCTGTGATGATGATAGTTTTTACTGTCAGGATTGTACGTTCGACCATCACTAAATTGAAATTGTGTATTCGGAAAGAGGTCTCGAATTTCTTGAATTCTATCCTTGATTGGTTTTAGCAGTGTCATTTACTACAAAATAAAAAATCCGAAAATAAAAAAAGTTGAGCGTTTATTTCTGTTTTCTCAGGTGAGGCTTTTTCTTAGCAGTCAGCCATGCATCAAGTCTAATTCTGAACACTTCACTTCCGCCAATCTCTCGATATGTAAATGGAACCAGAACTTTCGTGTACTCACCTACGAGCTCGCAATTGAATTTCTTCAGTTCATTTTCGACGAATGATTGAGTGTCGTGTCGACGTTTTGCCAAGTGAGGTCTGTTTCCTTGATTCCACAACTTTGGTTTTATTCTCCATTCAACTCCCTCATGAACATACGTCACCGGCACATTATTTCTGACATACTCAGAGACTAGCGAACAGTTCTCTTCTCTCATTGATTCAATTAATGCTTGTTCTGATTTTAGAGCTACATGCAAGTCTTGGCGAAGAAAGCTCACAGAAAGTAGAAATCTGAACAAAAAGAATCGATGAAGAGACAAAATAACCGTAAAAGCCTCCAGTGTGTCGAGGGAAGGAAAATATGTGCAATATTGGAATTTCTGTGAATGTTTCCATATCTGGCGTGAAATACGATGCTGTAAACAATTCATTTAGAATCGCCCAAATAACTGGCGCACGTAACCCGAAATTGGCACGAAACCCGAAATTGTCAACACCTTCTTAACCCATACTTCATTTTTCTCCGAACCCCTATTTTTGTGGGTCCCACTTTTTTTATGGGTCATCATCTCGACCCCATAAATCATTTGAGGCAGAAATCGAACCTCCTAAATAGGATCCCTTGTTCAGGGTGCCTATTTAAGAGCCTTTTTTGGTCCCCAAAAAAAATGTTGTCCTTAACATTTTAGCTTAGTGAATCCTAACTTCACGACCACTTTTCTCTACGCCTGTTCAAGATTTTTCTTTCTCGTTTGATTTATGGTGGTTTAGGATTGTTTTCTCTCGAAATGACAATTTTTTGAAAAATGAAAAATCCTGGGGGGAGCTGGGTGAAAAAATGGGGAACAAAACTGACTTCCCTGTATAATAAGCTTAGGAGCTCGAAAACTTGTTTTGATCATATCTCCACAACCAGACATAGTTCCGACATGAAGTTTTCACCAATATGGATGTTTTGTTGGATATTAATTTTTTCTGAAAATTTTGAGAATTTTCGATGGCTTCCTATTTCGGACTTTTTTGCCATGATCAACAAAATCGATTTCTCACATTCTATCTGAGAGGAGTTTCTTCTTCAGATTCAGTTGATTTTACACAGTCATGACCCGAAATCACCTAAATCCATCATTTTGTTGTTCGCAGTGATGATAACTGGAAAAATGTTAAGACTGTTCGAATAAAAAATGAAAATATCTGAAAAGTCCGAAATAGGAGGTCATCGAAAATTCTCAAAATTTTCAGAAAAAATTAATATCCAACAAAACATCCATATTGGTGAAAACTTCATGTCGGAACTATGTCTGGTTGTGGAGATATGATCAAAACAAGTTTTCGAGCTCCTAAGCTTATTATACAGGGAAGTCAGTTTTGTTCCCCATTTTTTCACCCAGCTCCCCCCAGGATTTTTCATTTTTCAAAAAATTGTCATTTCGAGAGAAAACAATCCTAAACCACCATAAATCAAACGAGAAAGAAAAATCTTGAACAGGCGTAGAGAAAAGTGGTCGTGAAGTTAGGATTCACTAAGCTAAAATGTTAAGGACAACATTTTTTTTGGGGACCAAAAAAGGCTCTTAAATAGGCACCCTGAACAAGGGATCCTATTTAGGAGGTTCGATTTCTGCCTCAAATGATTTATGGGGTCGAGATGATGACCCATAAAAAAAGTGGGACCCACAAAAATAGGGGTTCGGAGAAAAATGAAGTATGGGTTAAGAAGGTGTTGACAATTTCGGGTTTCGTGCCAATTTCGGGTTACGTGCGCCAGTTATGTTGTGGGGTCGGATCAAACTTTTTTTTCAAAAGTGCTTTTTTCCAAAAATTTCACCTATCAAAATCAATTTCGTAATTTTAGAACGTGTTTGATCATAATTTGAGACAAAAAGGTGTTCATAGTGGCGAAATCCGAACATCGACTTTTTTGGTCACTTTTTCGACCTAAGTTCGGCATGTAGCTCGACGAATTCTCAACCGATTTTCATAGGAGTTGTCTTGATCGATGACCGACAGTGTCCCCGAGATTTTAGAATTTTTTTCAGAATTTTTCGAAATGGTTCTCACATTGGTTTCACTTGATTTGTGGTAAAATTGAGAAAAACACCAAAAAAGCGCCAACATTTTTTCGAATGTTGCCAAAATTTGTTTCAAAAATGACACTTTTCACGAGGTCAAAATATTGGACATATTTTTAGAATTTAGGCCAAATATTGATGTCATCAAAATGTCATAAATTCCTTTTAATACAAGATTCAAAATTGGTCAATCGGACTTGACTTTTAGTTTTGATTTCAATGACTATTTCAGATTGGTTCCCAAATCGCTTCTACCACTACTTATCTTTGCTGAGAATCAGTTATTTTTATGTCCATTAAATGCTCTTCAGCAACTGATTCAAAAAGTGGAAGTTGATCACATTCGTGGAGATGCAGAATCGGGATGGAACAACAATCGCATCAGAGATTTCCTCGAAAGGAATGACGTCCAGTTCTTCTTTTCATCATCTCCATTCACGAATAAAAACAGAGTTGTTGATCGAATGATTCGGACAATCAGAGATGCTTTTCGTGGTAATGTAACTCAGATGAGTGACAATAATGTTATGCAACAGTATGTGGATTATTACAATCTGACTCCTCACAAAGCTTTTCGCAATATGGTGACTCCAGTTGAGGTTGAAAGAGATGCCGAACTTGAATGGGCATATATCCAACGAAAGCAAGACAAATTGAAGCAGATCAAGAGAACTCAGAACAGAAAGGGTTTATGGGATTATCAACCAGGCAATGTGCTTCAGATTCATTTGGATTTATCAAAAACTCAACACTCTTTCGAGAAACGCAGAAAACAGTTCAATAAATTAGCTACTTTTATGTCCTACGTCAATGTTAATGTTCGGTGTCAACTCCTTCAGCCATATCAAGACATTCGTGTTGTCGACATTCCAATTCACTTTACTGAAAAGATTGCTGTTTCAATTAATGCTCTGACACCTCAGATCAGAAATAAGTTCAATATCCCATAAAGATTAATCAAAAATGTTCTTCCTAAGTATTTCAGTCGTAAGCGATTCTGTACAATTCAATAATAGAGATCTCAAGCTCTGCATTTCCACTCATTCATACCATCTCAAATGGTGTGCTCTTTCATCAGTGTTTTCCAAAAGCTATTGAGTGCCCCAGGTGCCCCAGGTGGATCGTCAATTTATTTTTATTTCAGTTTTGAAAGGTCCACAGGTCCACGAGTCCACAAACTCCACAAAACAAAAAGAACCTCTCAAAAACTGTTTTTTGACATAGTATTCAACAATTTTCTTCCATTAACCTAGGTCCATGTCCCAGATAAAACAGAGAAAATTGTAGCTTCAAATTCAAAAAGTCCACAACTATACTTTCAATGCAAAGCTCCATCAACAGCTAAACAGTCACTATTTTCAAAACAACATTTTCCTTACATCACCCATAACTCCTTACATACTTGTCCGATTTTAATAATTCTTACACCAATCGAAAGAGCACATCGGATATGTCCTTGGATGGTAATTTAAGCGAAATTGGAGAACTTTTATTTTTCATCAATTTTTTGATGTGCACCAAACAATGACTATATAGCACAAAAATTTTTCAATAATTTTTATATTTTTTTCGTAATATTATTTTTGTATCTTCCACTCTAGAAGTAATCTCAAGCTGATTTGACGCGATTTTGATAAAAAAAGGGCAATCCCATAATATTTTTTGTGGGAAAAAAAATCGACCCACAATGATGAAACAACAAAGTTTTTGGTCGGGGTCGGTGGTCAAGGTAGTGGTCAAGGTCTAGAGCCCACCCGGGGAATCGGAAATTTCAGGGTCGAGTAGTCTAGTAGGTAAGTGCACGTGCTTACTAGGCTATGAGTCCCAGGTTCAATACCGGGAGGAAGCAATATTTAATAGACGTCAATAGTTCCGAGTCATGAATCTCGGTCACAGGGATCGCAACCCTGGGCCTTGGGGACTTGCCAAAACACCTGGCAAAAAAACCTACCTAGCTTCCTCCGTCCCCAAGGTTTTGCACTTTTTTTCAGATCTGGATCTCCAGTATTGAGCGAGCTGTGGTCGTTTTTTCAAAAGAGGGTCACTCATTTTTCTCACTTTTTTCGTATTTTTTCACCAAAGAACAACTCATATCTCGACGAATACCTGACCGATTGACATCCGGTTTCTTTTCATCGATCAGTGCCATCGGAATGCATAAAAATTTTTTGGAATGACATTTTCAAATTTTGTATTCTCGTGTACAGACTCAATATAGTCAAATGGACAAAAATGACGTCAAAAAGTGAAAAAATCAAAAGTGACCAGAATGACCTGCCGATGTCAGAGATGCATGGGGTTGATGTACACATCACCTAGGAGCATTCTGAACATGCTGCAGCATCGGTGAACCTGTGGACTCGTGGACCTGTGGACTTTTCAAAATTCAAAAGAATTATTTTTGATGGTACACCTGGGGCACCTGGGGCACTCAATAGAAATTGTAAAAAAGCATCTACTGATCATCCCGATTGCTCTCCCACTAGATCCACATCCATCTGTAATTTGGAGCACATCTGATCGCAATCACAGTATTTTTTTGCTGTCAGAAAAAACAAACGCTTAACTTTTTTTAAAATCTAATTTTTTATCTCCTTAGAAATTATGACAACAAAAGTTGAAGAGAAAAAAGTCAGTGATATTTGTGCCATCAATCCCGAATTAGTCGACGATCATCTTGAAGCATTGCTCAGTGGAATTTCAGTCGAAATACAATCTTTATTCGATCGTTTGAGAGCTCATGAAGTTCCAATTTATGACTACAAGAAGTATAACGAAGGTGCTTCAATCGATAATGCAGGATCCAGGAAGACTGGAACAGCGATAAACATTGCACATGTGGCCAATCTAGCAGTCGTGGACATTGACATCTTGAATAAGGATGCTGGTGAAGAAGCTAAAACAAAAATCAGACAATCAGTGATTGATGTACTACCTAAAAATGTCGGATTAGTCGTCACTGGTTCTGGTGGTCTTCACATATATTGCGATATTGACGGATACAAACTGGAAAAGAATTCAATGGTAAAGGTGAAGAAAACAGAACAATACGATGTTGATTTGTTTGCTTGTGTAGACTCCAATCTGCGCTGGATTGTGCAACCAAAATCAAGAGTGCAAAGGAAAGTCGAAGGCAAGAATAAAATCCATACGTATTCAACATTGAATGATTTTAATCAGATCTTCAATCTGGTATCATTGTCTGATGTATTGTCCAGTTTGGGCATTGTATTGAAGGCAAATTCATCAGAGAAGGAACCAGCAGTCAAGCCTCCAAAGACAGTGAGTCCAAAAGTTCCTTCATTCGATAGTGATTCAATTCAACAGTATTCTTTGAAGCAAGCAGAGCTCATCAGAAAAGGATTAACAGGACTGACAATCCACAATGGTTCTGGCTCTCGTTCACTCGAGGATGAAGTCTCGTTGTTGTCATTGTTTGCTGGACTCAATTCACTGCGACAAATTGATGGATTCACTGACAAGATGTTGGACCAAACGTACCAAGACGTCTATGATCACAATACACTAACAGAGAATACAAAAATGAATTGGAATGCACAAAGAATCAGATATGCATCCAATATTTCGCATCCAGGAGTACTCGTCAAAATCATTCGGATCCACAATGAGAAATACTACAATGATGAACTCGTTATTCCCCTCACGGACTACGATGTCTCTGATGTATTTGACAGCATTGATGAATCCGAGGAGGACCAATGCCTTGAACAAAGCAATGATGAACCAATCAATGATAAAATTGATCTTCTGTCTTCATTTGACTTTTCTTCAATCAGAAAAAAGGCAACGAATAGAGAATACAAATCGGAAAAAAAAGTTCTGAGAGATCTATTGAAAGTTCTTCGCTGTGTTGAAGTATCGTTGCTTTGCATTGTGAAGGAATACAGTTCGCTTGATCTCTGCTATCGGGTAAATGTTCAGAAAGAAAGCAGTGTCCTGAGATTGTTGAAATCAATTAAAGTGACCATACCAAACGAGGATCCAAAGAAAGTGAAAGTCTTCAATTACCAAAGCTTATTCGAGGACAATCGCAATCGTTTCATGGTCAATGGCATTCGCTTTATCAGTGACAATCCAGACATGTCCTCACTATTTCAAGGATACAAATCTCCATTCGTTGATGAAGTAAACAATCAGTTTATTCAACCATTCTTGGATTTCACCAAAGAGATCATCTCCGACAACAATGAGGAATTGTATAGCTTCATCTTGAATTGGATTTCTTTTGTCATTCAGAATCCAGGTCAGAAGACAGCATCTGTCATCATCTTGAAGGGAATGCAGGGAATTGGCAAGAATGTTTGGACCAATGTGCTCTGTGAACTACTGCGTGGATACTCTGCTCCAAATATAACCGATATTCAGGAACTTTGTGGTACATTCAACACAGTGATTGAGGGAAAGATGCTGATTGTCTGTAATGAACTGAAGAATGTTGGTGAAGAAAGAATGTCCAATTGTGATGCTCTCAAATCCATAATATCAGATACTAGCTTCAGAGCAAACGAGAAAGGAATTGCCAGACGTGATGCCGAGAATGTAGCCAATCTAATCTTCTGTACAAACAACGCATATCCAGTTAAGATTGAAGTTGACGACAGATGTTACTGTGTGTGCAAAGTGTCCAATAAAAAGAAAGATGATGCTGCATTCTTTCTCAATCTCATTCGCTCATTCTCTCCTGAATTCTACTCACATTTGTTGACCTACTTCAGACAAAGAGACATCTCCAACTTCAATCCAAGACAACTACCAAACACTGATGCTAGATGTCTACTCCAAGAAGTGTCCAGATCAGCAATAGGAGACTTTTGCTTTGCGCACATTCACGAATTGGAGAAAGGAATGCCATGCTCATATGCAGCTGAAATCATGCCTGAATATTACAAAAAACTAAAGACGTTCCAGATGGATTTAAATGAGCATTGTACCAGAAAGAAAGTCACAGTGAATAAAGCAAGAGTATGGTGCTATGTGATCGATCCAAAATATGCCGAACTGCTTAGAAGGTCTACTCTTGAATCAGAAATCGATGAAGAAGACAGTCTTGAATAAGCACATGAGTGTAGATATATTTTTGAAGCACTATTGATAGTCCACAAAGTCCACAGTCGCTCAGGAATGGTCTCAAATTGATGAATATATTCAAGTTTTCTTCTCTCTTTGATTCGATGACCTGAGTCAAATAGAGAAAATTGTGGCTTCAAAATAAAAAAGTCCACAATAATTATCATGTAATATCACAGCTATGAGCCAAGTACAAATGCCCCTCTCAATCTTTCTCACTCGATCGTGGACCTGTGGACCCGTGGACCATCAAAAACTCCAACCAATTATTTTCCCCGATCCACCTGGGGCACCTAGGGCACCTCATTCCACAAATGATCATCCATCAATTCCCAACACCTATTCATCTCTCCATCAATGTCCACAAATCAATGTCCATACATCGATTATCTCCACCTCATAACAAACACTTGTTCCACGTAAAACCCCATCAATGTCTCTCAACTATCTCTTACACACTCATGTCACGTATTTCAACATCAATATCTCCTCATCAATATCTCCTCATCAATGCCACCTCATCAATGCCTCCTTCACCCCCTCCCAATCTCTCGCCTATGCCCAATCACCCTTGGCTCTTCACTCATTTTCCCTCACCTATCTTTTCACCGATGCCCAATCACCCTTGCCTATGCCACCTATTTACCTACTCATACCCTTATCAACTACTCACCCACCACCCTATATCTCTAATAATTCGTTTGAAGTGGTCATTTGCGACAATAATCTGGTCAAAAGTGATTATTTCAGACTGAAATGGTGATGATCTGCAAATTTTGGGTTGGATGCATCTCCCCAACCATCCATCATATCGAGATGCCGTTTTCACCAAATTGATAGTGTGTGAAAATAAACAATTTGAGAAAATTTGGAAGAAATCAATTGTATATTTAGAAAGTTGTTGGCGAACCATTTCGCACTCACTTCGAAGTTGTCGCCCCCACATGTCACTATATCCACCTCATCCTTCATAATTCTCTCAAAACGAAGCGTACACTGTCTTTTGCGTATTCAATTGGTTGATTTTACCAAAATTTCTGTTTTGAATCGATATTGTGGTAGATCATTCTCGAAAAGTGGGGAAAATGACAAAACGAACATTTTTGGAAGTTGTCAAAGAAAGGCGTGCATTTCTCACATTGCTTATTTTCACACACTATTCAATTTAGTGAAAACGCCATCTCGATATGATGGATGGTTGGGGAGATGCATCCAACCCAAAATTTGCAGATCATCACCATTTCAGTCTGAAATAATCACTTTTGACCAGATTATTGTCGCAAATGACCACTTCAAACGAATTATTAGTTATTAAAATGCATTTCCTGAAATTTTGAGAATGAAGATCATAGTGTGAAATGGGGAACCACCAGAGGGCCAAAATTTGACCCTTTTTGGAATTTGCTACTTTTTGGAACAAGGGTAAAACAACGGTCAGACATAATTCTCAAGTCTGAAAAAGAACAAGAAAGCGGAAGATACATGATAAAAGTGTGCGTCTTCAAATGCTTTCTTCGGATTACGAATCGATTGGTGTTTTCAGAAAGAGTCTGTTTCGGTTCAACTAAGCTCCTTTTTCCATCCTTCGGGAGATTATTTCGGAGAATTGCTGAAAAAAGAGCAAAAATCCTGTCGACCATGTTTTTCGAGTGGAAATGTACAAAGAAATGACATGAGTTGGAGTGTTCAGTCTGGAGTGTGGAAAGTCGAGAGAGAACGTGTGAGATGAATTGTGAGCAGTGGAAATGGGGTCCATTGTCCGACCACCACATCAATTGCTGGATTTCGTCGAAGAAAACATGAGACATCATCTGACGAAGGCAAAAAATAGCGAGAGAGGCAGATTTAGTCAGAATTGCGACTGGAGATCGACCGAAAATGCCCTGTTCTCTTGGACACGAAGGATGGGCAAGTTAATGTTTTCTTCGAAATCTCCCAGTATTACAGCACAGTGAGGCTGATGACTTCCGATGTCACTTTTGAAGGCCTTTTGTTGGCTTACAACTTCGTTTCGATGCGATCGTGCCAGTTGTGACAGTATTTGTCTGTCTTCGAAACTTGTGTGTGTGCTGTAGGTCTGAGAGCCATTTCGATATTGACCCAATGATTACATTCATCGGTTCTTCTTTGAGGTTGATGTCCTATTATTGTGATTTCATAGAATTTAGCTCTTTCCATTTCCATGGAGTCTCCCAGGATGCGTCTGACGTCCATGAAAATCTTCTAAATCTGAGACGAACTGAGGATCTTCGAAACGAATCTCTGCTCAACCTGTCTGGGTTCGATCGCTTTGGACATTCTAAGAATATGTGCAAAAACCTGTACCTTTTTCACATTCTTCGACATATTGTCGATTTAAATGAAATCATGGATGATCTCGTTCATTTTTATGTTTTGCTGTCTGGAATGATGTATTGCTATCTTTATTTCAAAACAACATCATGTTTTTCTGGAGAATGGTGAAGATTCACAGCTTCTTTTAAACAACAATTTTTCAATCTTGATTGGAGTTTTCACCCACTTCGTCGAGGATCGTGACTCAAACACCGACTGAAGTCTTGTTTTTCTCCTTCACCACTTTTTCAGATTATAACAAGACTCTCTACGTGATATCCGTGTTCAAGCACGCCAAACCAACCTTCGAAGGTCATGCGATCGACTTTTTTATGTTCCACAATATCTGTGAATGAGGCTCTTCTCTGGCATTTTTAGATCAGATTTCGAGAAAAGAGTTGAAAAGAACTGCGATGATGTGATTAATTCAAAAAATAGTTATACATAGAAGACAGTATTGGCCAATCACAGTCAGATTTGTGTGTTTTTCAAACAAATACGGAATGTGGCTGAAAGTCACATTAGGCCAATGTCCTGATAAAACCATCTTGGAAATCAAGAAACATTTCCGAACGAGCACACATTACTGGACAGGTGATGAAAGGATAAAGAAAGGGTCATTCATTATTGATCGAACTATGATTCTATTCTTGATTTTATTCGACACCACGTGTCGATACACCTCACCCATTTCCCTCAGTTCCGTTCTTGCATCTGTCAAAAGGAAGAATGATGCCCGTCCCATCGTCCTTGATGCCATTCCATATTTTGCCTCGAATGAACCACTAAGAGGTCAGATAAGCCTGTCAGGATCTCCACAGACGCAGATCATGTGTGCAAACGAGAATGATCTGTTCGTATTCTCAGTTGTGAACGCCACCTTTGAACTGACATCGACGACACTTTTCCCGATTCACCAAGCGATGCACACATCAGATTCATCAGTTCACCTCTCTGGGACAGCCATCGAAGTCAATTCCACTGCCCACTTGATCTTTTCGTGGAATTCGGAAATTGTGTTGGAAAGGCTGAATCTTCGTCGTTCTTCCGAAGTGACGATTCTTCCTCTTCTTGTTGAAAACCAACACTCCAGCGGAACTGTGAGCCTGATATCAACTGTTCTTGAAGATGGACACCATTCGGATATTTCCCCGATTGTGGCAAACCAACAAACAGAATCAGTTTTGGTTCAATCGTGCTCGTTCGGCAACATTACCTCGAATTCGCCCACAATGCACCCACATCTGGCGACTGCAACAGGAACGACAAAATTGTTGAACACAAAGACAGAGCATGTGGATGGAGTGTTCTACGGGACAGTGACGAACGACATCAACCTCGGCGGGTCCTTCCTCTTCTCCAACAACACCTTCCTCAACACAACACACTCCAACGCCGTTTACACATGCCCTGGCGGTACCTGCACCACTCAGCACACCTTTTATAATGACGGTTCTGATGTCACCTTTCAAGACACCCTCTTCTCCAAATGCACCAGTCCTCGCTATGGTGGCGGCATATTCTTTCAACAACCTGTTTCCGGAAAGTTAACAGTCCATCGATGCAATTTCACTGATTGTTACAGCAACCACAGCGGTGGAGGAATTTATGTCCATAACGCTACTTGTGACTTCCAAAAGAACAATTTTGAACGGTGCGATGGTGGGGAGTATGGAGGGGCGTTTTGCGCGCATATGTATGGCCACATGCTTACATATAAGGACTCGACCCACGTTGGATGTGAGGCTCGTGAGGATGCCATTTTTCACGCCCACTATGCAAAGAATCATGTCGTTATCGACAATAATGACTTTCGTTCTTCATTTTCAACAACACGATCGTTTGTCATCGTTGTTGTGCAGGACTCAATTGTGTTCTCGAACAATCACCTTATCAACGAACAGACATCAGTCACAGATACTTTTAACGGTACCGTAGTCCTTCGAATCGACACGTTCAACAATATTTCGGTCTTCGCGAATGTTTTCGAAACCACCAACGACATCAGACCGTATCCTTTCTGGAATGGCATGAGTGATCTTCTTATTTATCCCTATGAATCACGTTCTCTCCAAAACTTACACTTCAACGCCCTTGGACTCTTTTCTCCTGTTCAGAAAGACGATGTTCCCACAACAGGAACCGATACCAACAAAATCGTTCTCTTCGGATCCTCTCCGGATAACATAGCCGAAATGAGAGAATTCCATGCAAATGAAAACTCACTTTCCCCGTTTTTTGAGATTTCTGGACAAAAGATGATTCTTCTCTATCGAATCAATGTGAATCTGGCCAAGGCAACGATTACATTCACTGAAGTTCGGGATGGCTCTGATTTCACAATCAAGGAAGTCAACTTTGTTGTTACAGGGGAAGCACTGGCTGATGATTTCATGGCAGTCTCTTCCTCGTCACTCACTTTCGACACTGTTACGTTGTCGTCGCTCACATTGACATCAGCGAGTGTGATCAAAATGGAAGGAGCGTCGACACTGTCTGTGTCTGACAGTGAGTTCAAAACGATCACACAGACAGGAAGTGGAGGAGGGGCGTTCGTGAGCACAAATGGAGACAGCGACCAAAATGTGTCGATCACAAGCAGCTCGTTCGAGTCAGTGTCGTCGGAGGGAGATGGAGGAGTGATTCTGGCTCGGCTGGGAGCAGGATCGAAACTGACAGTGACAGACACGACATTCAAATTGTGCTCGTCGTCTGGGAAGGGAGGAGCTCTGTCGATTGTGCTGACATCGACAGGTTCGTTCTCTCTGGAAGCAGGGACGTCATTCGAGTCGTGTTCAGCGACCGGGAGTGGCTCTGCAGTGTTTGTGGAAGCACCGTCGCTGGCTGCTGCCATCACGCGAACAAGCATGGCCTTCCTCGCTCCTTTCCCTCTCACTCAAACCATATCGTTGCTCGCCTTGCATCGAGGATGGAACACAGGGAACAAGTCGGATTTTGTTCCTCTTGTGTTGTTCCTGGTTGAGGTGGGATCGACAGGATATGCGAATTCGAGTGGAACAGATGGGGAGCTGTGTGGCTTCTCTGTTTATCCTTGTTCGTCACTGAGGACGCTTCAGACCCACCTGGCAGCGAATGGCTCGAAAACGGAAGGAAAGCTGAATCCGATCACGCTCGAACTCCAAACAGCTCTTGACCAATCGACGCCATTTTCGTGTGGTGAACACAAAGCGACGATCACTGGAAACACTATCATTCTCTCCGAAGCTGGTCAGTTCACGACTTCTTCAGCCGACTCTGTCCTCACTCTGTCCTCACTCTCGATCCTCTTCGCCTCTTCCCCGACACATCCAGCCATTTCAGTGGCGTTGGGGAAGATTGTGGTTTCTGGTTGCACAGTTGGAAATGAAGAAGGAGACATTCCTGTCTCATTTGGATCAGTTTGTGGAGGATTGTTGAAGCTGAGTGGAACAAACACGATGAAATTGGTTTCCCCTTCGTCTCCACTCTTCGTTGTGACATCTGGGAGTCTGAAGATTGAATCAGGAACGACCCTGACTCACCCAGCCACACAACGGTCAACATCGCTGTTCGTTCTGAGTGGAGGATCGACAACGATCACGTCACTCACCGTTCCCTCCCTCACACTCGACTCCGCGAGCAGTGTATTCTCTGTCACAGGCACATCCTCACTGTCTCTATCGTCGATGTCATTCTCTTCGATCACAAATGAAGGGTCTGGTTCAGTGATCCACTCCACATCGACAGGCCAAATTGAGTTGGACACAGTTTCTTTCGCATCGTGCAACTGTGGTGTGAACGGGAAGGGAAGAAGTATGTTCATCTCTCGCGAATCGTTCTCATCTGAGGATGTTGTGATGAAGCGTGTGTCGATCAGCACAGCTGGGACAACTGGAAACCATGAAGTGTATCTGGAGGGAGAGAATGTGGGAGCAGTTGTGACAACTGACTGGGCGAGTCTGATTGGAGCGAATGACGTGTCACTGACGAAAGGTCAGTTGGAGCAGGTGTTTGGGTCAGATTCGACGAACATGACGAATATCGGGCCGCTTGGGTATCATTTGTATCCACACACGAGTGGAGCTGTGTTTGTGTCGGAAGGGTTCTGGGATCATGGAAAGTGTGGTCAGGAGCGTCTCCCTTGCTCGACACTCGATTTCAGCTGGTCTCTGCTCACCGACGCAAAAACAACAGTTACCCTGAGCTCGGACATCTCTCTCTCCACACTTATCTCCTCTCCGACAACCGATGCGTATCTCTCTTCGTCTTCTGAGGCATCACTTTGTTTTGAATCTGATGGACAATTGATTGTGGAAGTTGGCGCTCTCACTTTGTCATCGATCGGCATCACACTTCCCTCATCACTCTCGCAGCCTCTGTTCGTTGTGAAAGGAAGCACACTGACACTCTCCAGCACAGTCACGATCACGAACCCTCCATCAGCCGCTCACACGGCGTCGCTGTTCAAAATTGACGGAGGGACACTCACACTGTCTGGAACCGTCTTCGACTTCATCGTTCACTTCTCGTCGTCGTCATCTCTTCTCACTCAAACCGGAGGGAACATTGAATTGGACACTGTTTCGTTGTCGTCACTCACATTGGCATCAGCGAGTGTGATCAAAATGGAAGGAGCATCGACACTGTCTGTGTCTGGGAGTGAGTTTGAAACGATCTCACAGACTGGAAGTGGATTCGGAGCGTTCCTAAGCACAAATGGAGACAGCGACCAGATTGTGTCAATCACAAGCAGCTCGTTCGAGTCAGTATCATCTGCTGGAGATGGAGGAGTGATTCTGGCGCTTCTCGGAACAGGATCGAAACTGACAGTTGCATCCACGACATTCAAATTGTGTTCGTCGTCTGGGAAGGGAGGAGCTCTGTCGATTGTGCTCTCTTCGACAGGTTCGTTCGCTCTGGAAGCAGGGACGTCATTCGATTCATGCTCAGCGACCGGGAGTGGATCTGCCGTGTTTGTGGAAGCACCGTCACTGGCCTCAGCGATCACCGAAACAAGCTTGGCCTTCCTCGCTCCTTTCCCACTCTCTCCAACCACATCATTGCTCGCTTTCCATCAAGGATGGAATACTGGGAACAAATCGGATTCTGTTCCTCTTGTGCTGTTCCTGGCTGATGTGGGATCGACTGGATATGTGAATGTGGATGGGTCAGATGGGGAGCTGTGTGGCTTCTCTGTTTATCCTTGTTCGTCACTGAGGACGCTTCAGACCCACCTGGCAGCGAATGGCTCGAAAACGGAAGGAAAGCTGAATCCGATCACGCTCGAACTCCAAACTGAACTTGACCAATCGACGCCTTTTTCGTGTGGTGAACACAAAGCGACGATCACTGGAAACGCAATCACACTCTCGAAGACGGGTCAGTTCACGACTTCCTCAGCCGATTCTGTGCTGTCTCTCTCATCGCTAACCATCCTCTTCGCATCTTCGCAGGCCAAACCGGCCATTTCAGTGTCGTTGGGGAAGATTGTGGTTTCTGGTTGCACAATCGGGAATGAAGAAGCAGACATTCCTGTCTCATTTGGATCAGTTCGTGGTGGAGATTTGGAACTGAGTGGAACAAACACGATGAAATTGGTTTCCCCTTCCTCTCCGCTCTTCGAAGTAACATCTGGGAACCTGAAGATTGCATCAGGAACAGCACTGACTCACTCAACCACGAAGCGGACGTCATCGCTGTTCGTTCTGAGTGGTGGATTCACACAGATCTCGTCTCTCACGGTTCCCTCCCTCACACTCGACTCCGCGAGCAGTGCGTTCTCTCTCTCGAACACTGCCTCGCTGTCTCTCTCGTCAATGTCATTTTCTTCGATCTCGAATGAAGGGTCTGGTTCAGTGATCCACTCCACATCGACTAGCCATATTGAGTTGGACACAGTTTCTTTCGCATCGTGCAACTGTGGTGTGAACGGGAAGGGAAGAAGTATGTTCATCTCTCGCGAATCGTTCTCATCTGAGGATGTTGTGATGAAGCGTGTGTCGATCAGCACAGCTGGGACAACTGGAAACCATGAAGTGTATCTGGAGGGAGAGAATGTGGGAGCAGTTGTGACAACTGACTGGGCGAGTCTGATTGGAGCGAATGACGTGTCACTGACGAAAGGTCAGTTGGAGCAGGTGTTTGGGTCAGATTCGACGAACATGACGAATATCGGGCCGCTTGGGTATCATTTGTATCCACACACGAGTGGAGCTGTGTTTGTGTCGGAAGGGTTCTGGGATCATGGAAAGTGTGGTCAGGAGCGTCTCCCTTGCTCGACACTGGATTTCGCCTTCTCACTGCTCACAGACGCAAAGACAACACTCACTCTCAGTTCAGACATCACTCTCTCGACGCCTCTCTCCTCTCCGTCAACAGGTGCGTCGATCTCTTCGTCTTCATCATCTCCAAAATCACTGCTTTTTGAATCGGATGGCCAGTTGATTGTGGATGCTGGTTCTCTCACTTTGTCATCGATTGGCATCACACTCCCCTCATCGCTCACTCAGTCGCTGTTGGTTGTGAGGGGAAGCACTCTGACACTCTCCGACTCTGTCACGATCACGAACCCTCCCTCAGCCGCTCACACAGCATCGCTGTTCAAAATTGAAGGTGGGACACTCACACTGACAGGAACCGTGTTCGGCTTCACCGTTCCCTTCTCGTCATCGTCAGCCCTTCTCACCCAAACTGGTGGAACTCTCAAATTGGACACAGTGACGATTGAGAATGTGAGTCGCACAATTGGAGATGGAAGTGTTGTCCATTCCTCGCTCTCCTCGTCCGAAGACAAGTTGGAGATCGTTGGCTGCTCTTTCTCGTCCTGCTCGTCGTCTGGGAATGGAGGCGCGTTGTTCGTCTCCTCCTCACTCGACCACAACCCAGCCGATCTGATCATCCAAAGCACTTTCGGTTCAGACATCAGCTGCGGAGAGGGAAAGAAGGGCGAGTGGATCTTCCTTAAAGGTTATTCACTCGAATCATATCTGAAAGGCTCAACTTGGTCTGGATCGATCTCCGCCCTCGTGGCCCCAGCAGACGATGCCCTTCTGTGGGGAGAAGATGGAAGTGAGAAGGAAGGGTCGGAGTATGTGTCGCTGTCTCTTCTGTACTATCTGAAGCCATTCAACCAACCGACAATCGCAGTGGGGGATGGAGGGAGAGATGGGGAGGGATGTGGGCGGACACATCTGCGATGCTCATCGTTGTCCACAGCAATCTCACATCTTTCTGGATCAGAGGCACTCGAAGTGGAGATTGTGTCATCTCTCTCACTCGCCAAGAAAGAGGAATTCTCATTGAGCTTCACAATGAAACCATCGGATGAGACTGCAACGATCACAGTTGGGGAAAGTGGAGCATTTGAAGTGTCAGCGAACACTCTGACTCTCTCAACACTCACTTTTGATGGAAAGGGAACCGAACGATCGACCTCACTCCTTTCGATTGTCGACACTGGCTCAATCACCATCGCTGGATGCGCATTCAAGAATCTGAAAACGAGTGGGAAGGGTTCTGTGTTCTCATCAACACTGAACACTGACAACACTCTCTCCATCTCCGAGTCGTCGTTCTCGTCGTGTTCATCAGCAGGGAATGGAGGAGCGCTGTTCGTCGAAGTGAATGGAGGATCGTTCGAAATTCCCAAAACACTCACGTTCACAGGTTGTTCGTCGGAAGAGAAGGGTCAGAATCTGTTCCTCGTCAGTTCAAATCTGCTGTCGTTGCTGAGTGGAGGAAGTTTGGACGGAGTCAAACCCACACTCCCCCCGACTGGCCTTGTCTCAAAAGACGAAAAGGAAAAGTGGTTTGGGAGCACTACATCCACAGGTGAATCGAGCTCGCTGCTGTTCTTCTGGCATCCTCACACCGAATCGTCGGGAGCAGTGCATGTTCACGAAAATGGAGAATCACACTCACTGTGTGGTCTTCACCAGCTTCCCTGCTCACTCGTTCAGACATCACTGTCAAAGACAACCTCAGTCAACAAAACAATCATCGACTCTGATTTCGTTCTCAACGAAAACATCGCAACAGCGAACACACCATCCACACTCACATCTGTGTCGAAGAGTGTGACTGTGTCAGTTGGAGTGGATGGCAAGTTTGCGCTGTCATCTGGGTCACTCACTCTCTCCGCACTGTCGTTCGTGCAGTCGTCGGTGGAGTTGTTGGAGCATGCGTTGATCAGTGTTGGGTGTACCTCGTCGTGTCTGATTGTGGATGGCTGCTCGTTCGTTTCGTTCCGTCTGTCGTTGAATGCTCTGATTGAACACACGTGTTCGTTATTGACATTGAAATCGAGTGTGTTCTCTGATATTGTTCGATTGTCAGGAGATGGAGGAGTCGTGGAGAGTGTGATGGAAGAAGGAATGGAGCTTGATGTGGACTCAGTTGAACTTGCGTCAGTGTGGACACTGTCTGGCGATGGAGATGGCTTCTTCATTTCGTTCAACTCGACTTCGAATCCAACCAAAATTCCGTCTTTCAAGCTGAACAATCTGCAATATTCAGAATCAGCTGACTTTGAGATGAACACAGACCGAAAAGCATGTTTTGTGTGGATCGAAGGGAAGAGACTGTCAGAATGGGTGAAAGTGTCGGATGCTCGCTTTGCTGGATCGTACAGCCCGATTGGGATGGAGTCAGAGTGGCTGTGGAGTGTGGATTGGGAGTCCGGGCTGAATGCGTCGCTTCTGTTCTATCTGGTTGCTCACACTGGAGCGATTGGAGTGAGTTCGTCAGGGTATTCGATTGTGCAGTGTGGATATTCGGGAGTGTGGTGTCTTGGACTGGAATACGGAATGGCAGTGGCAGACTCGAAGGGGGAGAAGCAGCTGAACATCCACGACACAGTTGAGATCACTGATGTGATTGATCTGAATGCGGAGTATCGTGTTCATGGGAAAGTGGGGAGTTCAGTGCTGTCAGTTGTTGGGTCAGGAGGACTTGTGGTTGACAGTGGAGAGCACGTGGAGATTGATGGAGTGTCAGTAGTTGTTAGAACCGATTGCTCTTCGGAAGTGTTGTCGTGTGTGAGTTCAGAACTGGTGTTGCATTCGATTGTGTTCAGTTGTGGAGGTGATTCGTCGCCGCTGATCAACTCAACTCTGATTTGTGTGGATGGAGAAGGAAGTGTTGGAAGGTTCTCATCGTTGTCGCTTCTGAGTGGAGTGTCGTCGGATGGGAAGCTGTTGTTGGTGAAGAAAGGGACAGTGCAGATGACAGACGTGTTGATTTCGACGTCGATTTCTGAAAGTGGTGGACTTGTGTCAGTTTGTGGGGGATCGTTCTCACTGGTGAATCTTGCGCTGCCTCCGCTCTCGTTCAGCTCCACTCCCTTCGTCCTCTCCTCCTTCGACGCCTGCTCGTTCACAAACCTATCAGCGAAACAAATTCAAACACAAACACTCCTGACAGCTGAACACGGCGAGGATCTCACACTCACCTCGTGCACATTCGATGGCATCTCAACCACACGAAATGATGACCAAGATGATGGCAACGAACTCATCTGTTCATGGACGACAGGTCTCGTCAACATTTCCGAAACACCAACCACGATCGACCAATGCCGTTTCTCCCAACTCTCCCAAGGCGCCATCGCTGTCAACGGAAGCCTTCTCTCCCTTTTCAACACGAAACTGTCGTCGAATGGAGTGCGTCACCCGACATTCACTTCAGCGCGTCAGAACGTCCACTGCTCGTCAGGCGAAGTGCGGATTGAAGATGAGAGCAGCACAAACGATGAGAGCGAGTCACTGTGGATCTCGACTGAAGACTGTGTTGTGAAGAAAGGATCAGAACTCGTTGCGTCTGGTCTGTTTGTTCCGAAGTTGGATGTGGGGAAGACGAAGAGTGTTTCCAACAAGAACAAATCTGTGTCGATTGATTTGGTTGGATCGATGCTGATTCCGTGCAATCTGTTTCTGTTGATTTCGGAAGTGGGGAGTTCGTCGAGATCAGATGGATTACGGATTGAGCTGACGCCATCGAAGTTTGGATGGAAGAACGAATCATCGATTTCAGTGTCTCTGTCATCGTCGAAACTTGATAAACTGAATCGGACATTTGGATGGAATGGGACGCTTGTGTTTGGAGATGGATGGACGACAGACTGGTTTGTTGTGAAAGTGAGCCAATCGGATGAACGGAAGGCGCTGATGAAGGAAGCGATGAAGTGGATGATCCCGCTGATCGCTGGGTGTGTGGTGGCTCTTCTTGTGATCATCATCGTCGTTGTTCTTCTTCGTCGCCGTTCGTCGAAAGCGAAAGAGAAGGACTCGCTGCTCAAACAACAGCAAGCCGAATTGAATGATCTCCCACCCGAAAAGCTCGAAGACTTTGACAAGCTTCTATTTCCGCCAACGTCAATTGTTGCCGCTGAAGGATCGGTCGGTCATTTGGCTCTTGCCGATGCGTCAAATCACGATCTGCAGGCCGCCCATCCGACATGCCATTTGGGCACAAACAACGTTTTCCCAGCCTCTGGCGACCCATCAACATCTGTGTTGAACAAGCAGAGCAGGCCTGTTGGAGTGAAGAGGGGAGACACGCTGTACAACAGACTGCACTCGGCGCAGAAGAGGCCGATCGACAAGATGGGGGTTGCACAGCAGATCATGCGAAAGCTGGTTGGACTGCACAGACAGGACCCGACGCTGTCAGTGCTGACGATGTTCTCGTCGCACAGTGTTGTGTTTGGGGAGGATGGGGAAGTGGAGATTGTGTTGGATGTGGGGGAGACGATGGGACAGACGAGATCGCAGACACAGCGCACACAGACATGTCAGGAAGGACATGGAAACGAGAACATGACACACACAGAAGGAGAGAGGAAGAACGCGCAGTTCGAGCTGCTGCGGTGGCGAGCGCCTGAGACAGTGGTGTCGGAAGGGGAAGAGGGACAGAAGGTGGACAGCGGGTCAGCTGCAGTTTTTAGTCTTGGCCTTGTCCTGTTCGAGATTGAGACAGGACAGGTTCCCTTCGGGGAGATGGATGCTTTGAATGCATCGCGGCAGCTGAAGACCGGGATTCCGCCGAAACTGTCACTGGTTGGAGATTCGGGATTGCGTGATGTGATTGTGTCGTGTCTGCAAGTTCGGGGGAAGGATCGTCCTGGTCTGGGAGAGATGGAGGAGAAACTTCAATCGGTGGAGTTCTCGTATGGCTCTGCTGTGTTCTTCGACGCTGCTCAGTGATAGCATCAACTCGATCTCACTGACACACTTCACCGTCGATGAACAGCCACAACATTCACTTCACACTATCTATAACAAAAGAGACAATTCTTGTTCTGCATACACGTTTCACCCTCTATCTCACACTTGCACTTCATTACACAGACAGAACAGGAATGTCTCGCACGTCAATCACTTCATTCCTTCTTCATTTCTGAACGCTCTCGCCCTTCCCTCTTCATTTCTCACTCACTTAATTTTCTTCTTCTTTTCATCTCATTCACTCTTCATTTTCCAGACTGCCTCTCCATTCACTTCGCCCCTCTTTGCCACCTTTGACTCTCGACCACTCTCCACACTCAGAGTGTGGTGTGTTGTCGACGAGATTGTCTTTGTTGTGCGTCTTTCGAGAAAGATGAGTTTGCAGTATCACTCGCTGAGACTCGCCTCGTCTGACGAATTTTGATTGTTTCCTCATTCACCGTCACGCAACACATGCTCGTTCTCTTCTTTGTGGAGTCTGGAAAGACCCAACCATGTCACACACATCATCACTTCTCACCTCACATCATCTCACACATCACTGTTCGATTTGTCAGCCATTTCACATATCGTCCAATTTTCCTTTCGTAAACCTTTTCGCAATTGAAAGTTCTTTCGAATCCGAACGAGCACACCCAACTAATCAGGGGAGGACCAGATAATTGAAACGGGTTTATCCGCTGACTTTGACGATGAGTGAGATTTTGTTGTCTCCATCAAGATTCATATGCCTTTGAATGTAATTTAGCTCAACAAATCCGATCACGAAGTCCCAGAATGACGATGGAGACTAATTGATAGTCTTCACCTTGTCGAATAATTGAGAAAAGTCCTAAAATGGGTTTCAGATCGAGAACGGTTGTGAATCTGAAAATGAGAATCCTTCTCATCTTCTTCCCCATCGCCATTTCCACGCCAGCTATCCACCAATCAACTCCGACATCTTCATTCTCCTCCCTATCTCGCCTTTCGACTTCACTAAACTCAGATTTCTCGCTCCTCCACACCAAAAATGAAAGCAGGTTGGAAGCCGATTGTCACAAATCGAATGTCTTGAGACTCTCCGAAAATGCCGTCGTATCCGCCAGTATCCAGATCCGCTCAGAAGAGATGGCATTGATTGGTAATCATTCCAGATTACAATTCCACCACGATGACTTGAAGCAAACCCATCAAATGGGGAATGATGGACTCCCTGTCGCACAATTCATGTTTGATGTCATTAATAGCACTTTTTCGGTGAGTGGAGTTCACGCCGTCATGAACTCAGACCAAAACGGACTCTGTTCAATCGCTGGCTCGACTATTCGTTTGTCCGCAAGCTCAATCACTTCAAATGGGTTTTCATCTGCATTTCTGGTGAAAACATCCGAAAATGAAGGAATATCTTCGGGATCAACGATCATCCTGACAGATGTGACCCAACACTCTAGAACCGACCACCTTGCCCCGCTTGTTGATCTCGCCATGAAACGGACCGATGTTCCGACAGCACAAGCTGAATGCATCTCGATTGTTGGGACTGGCCTTTCACTGGAATCCAAACATCTGGTTGGAGGAACAGGCCCTCTCTTCTCGTTTGGCTTGACTGAACAAGACACCTCATCGATCGCCTCTAGTTCTGTACCGCAGATGGAAACGAATCTGGTGGAAAGCAGTCTTGTGAACGTTTCGTCCTTGCAAGTCATCTCTTCAAACATACAGCTATTTGGGAGTGAAGTCAGTCAGCGACTGATTGGGAGTTGTGTTGAGAAGAGCACGAACCACGACAGCGGGACCGGAATGATGTCGCCGAACTTGGGAGGGAGTCTGACGAGTCTGAACACCTCCTTCTCGTCCTGCATCCGAACTGGGAACGAAGACAAAGACTTCCAAAACACGAATTTCACCGACGCATCCACTCCTGGTCGAACATCAGTGACGTCATCGTCAGGCATCACTTCCGTCACATTCACGCTCTGCACATTCAACGACATGACACTCGCTGGAGATGGAGCTGGAGCGACGATTGGTGGAGCTGCCCTCTTCCTCTCCGGCTCAACGTCGTCTCTCACCGTCGACACCTGCTTCTTTCACAAATGCACATGTCCAGCGAGTTCTGACAAAGGAGGGGCCCTTTATTATTTTGGGTCTCAGATTGCAGTGCCAGAACCTTTCAAAATCTCGAGAACCTCGTTCACGGATTGTTTGGCGGGGGATTGCGGAGGTTGTATATCAATCAGCGAAAGTTACAACACTTTAATCGAAGATTGTTTCTTCGATGGGTGCTCTGCAAGATGCGGTGGCGCGGTGTGTATGTCTACCCAACTGCCCTCGTTTTTAAACTCCTACTTTGTGGGATGTTCATCAAGCGAGAAGGGTGGGGCTTTGTCTGTCACATCAAAGGGGACTGTTTACATCTCCTCGCTCCATTTCAGATCGTGTTCGTGTACAGACGAGACCTCTGGACACGATATTTGCTTCCTCAGTTCAGACAAAGAAACGACCATCGATGAGCAGAATCTCACATCCTCTGACTCCACTTCTGGTACTCCAAATGTCATAGTTGAAAAGCCAACGTTGGACCAAAGCAGTCTCGTTCCTCAAATAACCTCCTTGCTCAAAATCCGATCAGTGTCTGTCTCGATCGATGAATCTTACGCCACGGTGACTGTAACAACGGGACAAAGTATATCAGGGACGATGGGAGTGTTGCTTGATGGCTCGAATGTCCCCCGCCTTGTCCATGTTGACTTTGGGTCACTCACCACTCACTCCAACGTGGGAACAATCACAGTTTCGTCTGGAGCGGATGGAATTCTCCCGCTTGCCGACTATGTTCTGAGATCGGCGGTGATTCCAGAATACATCACTATCCCTCCACCAGTCGCGAAAAGCGCTGAAACCTCGCTCAAAGATGCCAACACAACGACAATCAGTCTGAAAATGATTAATAAGGATTCCGGGACTTTTTGGATGGTGGTTGAGAAGGGAACTGAGAAATGGAACATCCCACTCACTCACTTTGACTCAGAAACACTGACAGGAACAGCACCTCTCTATCCATCGTCGGCAGAAGGGAGACTGGAATGGGAAACGGAATACGAAGTGACGAAAGTGATGTGGAAACCCGAAGGAGAACTCACAGACATTGAAATCGCCCTTTCGGGCACAATCACTTTCACTACGCCATCTGCTATCCCTCGCATCAATGGAGTCGCGTGTCTTCTAAATTCTGAGAAGAACATTGCTGTTGTTGAGCTGAAAGGGACTAGTTTGAGTGCGTCCAAGCAACCAGTGGTGGTTATCAAAGGAACCTCTGGCCAAATCACATCGTTGGGGGGAATGTATGGAAGTTATCCCTCAACGTTTTTTGTCAGGTTTTCGATTGGGTCGAGTGAGAGCGATACAAATGTTGTGTTTGGAGGGAACTACGAGCTGGTGTCTGTTGGATCGGGTGATTCGTCCATCGCTGTGAACTCTGGTCTCACCTTCGAAGTTCCTCGTCCTCCCAACATCACCAAAATCGATGTGCAAAAAGAAGTCACCACATCAACCTTCGTTCTTACCGTGACTGGCTCGAAACTCCCATCTGGCGAGACATACAATGTGAACTTGACATCTACACACACTTTCAAGCTCACGTTCAGTTCGAACACCGCTGGAGCATCAACCTCGATCCCAATCGGAAAGAGTGGAGAGCTGCAATACGATACCGAATACACTATCCAATCTGTGACACAAGGCGGTTCTGCAAGCGCCCCCGAACACGTCCTGTTCTCAGCGACGACGTTCAAAACGCCACTCGGGCCAACCCTGTCATCAATATTGTGTGATTTCGATTCATCTGATCCAGATTATGTGAAAGTGACATTCTCAACAGAACGAATGCCGTTGGAAGACTTCACACTCCTTCTGCAGAATCCGGACTCGCAACTTGAAATAGTGGATCTTCAACTCTCTTCCACCGACATCTCATCTGGCTTCAAAGTTGTGAAAGTCTACGAACAGATTGAAACACTCAAGTATGGAACGAACTATCGCGTGTTCAGGATGTATAGTGGGAATGTCGAGGTTGTGCATGACAAACGTTCCATTCGCACTCCAGACGAGCCGATTCGGATCACAGCAGCTTCATGCTTGCTGGGTAACGACGACAAACAGAAATCAGCAGTCGTGACTCTGGGAGGAGTGAAGTTGGAAGGAGGGAAGGACTTCAACATGACAGTTCAGAAGATGGTTGAATCAACACTGGTTGGCGATGAGATTGTGTTGAGTGGGAAACTGCCTGTCGACTCATCGGCACCTTTCACCCATTCTGAGCTCATCTTCGGAAATCTCAAGTCTCCCCTCTCATACAACACGACATATCTGATCACCCAATTCGTCGTCAAAGATTCAATCTCTACTGTAAATGCTGGAATCGATTTCTATGTTCATCCTGAGCCAGCTCGTCTGTCGTTCTTGAATGCTTCTCTTGAATATTCACAAGACAAGAAGAAAGCGACGATCTCTCTTTCGGGGATTGGGATGGAAGGAGACTACATTCTCACACTCTCGAAGAACTCCAGTTCAACATCCAACGTCACTCTGACAGCCACTTTCAGTGCAGGAAATGGAACAGCGACCGCAGTTCTGTTCGACTCGTCTAATCCACCAATCATCAATCTTTCATACAACACGCGATACGAAGTGGTTGGTGTGACAAAGATGACAGGTTCCTTTTTCTTCGAGAGTGGATTGACCTTCACAACGATTCAGGAGCCTCTTCGACTCCTCTCCATCAGCAAGGGTGATGAATGGTTTGGAATGGACTTCGTGGACCTCTATTTCATATCGGTTGCTCTTCCAAAAGAAGAAACATTCACACTGACGTTGGAATCTGTGCACTCCGATGCGACGACACCTCATCAGAAAGTGATCAATCTCAAAACTGATGCATATGGAGAACTCCAACTCCATGAAGCTCAACTGTATCCGTTTGAGACCGAAGCAGGCAAGAAGAAGGGACAACTGGAGTTTGGCACAGATTACAAAGTGGTGAGCTTCACACAAGGATCCACGTCGATTCATGTCGAAGCTGGCCCAACACAATTCACAACTCCTGAAGAACCACCTCGCATCGAGAAGAGCACGAACCGCACGCTGAACACCGCTCGCACAGAATTGACGGTGTGTCTGGAAGGGAGGAAGCTTCGAGCAAATCTTGGATATCTCTACCTCTCCTCTGACACTGGGAGCTGGAAGTCGAATGCACAAATTGAGGTGGTTGATGAAACACACTGCTCTGTTCGTTTTTCGACTGCTGACGAACAAGATCCCGCTCATGTTGGATTTGGGAAGAACTACATTTTGAGAACTTCGTCGGCAGGTGGCAGCGATGTTGTGATGAACGAACCGATTCCGATCAGAGTTCCTTCTCCTCCAACGATCATCAAAATGGAGTTCGCATTCTCGAACGAACTGCACACTGGCTGCTTTTTGAAGCTGACAGGGACAGACCTGATTGTGGGGAGCTCGCTCAATGTCACTCTGAACAACTCGCTCTCCTTCATCGCAACCGTCACCTCAGAATCGAATGCACAGACCGCAGAAATGCCAATCGGATTCCCGACGACAACACTCAAACACAACACGAACTACGAAATCACGTCGATAGAAGCGATGAAGGGTGCGGATGGGAAAACGTTATTCACTCCTGCGCTCTCCGAAACAACTGGGTCACTTCCAGCTGACATCGTCATTTATGTTGATTCTGATTCGTCTTCGGATTCTTCGTTGTTGTGTGGAGATCGACTCCGACCGTGCCGTTCGATTGAGGATGGATGGAAGATAATTGAAAGCATTGGGATATCGTCATTCTCGATTTCGATTCTTCACAACACGACACAGAAGTCGCAAGTGAGAATCGAGTCTTCTGATGAAGTTGTGATTGAATCAGGACCGCTGAAGAAGCCCGAACTGTTTGTGTCTCCTTCGTCGTCGTCAGAATTGGAAGAAGAAGGGATGGTTGATGTTTCTGGAGGGACCCTTTGGCTGCATCAAGTTGATGTTGTTCTGTCTGACTCGCCTTCGCTGATCTTCGTCCGAATGGTTGGAGGACAACTGACATTGGAAGCATGTTCGCTCTCTTCCACCCCATCACAAGCGTCGAATTCAGAGGATGACCTCTGTTTGTGGAGTGGAGGAGCGATTGTGCTCGATCACGCGACAACGCATATCACATTATCGACATTCTCGGAACTGTCGTTTGGGGCGATCAACGTGGACGGTGGAAGCCTGACGATCGAAACAAGTGCTTTCCACGACAACGATCCACATTCGTCTGATTTCCCTTCTCTCCGCCACAACATTCGATGCTCAGGACAAGCAGACTTGAAGATTGGGAGTCTGAGTGCAGGAGATGGAATGGAGACACCGTCAGCGTGGATCTCATCGAGTGATTGTTCGCTCACAGCAAAATCGGATATTTTCAACTCGCCATTCTTCATCCCAACACTCTCGTCTTCATCAGCCAGCAAACTGGACAAGACAGACAAGTCATTCGTTTTGACGATTGAAGGAACGACACTGATTCCTTGTTCGCTGATCCTGGAAGTTTTTGAAAAGAAGAAAGATGGAAAAGAAGGACAGTCGAAACAATTTCCACTCGCTCTGAACACAACTACATCGTTCAATGAGTCCACGATTGAACTGTCACTCCCTGCCTCATCTCTCACCCTTCTCGATAAGTCGCTGGAATGGAACGGCCGATTGGTGTTCGGAAATGAGCAACGTTCGAGCAGTTTCATCATCCAACTGACAAGTTCGGAGCGGCTGGCGGAAGCGGCGAAGGAGAACATGAAGTGGTGGCTTCCTCTCGTTCTCTCTCTCGTCTGTCTCCTCATTCTCACCATCGTCATCCTGTTCGTGTGCTGGCGCCGAAAAACGCAGATGAAATCGAAAAGACACGAAGACGCGCCGCAGGAACTGACTCCAATCGACGAGAAGATGGAAGTGGATTACGAAGACCGTGTGACGATGGAAGTGAGCACGGTGGTCGGGAGCACGGAAATGGCGGACGAGAGGAACAAGGAGCGAGAAGAGAACGAGGAAGCGAAGAAGTTGTCTGGTGTGAGTCCGGATCTGGCAGAGTGTCTTCTCTGCGGGGACGGATTTGCGATGTGTTTTGTGTCTCGGAAGACGACACTGTATGACCATCTGCATCGCGAGAGACAGACCCTTCCGAACAAACGACAGTGCGAGATCAAACTTACCCGCGGACTGGATCAACTGGCTCGGATGGGGACATATTCACAGATGCTCCGACATGTCACAAGCCATCGGATTCTGCTCGGGAAGGACGGGTCACTGAATGTGAACTTGGAAGATCCTGAACCGACTGGGATGGTGGGGAAGGAGGAAGGGAACGAGGGTGGGACAGTGGGAGGTTCAAATGCAGTGGGAGGGCTGGACGGGATGAACGAAGCTGTGCGATGGCAAGCACCGGAAGAAGGGAAAGCCCATATTTCGCCGGATCTGCGGCAGGTGGGGGTTTTTCGGCTCGGCCTGCTCCTGTTTGAAATTGAGACTGGAAGTGTTCCCTTCGGGGAGACGGATGCGGTGAATGCGCATCGTCAGCTGGAAATGGGGATCGAGCTGGCGATGGAGAAGGTGACGAACAAGTCGATGAGAGAGGTGATCACGTCGTGTCTTCAAGTTGACCCGACACTGCGACCCTCGTTTGAGACAGTAGCGATCTCGCTGGAAGGAATCACAGCAGATGCTGACAACAAAGGATTCACTGATGTGTCGTGAAAGTGACTCCCTCTCCCTTCATCTATCAATAATCAAGATCTGCCCTTCGTCGACTCGTCTCACCCAAAATCTGAAACCATTCTGTATCTTCTTTATCAGAAATCCATTTATCACTTCACGACCGAACTTCTTTCTTTCTGCGCCTTTTCATTTCGTTGTCTTGATGTCCCTTTTCCTCTTTCTTGTCATCCTTCCTCCTCGCCCTGTCGGGTGTTCACTATCCATTCCTTCGTCTATCCATTTTTCAGACTCTCCTCGTTCGCCACTCTCTCTCTTCCTTCCTCACATCCTCCCATTCATCATTCCTGATGTGAGTAGAGATTTCTCGTCTCGATCTTCGTTTTAGCCAGTCATTTCTTCGTGTTTTCCTTCTGTGTCACTTTCTCACCACACTCTCTTCATTCTGTGTTCTCGTGTTTGCGTTGGACTTGGTCTGAGTGGGACAGCGTGTCCCATTCGTATACACATGTTTGCACTTTAATTTTTGAAATCAACCCCACTCTCACTCGATACAATATTCTGTTGGTTTATGCGTCCTCATCAGAAGTCATAATGACTCATTGATTTCTCTGTATTCTTTTTTCACATTATTCCGTTCGCACTTATCTAATTGCTTTTGTGAAACAGATTCTGAGCATTGTGAAAAAGAAAAGGGAAAAACAACAGCACATCATTTGTATTGTGGATGACATTGACTGGTCGATCGAAATTTCTTGTGGTTTGGATCATCAAGCCTTCGTTCTTCTTTCATCGTTCAATGGGAAACACAACAAACTCCGGCCAACCGTTTGTCATTTGGCCCTTCAATCGAGAGACAACGCCATTATTTATGCAACCCCTCCCCAACGAGATCAGAACGATACCAGAAGCGTCACCACTGTTCATGTCACTTGTCGACTTCATGAAGAAAGGAACCAATCTAAATGACCAGGCAATCCGAACCACATGCACTCTTCTTGACAATATCATTCCACAAGTCGGCTAAGAGTTCTCAGGCAACGAGATTCTCTTCTACTTTGTACCAACCCGCGATCGCTCTTGTTCTGGTTTCACTGAGTCGATATTGCTGCTCCTCACAGCATCCAACGAGAAGATTGTCAACTCAACATTGTCTCTTCCTCACACTTTCTATGAACATGAAATGCCCCTCTTGGCTCAACCAAAGCTGGCATTGATGAACATCGTAGAATCACTCCTTTTCTGCTCAATTCCTGATGTGTCTCGTTTAATCTCCCAACAGCGAAAGACAACCATGGAAACCTTCCACAACATCTTCATCGACAAATTTTTCCTTCCCATCACACCATTTCTGGAGTTCGTCTTCAAATATCGACGTGAAATCCCAGATTCGCGTGTTTCTCGCAGTTTCGAAGCCATCCTCGGGGAGTTGATAAAATGCTCGCCTTTCATGGAACCGATGATCCAATTCGTGTTGTCATCCTCATTTGCTCTTGTTTTCACAGACAGCCTTGATTTCTTCAACACGGATGACAACAAGGGGACACTTCTCAAGAAGATGTTGGAGGGACTCGAGCAGTGGAAGAGGATCCCTCCAGCTGCTCAGAAGAACGGACGACAGATTCTGGCCAGGCTGCGTGGGGAAGGCCTCTCCGACGAGATCTAGGTCAACATCCGATTTTGTGGCGATGATTCCAACGATCACCGAAAAGTCTTTATGGGAGCGAAAATGATCCACATGTTGGGTGGATTTGTTCCCTTTTAGGCAGACAGAGGTGACAAGAGCTACGGGTAGAGGTGGAATCGGTGAAGGCCCAGATAGCGTTCCTTGTTCAGCTTCTGGAGACACAGAACAAGGAGCAGACGTGAGATGGGATATGGATATGTTGCTCTTTAGTCCCACTTCAAGTTGTGAATACCGTGATTAGCTTCTGTCCAATGATCCTTCGGCTTTCGTGGAGCGTCGTGAAAATAACGAATTAAGGGCAAAATCTATAGGAAAGAAAGGGTCATTCATTTTTGATCGAACTATGATTCTATTCTTGATTTTATTCGACACCACGTGTCGATATACCTCACCCATTTCCCTCAATTCCGTTCTTGCATCTGTCAAAAGGAAGAATGATGCCCGTCCCATGGTCCTTGATTCCATTCACTATTTTGCCTCGAATGAACCACTAATAGATCAGATAAGCCTGTCAGGATCTCCACAAACGCAAATCATGTGTGCAAACGAGAATGATCTGTTCGTATTCTCAGTTGTGAACGCCACCTTCGAACTGACCTCGACGACACTTTTCCCGATTCACCAAGCGATGCACGCATCAGATTCATCAGTTCACCTCTCTGGGACAGCCATCGAAATCATTTCCACTGCCCACTTGATCTTTTCGTGGAATTCGGAAATTGTGTTGGAAAGGCTGAATCTTCGTCGTTCTTCCGAAGTGACGATTCTTCCTCTTCTTGTTGAAAACCAACACTCCAGCGGAGTTGTGAACCTGATATCAACAGTTCTTGAAGACGGACACCATTCAGATATTTCCCCGATTGTGGCAAACCGACAAACAGAATCAGTTCTCGTTCAATCGTGCTCGTTCGACAACATCACCTCGAATTCGCCCGCAATGCACCCACATCTGGCGACTGCAACAGGAACGACAAGATTGCTGAACACAAAGACGGAGCATGTGGATGGAGTGTTCTACGGGACAGTGACGAACGACATCAACCTCGGCGGGTCCTTCCTCTTCTCCAACAACACTTTCATCAACACCATCCAATCAAACGCCCTTTACACATGCCCCGGCGGAACTTGTACCACTCAGCACACCTTTTATAATGACGGTTCTGATGTCACCTTTCAAGACACCATCTTCATGGGATGCTCCGCAGAAGTTTCTGGCGGCGCAATTGTCATCAGTCTACCTGTTTCCGGAAAGTTAACAGTCCATCGATGCAATTTCACTGATTGTATCAGCAACCACAGTGGGGGAGCCATTCATGTCAACAACGCCACTTGTGACTTCCAAAAGAACAATTTTGAACGCTGCATTTCGGCGTATTATGGAGGAGCCTTTTGCGCGCATATGTATGGCCACGCGCTGACATATAAGGACTCCACACACGTCGGATGTTCGTGCCGAGACGATGCTGTTATCCACGTCCACTTTACTGATGAGCATGTTGTATTCGACAATAATGAGTTTGATGCTTCACATATTTCGGCACGATCTCAAATCGCCCTTGTTGTGAGGAAGTCAGTCGTGTTCTCGAACAATCGCATAATCAACAGGCAGACATCAGTCCCAGACACTTTTCTTGGCACAATGTACCTCCTCGTCACCAATTTCGACGATATTTCGGTCTTCGCGAATGTTTTCGAAACCACCAACGACATCAGACCGTGTCCTTTCTGGAATGGAATGTGTGACATCTACATTCAACCGTCTCCCCCGCGCAACCTCCAAAACATGCATTTCAACGCAGTTGGCCTCTTTTCTCCAAGTCAGAAAGACAGTATTCCAACTACCGGATCCGATTCACAAAAAGTCATTCTTCGCGCCCAATACCCAGGGAGCGCAGAAACAGTGGGGACACTAAATGCACAAACAAGCTCAAAATCCCCATTTTTTGAGATTTCAAGCCAAAGAATGATCCTTCTCTATCGAATCAATGTGAATCTGGCCAAGGCAACGATTGCATTCGCTGAAGTTCGGGATGGCTCCGATTTCACAATCAAGGAAGTCAAGTTTGTTGTTTCAGGGGAAACACTAGCTGATGATTTCATGATGGTCTCTGCCTCGTCACTCACTCTGGACACTGTTTCGATATCTTCACTCACATTAACCTCAGCGAGTGTGATCAAAATGGAAGGAGCGTCGACACTGTCTGTGTCTGGCAGTACGTTCCAAACGATCACACAGACAGGAAGTGGAGGAGGGGCGTTCGTGAGCACAAATGGAGACAGCGACCAAAATGTGTCGATCACAAGCAGCTCGTTCGAGTCAGTGTCGTCTTCAGGAGATGGAGGAGTGATTCTGGCTCAACTGGGAACAGGATCGAAACTGACAGTGGCAACCACGACCTTCAAATTGTGTTCATCGTCTGGGAAGGGAGGAGCTCTGTCGATTGTGCTCTCTTCGACAGGTTCGTTCGCTCTGGAAGCAGGGACGTCATTCGAGTCGTGTTCAGCGACTGGGAGTGGATCAGCAGTGTTTGTAGAAGCACCGTCACTGGCCGCTGCAATCACCGAAACAAGCATGGCCTTCCTCGCTCCTTTCCCACTGACACCAACCACATCGTTGCTTGCGTTGCATCGAGGATGGAACACAGGGAACACATCCGACGATGTTCCTCTTGTGTTGTTCCTGGCTGATGTGGGATCGAAAGGGTTCGCAAGTGCGAGTGGATCGGATGGGGAGCTGTGTGGCTTCTCTGTGTATCCTTGCTCGTCACTGAGCACGGTTCAGACCCGCCTGGCAGCGAATGGCTCGAAAACGGAAGGAAAACTGAATCCGATCACGCTCGAACTCCAAACGCCTCTTGACCATTCAACATCTTTTTCGTGTGGGGGACACACAGCGACAATCACTAGAAACACAATCACACTCTCCGAAGCTGGTCAGTTCACAACATCCTCAGCCGACTCTGTCCTCACACTCTCCTCTCTCTCGATCCTTTTCGCCGCTTCGCAGACCAAACCAGCCATTTCAGTGTCGTTGGGGAAGATTGTGGTGACTGGTTGCCCAATCGGGAATGGAGATGCCGACGTTCCTGTCTCGTTTGGATCAGTTTCGGGAGGGTCATTGGAGCTGAGTGGGACGAACACGATGAAGTTGGTTTCACCTTCCTCTCCGCTCTTCGATGTGACATCTGGGAGTCTGAAGATTGAATCAGGAACAACACTGACACACTCAGACATCAAACGGACATCATCTCTGTTCGTTCTGAGTGGAGGATCAACGACAATCACATCGCTCCTTATTCCCACCCTAACATTGGATTCCACGAGCAGTGTGTTTTCTGTCTCAGGCATAGCCTCACTGTCTCTCTCGTCGATGACATTCGCTTCGATCACAAATGAAGGATCTGGGTCAGTGATCCACTCCACATCGACTGGGACACTTTCACTGTCGTCAGTTTCGTTCACATCGTGCAACTGTGACTCGTCTGGAAAGGGCAGAAGTGTGTTCATCTCTCGCCCGTCGTTCTCATCTGGGGATGTTGTGATGAAGAGTGTGTCGATAATCACAGCGGGGACGACTGGAAGCCATGAAGTGTATCTGGATGGAGGAAATGTGGGAGCAGTTGTGACAACTGACTGGACGAGTCTGATTGGAACGAATGATGGAACTCTGACGAAAACTCAGTTGGAACAAGTGTTTGGGTCAGATTCGACAAACACGACGAACATCGGACCGCTTGGGTATCATTTGTATCCACACACGAGTGGAGCTGTGTTTGTGTCGGAAGGGTTCTGGGATCATGGAAAGTGTGGTCGGGATCGTCTTCCTTGCTCGTCACTTGACTTCGCCTTCTCGCTGCTCACCGACGCAAAGACAACACTCACTCTCAGCTCAAACATCACTCTCTCCACGCTCCTGGAATGCCCCGAGACAGGTGCGTCGATCTCATCGTCTTCTGCGACATCACTGCTTTTTGAATCTGATGGACAGTTAATTGTGGATGCTGGCGCTCTTTCTTTGTCGTCGATTGACATCACACTTCCCTCATCGCTCTCACAGTCTCTCTTCGTTGTGAAGGGAAGCACTCTGTCCCTCTCCAGCACAGTGACGATCACGAACCCTCCCTCAGCCGCTCACACGGCGTCGCTGTTCTCAGTTGAAGGAGGGACACTCTCTTTGACGTCAACCGTGTTCGACTTCACGGTTCCCTTCTCGTCGTCGTCAGCCCTTCTCACGCAAACGAGCGGAACTCTCAAATTGGACACTGTAACGATCTGGAATGTGAGCTGCACTGTTGGAGATGGAAGTGTTGTCCATTCCTCTCTCTCCTCGTCGGAAGACAAGTTGGAGATCGTTGGCTGCTCTTTCTCGTCCTGCTCGTCGTCTGGGAATGGAGGCGTGCTGTTCGTCTCCTCCTCACTCGACCACAACCCAGCCAATCTGATCATCCAAAGCACTTTCGGAACAGACATCAGCTGCGGAGAGGGAAAGAAGGGCGAGTGGATCTTCCTGCAAGGCCACTCACTCGAATCGTATCTGACAGTCTCAACTTGGACTGGATCGATTTCCACCATCGTCGCCCCTGCAAACGATGCCCTTCTGTGGGGAGAAGATGGAAGTGAGGAAGAAGAGTCGGAGTATGTGTCGCTGTCTCTTCTGTACTATCTGAAGCCATTCAACCAACCGACAATCGCAGTGGGGGATGGAGGGAGAGATGGGGAGGGATGTGGGCGGACACATCTGAGATGCTTGTCATTGTCAACCGCAGTCTCGCATCTTTCTGGATCAACACCACTCGAAGTGGAAGTTGTGTCATCTCTCTCACTCGTCAAGAAAGAGACCTTCTCATTGAGCTTCACAATGAAGTCATCGGATGAGACTGCAACGATCGCAGTTGGGCAAATTGGAGCATTTGAAGTGTCAGCGAACACTCTGACTCTCTCAACACTCACTTTTGATGGAAAGGGAACCGAACGATCGACTTCACTCATTTCGATTGTGGACACTGGATCAATCACCATCGCTGGATGCACATTCACGAATCTGAAAACGAGTGGGACGGGTTCTGTGTTCTCGTCCACACTGAACACTGGAAACACTCTCTCCATCTCCGAGTCGATCTTCTCGTCGTGTTCATCAGCAGGGAATGGAGGATCGCTTTTCGTCGAAGTGAATGGAGGATCGTTCGAGATCTCCACCGCACTCACATTCACAGGTTGCTCATCGGATGGAAAGGGTCAGAATCTGTTTCTTGTCCATTCGACTCTTCAGTCGCTGCTGAGTGGAGGGAGTCTGGATGAAATCAAACCAACACTCCCCTCGACTGGCCTTGTCTCGACAGTTGAAAAGGAGAAGTGGTATGGGAGCACTACAAAAACAGGGGAATCGAGCTCGCTGTTGTTCTTCTGGTATCCTCACACCGAATCGTCGGGAGCTGTGCATGTTCACGAAAATGGAGAATCACACTCACTGTGTGGTCTTCCCCAGCTTCCTTGCTCACTCGTTCAGCCATCACTCTCAAAGACAAGCACTGACAACGAAACAATCATCGACTCTGACTTCGTTCTCAACGAGAGCATCAAAACAGCGAAAACACCATCCACACTCACATCTGTGTCGAAGAGTGTGACGATGTCAGTTGGAGTGGATGGCAAGTTTGCCCTGTCATCTGGCTCTCTCACTCTCTCCACACTGTCGTTCGTCCAGTCATCGTCTGTGCAGTTGTTGGAGCATGCGTTGATCAGTGTTGGGTCAGACTCGTCGTCTCTGATTGTGGATGGCTGCTCGTTCAGATCGTTCCGTCTGTCGTTGAATGCTCTGATTGAACACTCGTGCTCGTCATTGACATTGAAATCGAGTGTGTTCACAGATATTGTTCGACTGGAAGGAGATGGAGGAGTTATGAAAAGTGTGATGGACGAGGGAATGGATCTTGATGTGGACTCAGTTGAACTTGTGTCAGTTCGGACACTGTCTGGCGATGGAGATGGCTTCTTCATTTCGTTCAACTCGATTTCGAATCCAACCAAAATTCCATCATTCAACCTGAACAATCTGAAGTATTCAGAATCAGCTGGCTCTGAGATGAACACAGACCGAAAAGCGTGTTTTGTGTGGATTGAAGGGAAGAGACTGTCAGAATGGGTGAAAGTGTCGGATGCTCGCTTTGCTGGATCGTACAGCCCGATTGGGATGGAGTCAGAGTGGCTGTGGAGTGTGGATTGGGAGGAGGGGCTGAATGCGTCGCTTCTGTTCTACCTGGTTGCTCACACTGGAGCGATTGGAGTGAGTTCGTCAGGGTATTCGATTGTGCAGTGTGGGTATTCGGGAGTGTGGTGCCGAGGACTGGAATACGGAATGGCAGTGGCAGACTCGAAGGGAGAAAAACAGCTGAACATCCACGACACAGTTGAAATCACTCATTTGATTGATCTGAACGCGGAGTATCGTGTTCATGGGAAAGTGGGGAGTTCAGTGCTGTCAGTTGTTGGATCAGGAGGACTTGTGGTTGACAGTGGGGAGCACGTGGAGATTGATGGAGTGTCAGTGGTTGTTGGAGTTGATTGTTCGTCGGAAGTGTTGTCGTGTGTGAGCTCGGAACTGGTGTTGCATTCGATTGTGTTCAGTTGTGGAGGAGATTCGTCATCTCTGATCAACTCAACTCTGATTTGTGTGGATGGAGAAGGAAGTATCGGACGATTCTCGTCGTTGTCGCTTTTGAGTGGAATGTCTGTGGATGGAAAGCTGTTGTTGGTGAAGAAAGGGACAGTGCAGATGACAGACGTGTGGGTGTCGTCGTCGATTTCTGAAAGTGGTGGACTTGTGTCAGTTTGTGGGGGATCGTTCTCGCTGGTGAATCTGGCGCTGCCTCCGCTCTCGTTCAGCTCCACTCCCTTCGTCCTCTCCTCCTTCGACGCCTGCTCGTTCAATCATCTTACAGCGAATAATCTCAGCCCTGAAGTGCTGATGGATGTTCACGATGGCCAGAATCTCACACTCACCTCGTGTACATTCGATGGCATGCCTCCAGCTCGAAATGATGACAAAGATGATGACAACGAACTCATCTGTTCGTGGACGACTGGCCTTATCAGAATCAACGAGACTCCCACCACGATCGACCAATGCCGTTTCTCACAACTCTCCAAGGGCGCCCTCGCTGTCAACGGAAGCCTTCTCTCCCTTTTCAACACGAAATTGTCGTCGAATGGAGTGCGTCATCCGACTTTCACTTCTGCACGTCAGAACGTCCACTGCTCGTCAGGCGAAGTGCGGATTGAAGATGAGAGCAGCACAAACGAAGAGAGCGAGTCGCTGTGGATCTCGACTGAAGACTGTGTTGTGAAGAAAGGGTCAGAACTCGTTGCGTCTGGTCTGTTTGTTCCGAAGTTGGATGTGGGGAAGACGAAGAGTGTCTCCAATAAGAACAAATCGGTGTCGATTGATTTGGTTGGATCGATGCTGATTCCGTGCAATCTGTTTCTGTTGATTTCGGAAGTGGGGAGTTCGTCGAGTTGGGAAGGATTGCGGATTGAGCTGACGCCATCGAAGTTTGGATGGAATTCCGAATCATCGATTTCAGTGTCACTGTCGTCGTCGGAGCTTGATAAACTGAACAGGACATTTGGATGGAATGGGACGCTGGTGTTTGGAGATGGATGGACGACAGACTGGTTTGTTGTGAAAGCGAGCGAATCTGATGAACGGAAGGCGCTGATGAAGGAAGCGATGAAGTGGATGATCCCGCTGATCGCTGGGTGTGTGGTGGCTCTTCTTGTGATCATCATCGTCGTTGTTCTTCTTCGTCGCCGTTCGTCGAAAGCGAAAGAGAAGGAATCGCTGCTCAAACAACAGCAAGCCGAGATGAATGATCTCCCTCCCGAAAAGCTCGAAGACTTTGACAAGCTTCTATTCCCACAATCGTCCATCGTTGCTGCTGAAGGATCCATTGGCGATTTGGCTCTTGCCGATGCATCAGGTCACGAGCTGCAGCAAACAAAGCCCACATTCCCACTTGGCACGGATAACATCATTCCTGTTTTTGGAGAATCATCAACATCAGTGTTGAACAAACAGAGCAGGCCTGTTGGAGTGAAGAGGGGAGACACGCTGTACAACAGACTGCACTCGGCGCAGAAGAGGCCGATCGACAAGATGGGGGTTGCACAGCAGATCATGCGAAAGCTGGTTGGACTGCACAGACAGGACCCGACGCTGTCAGTGCTGACGATGTTCTCGTCGCACAGTGTTGTGTTTGGGGAGGATGGGGAAGTGGAGATTGCGTTGGATGTGGGGGAGACGATGGGACAGACGAGATCGCAGACACAGCGCACACAGACCTGTCAGGATGGACAGAGAACCGAGAACATGACACACACAGAGGGAGAGAGGAAGAACGAGCAGTTCGAGCTGCTGCGTTGGCGAGCACCTGAGACAGTGGTGTCGGAAGGGGAAGAGGGACAGAAGGTGGACAGCGGGTCAGCTGCAGTTTTTAGTCTTGGCCTTGTCCTGTTCGAGATTGAGACAGGACAGGTTCCCTTCGGGGAGATGGATGCTTTGAATGCATCGCGGCAGCTGAAGACCGGGATTCCGCCGAAACTGTCGTTGGTTGGAGATTCGGGATTGCGTGATGTGATTGTGTCGTGTCTGCAAGTTCGGGGGAAGGATCGTCCTGGTCTGGGAGAGATGGAGGAGAAACTTCAATCGGTGGAGTTCTCGTGTGGCTCTGCTGTGTTCTTCGACGCTGCTCAGTGATAGCATCGACTCGATCTCACTGACACACTTCACCGTCGTCGGACTGCCACAGCACTCACTTCACTGTCGACGTACAGCCCCAACACCCACTTCACACGAACTATCATCTGAGGGACACATCCACTTCTGACTGTTAATTTCTGACACACTTATCCCCCACTTCACAGACCGAACAGACAGAACAGGAATGTCTCCCACGTCACTCACTTCGTTCCATCTTCGTTGCTGGGTACCCTCGCCCTTCATTCTTTATTTCTCACTCACTTCATTTTCTTCTTCTTTTCATCTCATTCACTCTTCATTTTCAAAGCTGCCTCTCCATCCACTTCGTTTCACTACGTCAGTTTTGGAACTCGACAGCTCTCCACACCCTGAGTGTGGATTTTTGTCGACGAGATTGTCTTTGTTGTGCGTCTTTCGAGAAAGGCGAGTTTGCAGCGACACCCGCTGAGACTCGCCTCGTCTGACGAATTTTGATTGTTTGTTCATTCACCGTCACACAACACGTGCTCGTACTCTTCATTGTGGAGTCTGGAAAGACCCAACCATGTCACACACTTCATCACTTCCCACATCACATCATCTCGCACGTCACTGTTCGATTCGCAGTCCATGAACCCTTTTTTCCACTTTCCCCCTTCGAATTCTCTCTCCAATGTGAAGAGATTCAGAAGACGTCGTTGAGATGATATTCGTGTTAACCATAAATGAACATCAAAATGAATTGTGTTGGGGTGGTGAATAAAGAAAGAGGATGTGAAGAGAATCGAGTTCAGGGGTTTTGGAACCGGAGGCCAGCCTTAAATAAATAAATATGGAAAACGAGATATCTCATTTTGAAATGGAACGAAACAAAAAACCGTAAAAATGAAGAGAAAATAGTGATTACTCAATTGTCTAGTTTTGGGGTCCGTTTTAGATTCCAGTGCAAATGTCACCCAGATTGCTGTAGATTGTATTCACATTGGACTATTCGCAAAATGTGGCGATTTCTCATCAAACTTTGGAGATTTTCTGCCGATAATGTGCTTTGATATAGAATTATTGCCAGTTTTTTTCAAAGTGCAGACAGATGTAATAGGTCCTATTTTGACGGAAGATATAGAATCAAGAACGAGTATATGTTTCAAAATGGGATATTTGGAGATCGTGTTCTTTTCCATGACGAGATCCGACCATCTGATTCAGATGACGACATTCCGGGATGGCTATCGATGATAATCCAAGTAAAAATCCAAATTTCTGTTTTAATATCTTCCAGAAAACTTCAGTTCGGCTGACAAAGTCGAATATCACTTCCGTGTCCCTGATCAACTAACACTCGTTCGAGAGTGTTGTTCGCCGAGGATTTCATTGACAACGGGGAGAGTTGATGGAAATGGAGGAAAAACAATGGTAGAGGTGGAGAATTGAATATTGAATCTGATAGTTGTTTTTCCAGTTCACACTTTTAAAAATGAAGAAAATGAGCAAAAATGATCAGCTCCGCATTTGCTCAATAAGAGGTTTTCAACCTTCTCTGTGATTTAGTCGCCATTTCTTCGAAGTAGAATTTGGTATTTTTTTTATTTTCAAAAAAGAATCACCCAGAGCGTCAGAGTGGCGAAAAGTGAACTTCCTCTGCCTCCGAGATCACTGTTTTACCCATAAAATCCTCCGGTTCCAAAACCCCTGATCGAGTTTGGAATTCTCAAGTCACGGTCTTGTCACATTCGATCCCAGATATTGTAAGACTGAGTGAAAATGTGCTTTAAAAGTGTAGGACATTTTTTTGTCCTTGACACTCATCAACCTCTCCTGTTCGAGTGTGTCTTCGAAGTCTTCAGAAAACAGAGCTTGCATCATCCGTTTCCCAGATTGGGTCACTTCTGGACCTTCATTGTTCCATTCTTTCAGCGAATCGTTGATGTCGCGAAAAGTAACTGAGAGATTATGCAGGTCTTCGGCGAACGAGAGATTTCTTGAGAATGCCATCACAATCGGAGAAGCGACGACAAATTCCAATGTTGGTCGATGAGACGGACCTATTCGAAGGAGTATGCGCAAAAGAGTCATGAATGAGCCGAACGAGTCTCGATTGAGTTGATTCCGATTTGAGATCAGAAATGTCACAAATTGAGACGATGGGAGCACGACCTTTTGAAAGATCATTTCACGATGGTTGAATGCGTCGAATGCAGGAGTAAAGCGACGCTGACTAAGAGACCATGGATGAGCGAGATTGATGAAATTGATGATGATTAAAATGAGATTGTTTATCATTGTTTCATTTCCAGAAATTTACAGTGTGCGAGGTTGAACTGTCGAGAGGAGATTGAGAATGCGATCAGACTCCACAAGACGACATCGAATTTCAATTGATGAACAGAATGTGGTGTCTTTCAGGAACGATAACGCTGCTGCGACCACAGTCGAGTGTGGAGACGATCCAAGAGTGGAAATGCTCTCAACAAAGCCAGAAGGTGATCCGACTGAAGAGGGAACGAGGTAAGTCACGAGATTCGCTGCGAGATCACTTTCGTTCCATTTCGGTTCGAGGCTCTTCAGAAATCGGACAGCTCTGTCTTGAAGGGCATTGTCGAATGGGTGTTCAGCATTCACGAGGGCAACAAGTGAGCAGTAAATCTTTGATTTCTCAGCAAACGACAATTTTGAGTTCGGATCGAAAACAAGGAATTGTTCTTGGAAATAGTTGACAGTTGAATGTAATTCCTGAGAACCATTCGATAAGGCATCATTGGAGGAGTTCAAAGCAATTGTTTCTTCTTCCATTGAAAAATCAGACAGATCATCCCATTTCTTACGGATCTCGATGCAAAGATGAGAAATCACAACAGTACGAAATGGGAAAATACAAAAACGACACCAACAAGTGGATTGAAACAAGAAGAGTTTCCATAACACATGATCTGTGTCGAGAAAGAGGTCGATTGTGATGATTTGGATTGCAGAGAGGAATGCAGGAATCAGAGAGGAGCAGCGGAGCAGCGTTCAACCAATCTCGGCTGAATCGCTCCTGGCCAAATAGAGACAATGGTGGCAGTGGGACGAAGCAAGAACGGAGGATGGTCGATTGATGTTCGACTCAAGGCAACCGCTGATGGTGCGAACGCAAACAGCCCAAAAATAGCGAAGCGGGAAGAAAACAAATGGTGGATGGCTGTGGAATGTCGGGAATGAGGAGTGCATCTCATTTCGACGAGAGAAACGAGATTTGTTTTGGTGATGTCCAAAAGTCGAGATTGGGAAAGATAATCTGGTCACAATGCATCGTTCAGGGACGCAAGGAATTGTGTGGAGAGAGGACGGTTGACGATGTGACAGTCAAAGATAGCCGCGTTGAGAACGACGAACCCAAAAGAGCAGACCATTTCTGGACGATTGGAGGCCATCCCAGAATCTGTTCGTCGGCACCAACAATCACATTATTCCCAACATCCGAGGAGAGTCCGCAGAAAAGAGTTTGGAGTCTTTCGAGAGAGGGGTAGTTTCGACGCGTTATTTGAGATGCAAGTGGTCACAGCCTTCCCACATTCAATCCCAGAGATTTCGAGATTGCGTGACACTCGTTAACAATACTGAAACCATAATGTTTGCTCTTTTCGAACATCATCATCTGTTCGAGTGTGTCTTCGAAGCTTTCCGAAAACAGAGATTGTAGCATCCGTTTCCCAGATTGGGCCACTTGTGGGCTTTCTTTTTTCCATTTATACAGCGAATCCGAAATGTTGCGAAGTGCCACCGAGAGACACATATCATCTTCGACGAACGAGAGACAACTTGAGAAAGCCATCACAATCGGAGATGCGAGAACATATTCCAATGTGGGACGATGAAATGGGCACATTCGAAGGAGCACGTCTAATAAATACATGAAAGAGCGGAAAACGTCTCCATTGAAGCTTGGTCGATTTGTGAACAGAGATGTCACAAATTGAGACAATGGGATCACGACCTTTTGAAAGATAATTCCACGATGGTTGAATTGGTCGACTGTAGTCGATATGTGATGTTTCCAGAGATTGAACGGAGCAGCGAGGTTGAGGCAATTGTCGATGACATCGACGAGCTTGCTGAATATCGGTCCATTTATTGATGTTGGCAGGATGTGAGTTTGAGCAGTCGTGAACAGTTTGCTGATGAGATCGGACTCCACGAGTAGATGTCGAACAGCCAACGATGAATGGCGCATTGATTCGTACAGGAATGATATCGCTGCTGCAACCACTCTCGAGTGGGGAGATGACAGCAGAGTGACAATGCTATCAACAAACCCGGATGTCGATCCGGCTGAAGAGGGAACGAGGTCTTTGATAATTGAATCAGCAAGTTTGATTTCGTTCGGTTTCGGCTCGAGCATCTTCAACAATTCGACAGCTTGGTTCTGAACGGCTTCGTCAAAAGGAGAGTCCTGTTTCACACGAGCCACAAGAGACGAGTAAAGGATCGATCCGTCCGAAAAGGGCAATTCTTTGCTTGTTTCCATGGTGAGGAAAGATGCTCTTGAAAGAGATTGTCCGAATACAGAATTTACAAATGCCCCTTTTGGAATTACAAAGGAAACTGTTCTCCCAATGAGTTGCTCAAATTCTTCGTCAGTGTCGTCAAATCCTCCGTCTATGTCGTCAAAGATTCCGCTAAGCATGCTGAAGGTGATGAATAGATTACTGAATTGACAATGCTGGCGATGTGGAGATGACTTGGATCATCCCATTGTTCATCACTTTTCAATGAAAAAGAAACTAGTTGCATAAGACGCGAACCATTCCACGAAATGTTATCAATACGAAGAGACTAAACGATCCAAACATCAATGACAACCAATAAATGCCGATGTGACATGTTGGACATTTGTCGATTGTTTCTGAGTCGACGTCCACACATCCATAATGTTCACTTTCCGACAGCAAATAACAAAGCAGGCGAAGCCAGATCCTTCAAAATGTGGACGAGAGATACTTCGGAGTCTGAATGACTGAAGAAGAGAGGCGATGATTCGCGTTCGTTTCGACGACATCAGAACAGCACGTATATTCGGAAATGGCATGCTGAAACAATGCGATGGGAGTTGTGATTCATTTGATATCGATATCGTTCAGTTCAGTGGATGAGAATGCGAGATGTGAGATGCCAGTTAACTCGTCACCAAACCAGGGGACGGACAAAATAAAGCAAGAATTGTCCTCCAGACATTGACTGAACACCAACGAATGATTGAATGGGGAGGACAAACTTGCGGTTTCGTGAGGGGGAGTGGTACGACGATTCTTCGAAATGAATGAACCAGTTTGCACAACAAGGACCAAATTCTACTTGTTGGCTGTTGGGGAGAGAATGGGAGAAAATGATGACGATGAGACGTTACAAATCCAGAGGAAGACGAAGAATGACCAAAGAACAGAAATTGGTGATTGAACCAAATGAAAAAGGCAAATGAGCAGAACACACCTCAAAGTAATCGGAGATGGCTGTGGAATGGCTGAAAGGAGGGGCACATCCCATTTCGACGAGAGAAACGAGATGTTTGTTGGCGAGTGCTCAAAAGTCGAGATTGGGAAAGATAATCTGGTCACAATGCATCGTTAAGGGACGCAAGGAATTGTTTGGAGAGAGGACGGATGACGATGTGGCAGTCAAAGACAGCTGCGTTGAAAACGACGAACTCAAGAGAGCAGACCATTTCTGGACGATTGGAGACCATTTCAGAATCTGTTCGTCGGCACCAGCAATCAGCGCATTTCCAACATCCGAGGAGAGTTCGCAGAAATGAGTTGGGATCATTCGAGAGAGGCGATTTTGACGCGTCATTTGAGATTTCAACTGGTCACTGCCTTTTCACATTCAATCCCAGCAATTGTGTGATGGAGTGACAAAATTCGTCAATACTGCTCCCATAACCTTTGTTCTTCTTTCTGATCATCTGTTCGAGTGTGTCTTCGAAGCCTTCCGAAAACAGAGCTTGTAGCATCCGTTTCCCAGATTGAGATACTTCTGGACCTTCTCTCTTCCATTTTTCGAGCGATAGTGTTATGTTGATGAGAATGTTCCGGAGACAATTCCCGTATTCGATGAACGAGAGACAATCTGAGAATCCCATCGCAACCGGAGATGCGAGAACAAACTCCAATGTTGGACGATGAAATGGGCCCATTTCAAGGAATGCGCACAACAGAGCCATGAATGAGTTCAATAAGAGTTCATTGAGGATGTATCGATTGGAGATCAGAAATGTCACAAATTGAGACGATGGGATTACGACCTTTTGAAGGATCATTTCACGATGGTTGGATTTCTCAACGGCAGCAGTGACGCCAAGCCCGAAGAGAGACAATGGAGATGCGAGGATTGCGGAATTCTGGATGATATTGACGAGTTTGTCGAATATCTCTTCATTTCCGGAAATTGGCAGTGTGTGAGGTTGAACAGTCGCCAAGACGTTGCTGATGAGATCAGACTCCACGAGACAATCTTGAATTGCAGGCGACGAATGGTACAGTGTTTTGAAGAGGAATGACAACGCTGCGTCAACCACAGTCGAGTGGGGAGATGACAACAAAACGACGATGCTGTCGATAAAGCCAGAAGTCGATCCACCTGAAGAGGGAACGAGGTCAGTGACCATTTGATTAGCCTGATCTTGTCGACCCCATTGCGGTCCGAGGCTCTTCAAGAATCGGATAACTTTGTCCTGAAGGGGATCGCCAAAAGGATATTTCGTTTTCACCAGAGCAACAAGGGAATTGTAAATTGATGATTTGTCATCAAATGACAATTCAGAATTGGTATTGGAATACAGGAATGGTTCTTGGAATGTGTCGATACTCCAACGTGGTTCGGGGAAGTGATTCAGACAGAAATCATTGGTTTTGTTCAAAGCAGCAGATTCTTCTTCCATTCAAAACGAAGGATGATCATCCCATTGAGCGCTTCATTCAGACTCTCAACCAACCATTTGCACAAGGCACGAATTGTTCGAAGTAATTCAATCATAATGAAGAGAAGAATGAGATGAATCAATATTGACAAAGATAATGAGCCTGTCTGGCTTGTTGCACTTTCGTCGAATGTTTCTGAGTCGATGTCCGCACATCCATAATCTTCACTTTCCAACAGCAAGCAACAAAGAAGACGAAGCCAGATCCTTCAAAATGTTGACTGGAGATACTTCTGAGTCTGAATGACAGAATAAGACATGCGATGATTCGCACCCATTTCGAAGACATGATCGTCGCACGTGTGTTCGAAAATGGCATGCTGAAACAATGAGAGGGCGTGGATGTCGCATTCAACGTCGATATCTTTCAGTTCAGTTGATGAGAATGCGAGATGTGAGATGCCAGAAAACTCGTCACCAGAACATGGGACGGGTACAACAAATCAACATTGATCCACTATTGGAAGGTAAGTACCAACAAATGACTGGATGGAAACGGAAAACTCGTGGTTTGGTGAGTTGGAGATGAACGATGGTTCTTTGTCAGGAGTCACCTAGTTCGCGAAACAAGGACCCAAATCTTGTTTAGAGCGGTTGTGGAGAGAATGAGTGAAAGTGATGACGGAGAGATGAGATAAAAGGAGAGGAAGATGGAGAAAGAAGAAAAACACAAAAAGTACTGATTGAATCAAAGGAAAAAGGCAAAAGAGCAGAAGACGCCACAAACAGATCGTGGATGGCCGGGTAAGGACGGGAATGTGGGGCTCATCCCATTTGGACGAGAAAAACGAGAAGTGGATCTGTGATGTTCGAAAGTCGAGATTGGGAAAGATAATCTGGTCACAATGCATCGTTCAGGGACGCAAGGAAGTGTTTGGAGAGAGGACGGTTGACAATGTGACAGGCAAAGACAGCCGCGTTGAGAACGACCAACCCAAAAGAGCAAACCATTTATGGACGATTGGAGGCGATCCCAGAATCTGTTCATCCGCACCTGCAAACAGAGCATTCCCAACATCCGAGGAGAGTCCGCAGAAATGAGTTGGAGTCATTCGATAGAGGCGACTTCGCCTTCACTTTCTTCTTCGTCATCGTCTTCAGTCAATTCCACATTCGATCCCAGCAATTTCGAGATGAAGCGACAAGAAAAATAAACACTGCGACCATAATCTCCGTCTTTGTCGTATTTCAGCGTCTGTTCGAGTGTGTCTTCGAAGCCTTCCGAAAACAGAGCTTGCATCATCCGTTTCGCAGATTGGACCACTTCTGGGCCTTCTTCCTTCCATTCATACAGCAAACGGTTGATGTTGCTGAGAATGTTCCAGAGAAACATATCATCTTCGATGAAGGAGAGACAACTTGACAATGCCATCACAATCGGAGATGCGACAACAAATTGCAATGTTGGACGATGAAATGGGCATATTAGAAGGAGTGTGGTCAACGTCCACAAGAAAGAGAGTAATAACTTTTCATTGAGCATGTTCCGATTTGAGATCAGAAATGACACAAATTCAGACGATGGGAGCACGACATTCTGAAAGATCATTTCACGATGGCTGGATTGGTCGACAGCTGAATTGATACCGCGTTGCCTGAGAGACGATGGAAAGGCGAGTTTGGCAAAACTGGCGATGATTCCGATGAGATTGTTGAGAATTGCTTCAGTTCCTGAAATTGGCAGCGTGTGAGGTTGAACAATTGCTAACACTTTGCTGACGAGATCAGATTCCACGAGACGACATCGAATTGTTGGTGACGATTCTATTGTTGTTTTCTTCAAGAACGACAACGCTGCTACGACTATTCTCGAGTGGGGAGATGAGAGCAGTGTCAAAATGCTCTCAACAAAGCCAGCTGATGATCTGGCCGAAGAGTGAACGAGGTCTCTTACAAGCATCGCTGCAAGATCGTGGGCGTTCCACGTTGGCTCGAGACTCTTCAAAAACCGGGCAGCTCTGTCTTGAAGAGTTTTGTCAAATGGATATTCAGCTTTCACCAAGGCAACAAGCGAACAGAAAATGGCTGATTTCTCCCGAAACGATAATTTTGTGAATCGATTGAAAGTCAGGAAAGGATTGGACAAGGTGTTCACATATGAATGGGATTCCTGTGAAAAATGCAAACCAACATCATTGGGAGGGTTTGAAGCAAGAATTGTGTTGTTCATAGAATTGTAGTGAAGATCAGCCCATTGTGCGCTTCTTTCAGACTCTCAACCAACCATTTGCACAAACAACGAATTGTTCGAAGCAGTTCAATCACAATGAAGGGAAGAATGAGATGAATCAATATTGACAAAGATAATAAGCCTGTCTGGCATGTTGCACTTTCGTCGAGAATATCTCAGTCGATGTCAGCGTGTCCACAATCTTCACTTTCCAACAGCAAGGAACAAAGAAGACGCAGCCACCCATTTGAAAATGTGGATGGTAGATAGTTAAGGGTGCGATGGACCGATCGCCAGAGTGTTGGACACGTTAGGTTCGATCCATGCCGCGTGCTCGTGCGAAGGCAAAGGGACGGCTTGGCTGGTCACATTTTGGCTCTTTCGAGGCGTCCTTCGGTTCGAGGAGGGCTGACAGACAACGAGATTTCGAGGGACTCGCAGGGAACTGACACGTGACAAAGTGTGGCTGCAAAGTGAGCCCTATCGACTTCAAGTTTGGGGAAACACTGCAACGAGGGAAAAGGATGGATCAGAACGCGGTAAGTTGAGAGAAAACGAGGATGATGAGTGATCAGGAAAATGGAGGAGAACAGAAACAAAAATGGAATCGCAGCTGATTGCGGAAGTACAAGAAGCCCAAAAAAGAGAATACACCTCAAACACATCGTGGATGACCGTTAAATGGTTGAAATGTGGGGGCGAACCTTATTTCGGCGAAAAAAACGAGATGTGTTTCTGAGATAGCCTGAAAGTCGAGATTGGGAAAGATAATCTGGTCACAATGTGCCGTTCAGGGACGCAATGAATTGTTTGGTGAGAGGAAGGTTGACGATGTGACAGTCAAAGACAGTCGCGTTGAGAACGACCAACCCAAAACAGCAGACCGTTTCTGGACGATTGGAGGCGATCCCAGAATCTGTTCATCAGCACCAGCAATCAGCGCATTCCCAACATCCGAGGAGAGTACGCAGAAACGAGGGAGATTCTTTCGAGAGGCGGCTTCGATGTGTCACTTGAGAAGCAATCGTTGTGGCCTTGCCACATTCGGTCCCATCAATTTTGAGGTGCAGTGACACTCTTCCACAAGACGGAAACCATATCTTACACCTTTGTCGCTCATCGTCATCTGTTCGAGTGTGTCTTTGAAGCCTTCCGAAAACAGAGCTTGAATCATCCGTTTTCCTGATTGGGCCACTTCTGGGCCTTCATCTGGCCATTCATACAGCGAACGGCTGAAGCAGTTGAGAATGTTCATCTTGGTGTAAGCCTCTTCAACGAACCAGAAGCAATTTGAGAATGCCATCACAATCGGAGATATGAGAACAAACTCCAATGTTGGTCGATGAAATGGGCCGATAAAAAGGAGTGTGTTCAATAGAGACACGAAAGAATACAACAAGTCCTCATTGAGGATGAATCGATTTGAGATCAGAAATGTCACAAATTGAGACGATGGAAGAACGACCTTTTGAAGGATAATTTCACGATGGTTGTATTTTTCGACAGCTGCAGTGATGCCAAGTTGCCTGACGGAAGGTGGGGTTGCAATGTCGAGGTAAAAGAAGATGATCCAAGCCAGTGTGTCGATGATCCTTTCATTTCCAGAAATTGGCAGTGTGTGAGGTTGAACTGTCGCTAACACTTTGCTGACGAGATCAGACTCCACCAGATCAGTTAGAGTTGCTGGGGATGACTCCTTGGTTGGTTGACGAAAAACATCGTTGCCTCAACCACAGTCGAGTGGGGAGATGAGAACAGAGTGCAAATGCTTTCAACAAAGCCAGAATGCGATCCTGCTGAAGAGGGAACGAGGTCAGTGACCAGTTGATTAGCCTGATCTTGTCTACCCCATTGCGGCTCGAGGACCATCAGAAATCGGGCAGCTCTGTCTTGAAGGGCATTGTCAAAAGGATACTCAGCTTTCACGAGAGTCACAAGGGAATGGTAAATGGTTGATTTGTCCTCAAACGACAATTCAGTGTGCTCATCGAAATACAGGAAAGGCTCTTCGTTAAACCTGATTGTCGAAGATGATTTCTTAGAGTCAGTCGATAAGGTAGAGTTGCAAGCTTTTAAAGAACATGATTCCCTTTCCATTGAATTCAGAGGAGGATCATCCCATCGTTCCTCACTGATAGACAATCATCAAACTCTTGAACAACAAACGAATTCTCCACATAACGAAAAAGAAGATTAAGAGAAGAATGAAATGAATCAATATTGGCAACGAATTCGTTCCTGTCTGGCATGTTGCTCTTTCATCGAGTAGTTCTTGCACAATGTTCGTATCCGAACAATAATCACTTTTCAAACCAACCATAAACGCGGGTGAAGCCAGAAACTTCAAATTGTGGATGGTGGAGAGTTGCTAGTGTGACGGACCGAAGAGAAGAGGCGACGACTCTCGTTCATGGCGAAGACATGACAAGAGCATTCTGATTCCGAAAATGGCATGTTCACACAATTGGGATGCGAGTGGGCTTTGTTCAAGATCGATACAGACCAGTTCAGTGAAAAAGAGTTCGTGTTCAGAAATGCAAGAAATGGAGTCAGCAGGACAGAAGAAGGGCAGGCAAATCCAACCGTGTTCCATCGAAGAACGGCTCAACATCAGAAAATGACAACAGTGCAACTCCGAACTCGTCGGGTCGTGTTGGAAGTGATGAACGACCAAAACGCCAGCGCGGGATCCAATTCCAGCAGAGGAACGAGATGGCTGGCCATTCCAGTTCCGATCGTGCCAGCCGAGTTGTGCAGTCCATTCTGTCGTTTGGAGTGGAATGGACGGCAATCTGAAGAGAGTGACGACAGTGTTGAGAAGAGAGCTCGTTTGGAGGAGTGTTGGCGTGATGGAGTTCCTCATCGTCTGAAAAGCGATTCAACGCATGCACAGTCCAAAGGGCGAGAAATCGAGTGATCATTGAGTCTTCCAAAAGTGTCATCTGAACAGCGCCTTGTGGGTTGCTTCCGATCATTCCTTTCCATTCATTGTCTGTCCAACTTGGACATTGTCCAGAATCGACATCAGATCGGTGTTTGAGGGACCTGTTGAGCCTCATTTTCGCTTCGGACGATAGCTCGCTGTAGAACGGTCGAAACCTGATGCGTAACAAGTTGATCCATCTCTGACGATGTTGCCTGCAGAGAAGACCTTGTGTTAACCAATAGAATCGTCTGAAGTTCTTCGGATTCTGTTATATTGGATGCCTGTTTGGGATCAGTTTCAGGAACGAGAATTACGAGTGAGAGGATAGTCAACCGGCGGGATGATCATGAAATGAATCGTGAGTGGCTGTGGAACGGATTGAATGATGGGGGCATCCCATTTCGACGAGAAAAAGGAGAAGTGTTTCAAAGATGGCCCAAAAGTCGAGATTGGGAAAGATAATCTGGTCACAATGTGCCGTTCAGGGACAAAAGGAATTGTTTGGAGAGAGGAAGGTTGACGATGTGACAGTCAAAGACAGCCGCGTTGAGAACGACCAACCAAAAAGAGCAAACCAGTTCTGGACGATTGGAGGCGATCCCAGAATCTGTTCATCGGCACCAGCAACCATCGCATTCCCAACATCCGAGGAGAGTACGCAGAAACGAGGGAGATTCTTTCGAGAGGCGGCTTCGATGTGTCACTTGAGAAGCAATCGTTGTGGCCTTGCCACATTCGGTCCCATCAATTTTGAGGTGCAGTGACACTCTTCCACAAGACGGAAACCATATCTTACACCTTTGTCGCTCATCGTCATCTGTTCGAGTGTGTCTTTGAAGCCTTCCGAAAACAGAGCTTGAATCATCCGTTTTCCTGATTGGGCCACTTCTGGGCCTTCATCTGGCCATTCATACAGCGAACGGCTGAAGCAGTTGAGAATGTTCATCTTGGTGTAAGCCTCTTCAACGAACCAGAAGCAATTTGAGAATGCCATCACAATCGGAGATATGAGAACAAACTCCAATGTTGGTCGATGAAATGGGCCGATAAAAAGGAGTGTGTTCAATAGAGACACGAAAGAACGGAACAAGTCTTCATTGAGGATGAGCCGATTTGAGATCAGAAATGTAACAAATTGAGATGATGGTATCACGACCTTCTGAAAGATCATTTCACGATGGTTGTATTTTGTGACTTCAGCAGTGACACCAAGTCCGGAGAGATACGATGGATCAGCGAGGTTGATTGAAGTGGCGATGATTCTGATCAGACTGTCGATCATCTCTTGATTTCCCGAAATTGGCAGTGTGTGAGAATGAACAGTCGCTAAGACTTTGGTGATGAGATCAGACTTAACGAGACGACATGGAATTTCTTTTGGCGTATTCAAGAATGTGTCGCGAAGGAATAACAACGTTGCTGACACAACAGTCGAGTGGGGAGATGATAAAAGAGTGAGAATGCTCTCAACAAAGCTGGAAGCCGATCCGGCTGAAGAGGAAACGAGGTCAATCACGAGTTGGTTCGTAGTTAGTCGTTCGTTCCACTTTGGCTTGACATTCTTCAGAAACTGGGCAGCTCTATCTTGAAGAACATCGTCAAATGGATATTCAGTTTTCACGAGGGCAACAAGTGAAATATAAATGGCCGATTTGTCATCAAAGGACATTTCAGAGTTCAAGTCGAAATTGAGGAAGGGTTCTTGCAATGTGTGGACACTCGAAAGTGGATCGGGTAAGCGATTCAAACAAAAATCAGTGGTGTTATTCAAAGCTTTCGATTCTTCTTGCATTCAAAACGATCGTTGATCATCCCATTGACCATCACATTCTGTTTCCCATCAAACCAGTTGCACAATGAACGAATTGTTTCGTGAAATGAGGAGAAGAAGCATAGAATCAAACGAAACATCATTGACAACAAATCACACTTCTGAACGGGGAAGGAAATGAGGAAAAGAAAGCTGTTCTGTTTGGTCATTCAATAACAAGATCGATGGACGATCGCCAGAGTGTTGGACGAGTTTGGTTCGATCCATGCCGCTTGCTCGCGCGAAGGCAAAGGGACGGTTTGGCTGGCCACATTTTGGCTCTTTCGAGGCTTCCTTCGGTTCGAGGAGGGCTGGCAACTGTTGTGATGTACAAAGAGATGCACTGAGAGGAACACCGAAACACGAGTGTGGGAGTGTGAGAGAAAAGGAGGGTGATGAGCGATCGGAGAAATCAAAGAAGAGTGAAAAGGAAAGGTTGTCGGTGTTGAAGGCACAAACAGAAGAAGCCCAAAAAAGAGAACACACCTCAAACACATCGTGGGTGGCTGTGGAAGGGTTGAAATGTGGGGCACATCCCATTTCGACGAGAAAAATGAGATGTGTTTCAGAGATGGTTCAAAAGTCGAGATTGGGAAAGATAATCTGGTCACAATGCATCGTTCAGGGACGCAAGGAATTGTTTGGAGAGAGGACGGATGACGATGTGGCAGTCAAAGACAGCGGCGTTGAGAACTTCCAACCCAAATGAGCGAACAATTTTTGGACGATTGGAGGCGATCCCAGAATCTGTTCATCGGCACCAGCAATCAGAGTATTTCCGACATCCGAGGAGAGTCCGCAGAAATGAGTTGGAGTCATTCGAGAGGGGGAGGTTCGACGCATCATTTTTGGTGCAATCACTGCGGCCTTTTCACATTCGATCCCAGCAAGTATGAGATGGAGCGACAATTGTTGACAATAACGGGTCCATAATCTCCGTGCTTGTCATGTTTCAGCATCTGTTCGAGAGTGTCTTCAAAACCTTCCGAAATCAGAGATTGCATCATCCGTTTTGCAGATTGGACTGCTTCAGGGGCTTCCATCTTCCATTCTCTGGGAAAAAGCCTGAATGCCTTTGTTACATCATAGAGAAGGCGTGAGTTTTCGACGAACGAGAGAGAATCTGACAATCCCATCACAATCGGAGATGCGAGAACAAAATGCAATATTGGACGATGAAAAGGGCAAATGCGAAGGAATGTGCTCAATAGAGACATGAATGAATACAACAGCTCTCCATTGAGGATGTATCGATTTGAGATCAGAAATGTCACAAATTGCGACGATGGGAACACGGCCTTCTGAAAGATCATTTCACGATGGTTGGATTTCTCAACGGCAGCAGTGAAGCCAAGGTTCCTGGCGGAAGGTTGGGTTGCAAGGTTGATGCAATAGAAGATGATCCAGATGAGATTGTCGATGATCCTTTCATTTTCAGAAATTGGGAGTGTGTGTGGTTGAACAGTCGCGAACACTTTGCTGACGAGATCAGATTCCACGAGAGGACATCGAATTTCTGCTGACGCACGCATTGTTGTTTCTCGAACGACAGTGCTGCTGAAGTCACAGTCGAGTGGGGAGATGACAACAAAACGGTAATGCTGTCGATAAAGCCAGAAAGTGATCCAGCTGAAGAGTGAACGAGGTCAGTCACGAGCTTCTCCGTATAATCATCGTTGCCCCACTTAGGTCCGAGGCTCTTCAAGAATCGGGCAGCTTTGTCTTGAAGGGCATTGTCAAATGGGTACCCCTCTTTCACAAGGGCCACAAGCGAACAATAAATTGCTGATTTGTCCTCAAACGACAAATCTGAATTGGGATCGAATTTGAGGAATGGTTCATGCAAATGGACGACAATTGAAGTTGATTCTTGTGGACCATTCAGAGGGAGATCAGTGGATGTGATCATACCCTTTGACAAAGACACCGATTGACTTTGTGAGCTGTTCCGTGAATTATCTTCCGAACTGAGATTATGCGTCGCTGTCGTTTTCCGACATTGGTATTTATTCTCACGTCTCCGATTGTGATGGCTTTCTCCAGTTGTCTCTCGTTCTTCGAAGGGGACTATGATCGCTGGGTATTTTTCGTCAACCTCAACCGTTCGCTTGCAGACTGGAAGTATCATGGCCGAGAAGTGTTCCAATCTGCAAAACGGATGATTCAAGCTCTGTTTTCAGAAGGCTTCGAAGACACACTCGAACAGACGCTGATGCGCAAAAAGAGGGGATATTATGGTTTAAGTGTTGTCAATTATTGTCATTCCATCTCGCAAAGACTGGGATTGAATGTGAAGAATCGGTGACAAGTCGCATCTCAAATGACGGGTCGAAGCCGCCTCTCTCAAATGATCCCCACTCATTTCTGCGGACTCTCCTCGGATGTTGGGAATGCTCTGATTGCTGGTGCAGATGAACAGATTCTGGGATCACCTCCAATCGTCCAGAAATGGTTTTCTCTTTTGGGTTGGTCGTTCTCAACGTGACTGTCTTTGGCTGTTACATTGTCAACCGTCATCTCTCCACCCAATTCCTGGCGTCCCTGAACGATGCATTGTGACAAGATTGTCTTTCCCAATCTCGACTTTTGGCCATCTCTGAAACGCATCTCGTTTATCTCGTCCAAATGAAATGTCCTCCGCGCTACCACCATTCCACAGCAACCCACACTTTGTCTGGGGTGCGTCCTGCTTTTCTTGACTTCATCCGCATTCATCCTCAGCTGGATCTTCGTTTTGATCTTTTCTTCCACCCGTCCCTTTTGGACAAACCATTTCCTTGTTTTAAATTCAATACAAGTGTCATGTGAAAGGCTTCGTTGTCGTCACGTACGTCTGAATAGCGATGAGGAGAAACGAGGCAAATACAGGTATGGCTCGAAGAACTGGGACCGAATTTTTCTCCCTCAATATTGCATTATTTCATTTTTCCTTTAAATTCACCAGTGAAAGTGGTCATTCTCCTTATTTTGAAAAAACACCGAGATAAACTAAAATTCTCCAAAATGAAGTGCGGGTGTTTGCGATCAATTGTCCCTCGTCCTATCGAGTGATCCTCTGTGACTCTCGTCCAACAAACTTCGCCTCCATCATGTGTATGTTCCTCTTCTTCATTATTTCCGTCCTATCTGCCCTTTCCAGCGCGAATGAGTTTTATGACTTCCTCCTCACTCAATTAGGCAAAGATGAGCTATTGGACCCTGGAAATGGTATGACATGCTAGTTTAAGTCTTTTAACCTTTCTCTTCGATTTAGATGGTTGTCGTACCTTTTTGTGTACTTTAAGAGGATGATCGCAATAAATTGTCCGGTCTAATCATACTGCTCCTTGATACGTGACAAAAATCCGGACAGGGAGAATTAAATACAGATTTCTGGACTAGAACTGTCTCGATACCCTGACATGTGGTTCTGTTGAAGGTTCCTGAAGTTCGAGAATGGAGCGCGGAAAACACCAGAGATTGCCCATTTATCGTGTCTCTATTCCTTTTTCCTGTAATTCTACTCCTTCCACATCGCATTCATGTCTCTTTCTCCTTTCTTTCTTCATAGTCCTCTTCACACTGAGGCAAATTGATTCAATCGCGATTGGTGAAATGTGGAATCTTAAAAATGAACAAATAAGATCTTCAACAGCATTTTTCTCCAAAGAGGACGTCCAATCTTGCTCATTAGTCACTCGTTTCTCCTTCTGATCGGTGTTTTGCGATGTTCTGTTTTGTGTCCAATCAAGATCGGTACAAACAGGTGACTTTGAAACAAAATAAGAAAGTTGAAGTCAAACCCTGATTCCCTTCAGTTGATTGATAGGGTTGACGCACAGCAGGTGGACAGACGGTTGTTTTCATTCTTGACCATCACGAAACTCCAAAATAACCACATGTCAAGGTCTCGATACTTCCCTAGTCCTAAAGTCTGTCTTTTATTCCCCTGTCCTGTTTATAGCCACAGATAAAGCCAAATTATGAGAAAATTGGCCTGTTTTCGGCCACCTTTGTCAGCTCCATCTCCCGCATGAAGCAGAACTCAGTCCAGCGTTCGATGATGTGAGGGACGGACTGTTTGGCCTTCTAAAGAGCATCTGCTGCGCGGGCTGTGTTGTGGAGGATGTGTTGAAAGTAGAGGGAAGCGAGGATCCAGACGGACGAGGCATTTGTGAAGCGCTGTGTGCCGAACGTGAGCAGGTTTACCAAAAACAACTGCACGTTTGGATCGGAGCGAAGAGACTCGATTAGGGTGAATCGGACAGCTCGTTCGAATTGATGCGAGTGTCGGTATTTGGGAAGCTTTCGGGAGGACATGTGCTGGTTGGCGATGATGACAGACTGTTGCGGAGGCAGAGGCTGCAGTTGGAGAGGAGGTAGACTGGCACGGGAGCCGATACGGGAGCCCGAAGAGAGGTTCAGTCGTATTTTTCCGAAGTTATCGGCAACCAAAGGCTACAATCTTTTCTTCGATGGTATACCTCTTTTCTTTGGACTTCCTACACTTCTCTTTTGTCGCTTGTCTCCCCCACTGCACGGTTTTTCTGCTGGTTTTGCTTTTTTCTTTTCTTTTTCGCTACTCACTGATTGCTTCGAAAAAGAAAATTCTAAAATGAAAGGCAAACCGTCGTTTCCTGCCAGCGATTGGATTTTGCGAGTACAAAAACGTTCGCTTGAGCCCACTGAAGGTCAGACAACAGTGGTTGAAAATGCTGGCTCTCCCTTGAGTAGGAGAGGTGAATAATGCGGCCATCGGTGAAATGAACAGGGCATGGCAAGCAGGGATTGTCAGGAGTCCAAATCACAATTGAGAGTTGAAAAGCGTGTGACAAACAGTGATTTGCGATGAAATCGGCATATGTCCCGTCCACTTTCATCTCATTATAGTATTGATCCGCTGAAATTGGGGGCGTGAAGAGCGATAGACAACCTAGGTAAAATTGAGAATGTTGTTTGAAATACTCGCAGGTGATTTGTCTTAGATAAGAGAAATGATCCTCCGTGTTTGTCAGGGAGACAGAAACGCTTCGGAAGAAGCAGTTTCCGTCCCCCATTACCGGCCATTTGTGATGTGATGACCTTGGATCGGTAAAAGAACGTAAATGGCGGAGATCCGAATCCGCATCATCAGGAGTGTACCCCATTACAACTTGATTGATGTGGGAAATAGTTTGGTTGGGAGGATCAAAGGATACTTTTCGGATGGATGCAGGAATGTGTAGGTCGACAGAGTTGGTGGTCGGAAAACTGCCCGCTGGAATTGTGTTCGTTGAATGGACTAGTGTTTCGATTGAGTTGTGAATTGGTGCCACTTCATCTGTGAGTGTGTGTTGTGAAGGTTTCGATGCTTGTTGAGGAGAAGGGAGAGAGTTGATAGGATGTGATGATGTGAACGAATTCACGCATTTCTGACCTAATTCAGATGAGTAATGTAATAAAAATGAAACCTTCGTTGTAATACTCACCATTGTGTTCCACAACCCATCTTAGTCTTGTGATCCAATTTTCGAAAACCATAACTTTTGTTTCGGGGCTGATCTCAGCCATCAGTTTCGCCAAGTGACTCTCCATGTGTTGATGATTTGATGCTGAAATTCCTTGAAGCTTATATTTGAGGTACGGAAAGAGGAAAAAGTCGGATGGCGCAAGATCTGGAGAATGGGCTGGGTGTTCGAGGATCGAGAGGTTCGCCAGACTCAAAGCCGCAAGCGAAATACGAGAGTGATGAATACTGGCATTATCCTGATGTATGAATACCTCTTTACTTTCATTTCCTTCCCTTTCTCTCCATATTTTCAACCTTTCCAACACATTTTCTATGTATACAATGGAATCAACGTTTGTGTCAGGGTCGACACATTTAACAACTGGGGTGTCCTCAACCCCCACCAGATGAGTGCCATTGTTTTTGGCACTTATTGATTTGCGTACGATTGTCGGAAGCGGAGCCCCTGCTCGATCCAGGTATGTTTGTGTTGGTATTCTAAATAGAACCATGATTCGTCCCCTGTTAGAATATTGTGGAACTGAGTAGATCGTTGGGATTGCAGAAATGCACCCATGGATTGAGAGAGAATCATCCGTTGTAGTTTCAGCTCGGGAGACAGTTCGAAAGGGACATACCGGTTTGTGACCTTTCGTAATTTCAATTCATTTTTCAAAATCTTCTTCACAGTTGTCCTTGCGCAGGGTATTCGTGTCGCAAACCACCTTGTGGATGCGTGCGGATTTTCTGAGACGAGTTGCCGCAATTTTCGCGAATTTCAACATTTTTGGGAGTCCAGGAGGAGAGAGAGTGATAAAACGGAACCGATTTTGCTGTAATTCTCCGTAAATTCGAGAGATCGACGATTTTGAAGGATGATCCTTTGGAAAGGCGAGTCGACATTTCACAAGGCATTCTTTTGTGTCAGTTTGAGTTGGAAACAGAAATAGATGATCGAACGATCACGATATCGAACAAGAGCAGATGACATTTTTAAATCATGGGCAAGATCAGACAAGAGAACAAAAAATAGAATTAATTGTATATGAATCAATGTGAAATGAAATGAAAAAGGGTGGAAATGAAAACAGATTCAGTAATATGATAAAACTCCTGGGCTCTTGTCCGATTCTCCTCAATCTTCAAAAATCTCTTATGGTTGTATCTTGTTTACTGTCTCGACTTCATTCGGGTAAAATGCGTTATTTCCGCACTTTGGTTATGGTGATTGTCACGTATCAAGGAGCAGTATGATTAGACCGGACAATTTATTGCGATCATCCTCTTAAAGTACACAAAAAGGTACGACAACCATCTAAATCGAAGAGAAAGGTTAAAAGACTTAAACTAGCATGTCATACCATTTCCAGGGTCCAATAGCTCATCTTTGCCTAATTGAGTGAGGAGGAAGTCATAAAACTCATTCGCGCTGGAAAGGGCAGATAGGACGGAAATAATGAAGAAGAGGAACATACACATGATGGAGGCGAAGTTTGTTGGACGAGAGTCACAGAGGATCACTCGATAGGACGAGGGACAATTGATCGCAAACACCCGCATTTCATTTTGGAGAATTTTAGTTTATCTCGGTGTTTTTTCAAAATAAGGAGAATGACCACTTTCACTGGTGAATTTAAAGGAAAAATGAAATAATGCAATATTGAGGGAGAAAAATTCGGTCCCAGTTCTTCGAGCCATACCTGTAAAGAGTTTGGATGCGAAGTGCAGGAAAACCAGACATCTTGAAGGGATCTCGAAGGCACAGTTGGTTGGAGGAAGGAGACGGCCGATGGGTTTCGTCTGCTTCGATCGGGATGCGACAGACTGAGTGGAGTCGCTCTGGTTCGCGTTTGGGCTGATCCCGACCATGCTGACCATCAATCGTCTCTGCGACGGATGAATCACAGACTGACTGGCACGCGGTTGGCATTGACAGGAAAACACGAAAAGAGAAGAGGTTGATGGACAAAATGGAAAATGTGAAGGGTTCTTCGAGAACAGTGCAAAATTGTCGTGATGAGCGTCCATCCCTTGTTCATGGTCTGCTTGCGGGAGAATCTGAGAGAACGGGAAGATGAAGGGAGGTTTGAACAACAGAGGAGGACAAAAATGAACAAAAAGACATTTCTGCTGATGGCGAAAATGCAAGAAGACCGAAAAAGAGAACACACCTCAAACAAATCGGAGATGGCCGTGGAATGGCTGGAATGAGGAGTGCATTCCATTTCGACGAGAGAAACGAGATTTGGTTCTGAGATGGTTCAAAAGTCGAGATTGGGAAAGATAATCAGGTCACAATGTGTCGTTCAGGGACGAAAGGAATTGTTTGGAGAGAGGACGGTTGACGATGTGACAGTCAAAGACAGTCGTGTTGAGAACGACCAACCCAAAACAGCAAACCATTTCTGGACGATTGGAGGCGATCCCAGAATCTGTTCATCCGCACCAGCAATCAGAGCATTCCCAACATCCGAGGAGAGTTTGCAGAAATGAGTTGGAGTCTTTCGAGAGAGGCGGCTTCGACGCATCATTTGAGATGCTACCATCGCGATCTTTTCATATTCGATCCCAACAAGAGCGAGATGGAGTCGCAATGGTTGGCAATTCCGTAGCTATAAATTCCGTCCTTGTCGTGTTTCATCATCTGTTCGAGTGTGGCTTCCATGGCTTCCGAAATCAGAGCTTGCGTCATCTGTTTCCCAGATTGGATCACTTCTGTACCTTCTCTCCTCCAGTCATCAAGCGAATCGTGGATTTTGGTGAGAAAGTTCCAGAGACAACCATTGTCTTCGACGATCGAGAGACAACTGGATAATGCCATCACAATCGGAGAAGCGAGAACAAACTCCAATGTTGGACAATGAAATGGGCCTATGTCAATGATTGCGTGCAAATGAGAGACGACTGAGGTGAACAAATCTCCACTGAGGGTGTACCGATTTGAGATCAGAAATGTCACAAATTGTGACGATGGGATAACGACTTTTTGAAAGATCATTTCACGATGGTTGAATTGGTCGACTGCTTCAGTGATGCCAAGTTCTTCGAGAAAGAATGGAAATGCGAGTTTGACGCAATTTCCGATGATTCCAATAAGATTGTCGAATATCTCTTCATTTCCTGCGATTGACAGTGTGTGAGGTTGGATAGTCGTGAAGGCTTTGCTGACGATATCAGATTTCACGAGACGAGATTGACCTTCAATTGATGTAGAATCTGTAATCTTACATAGATACGAAAACGCTGTTGCAACAATAGTCGAGTGGGGAGATGACAGTAAAATGACGATGCTGTCGATAAAGCCGGAAGGCGATCCGGGTGAAGAGGGAATGAGGTCAGTGATGAGTTTCTCTGCAAGTGGTGCGTCCCACATCGGTTCGAGGCTCTTCAGAAATTGGACAGTTCTGTCTTGAAGAGCATTGTCGAATGGGTATTCAGCTTTCACGAGGGCAACAAGCGAGCGGTAAACGGCTGATTTGTCCTCAAACGACAACTCCGAATTGGGATCGAATTTGAGGAAAGATTCTTCATCTGGCTTGATACTTGAATCAACTGGAATAAAATGACGAAGAGATTCTTCCAGCATCTTAGATGATAGTCCGATCATGCCCTTTGATAGAACTTTTAGAAATTTAGTGAGATGTTCCGAGAATTATTTTCCACATTGAGAGCATGTGTCCATTTTTTGGACTGGATCAGTATCACAACTGCTTTCGATTCTGTCCAACTTGGTCAAATAAATGATAAAGGGGTCTTGATCAAACATCACACGAAACAGGTATTGTTGAGGAAGTATTCATTCCATATTTCCGGTTTTTCCACCAATTTTGGATGCTTATTTCGTATTTCTCTTCTCCCTGTGATGTTCCCTTCCATCCTTTTTGTCTTTCAAGAAAGATGACCTTCGACCTCAAATCAATCAACACAAACCTGGCCACCAAGAGTTATGTTGCCTGCACCTGCCCAACCGACAAAGACAACGAATTGTACGAGCAGATCATGGCCCTTGGAGGCTTCTCTGCCCTCTCACAGTGGTATCGCCGTGTGGAAGCTGTCTCTCCGGAAGAGAGGAAAAAGTGGGCAAAGGCCGGTGCTGCAGCTGCTAAGCCAAGCGACGACGACGACCTCGATCTTTTTGGTGACGTCGACTCGGAAGAGGAGCGCCGGCAGGAGGAAGAGTTCGACCGACGTGCCAAGGAAGCGCAGGCCCGCATTGACGCCAAAAACAAGGCGAAGGGCAAGGCCGACTCAGCCAAGTCGATGCTGGTCATTGACGTGAAGCCGTACTCCGACGAGACCGACCTCAACGCCCTCGCCAAGCAGATCCTGGACCTCAAGGTGGACGGCCTTGTGTGGGGTGACTGTATGCCTGCCTTTCCCTGTCATTGTGTTCCATCGATTTCTGTCCTCAGACAAGCTGATCGATGTCGCCTTCGGTGTCAAGAAGATTTCGGTGAGCTGCTCGATCGAAGACGAGAAGGTGCCGTCCACTGAAGTTGTGGAGGAGATGATTGAAGACATGGAGGATGTGCAGTCTGCTGACGTTGCAAGCATGAACAAGATGTAATCATGGGAAGGGTCGTTGATTGTCAGCTCGCCCTGCGAATCGATGATTCCAGATGAAAGAGGCGAGCAGTTCATCATTCTTTTCATCTTTGAAGAACAGGACAACAATTTCATCAGAATTTGTTCGAATGGAGTTGTAGAAGCACGAGCATACGCTGTTCTCTTGATTTCGTCGCGGGGATAATAGTTTGGATCAAACCTGAACAGATCCGATGGTTGTGAATGATGATAATGGAGACGGGTTGAATGAACTCATTCAAACATAGTGAAATTGACTTCGTTCGAAACAACAGGTTATATGGGACGATCTGTCATATCAATGAAAAAGTTCCGGAAGAGTGGAGTTTCTACGTTCCGTCAACGTCCATACCATCACCTCGCTGATCTTCCCCATCCTTTTCAATTTGGGGACCCCCCATTCCTGCTGTACGTGTCCGCTCGTCACAGATCATTCTTGGACGTTGCCGAAGTGTTCTACTCGCTTGCATCTCTGATCAAATATGGCTGTCATCTTAACGATATCCTTCAAGATGAGGCAGAAAAGTTCCTTTCCCGTCTAGAAATCTCATCCCATATTAACGAGTCGAAAAGCACAGCTAAGCGAGTGTCGTATCCTCACCAAACTTATTGCCTACATGTTCTATTGTCGTCCCCTTACCCAAAGATCACTGTTGGGACGATGAATTTACTTCTGACCACCACCCATCAGCGATCACTCCATGATCAATTAACACTTGTGAAGGCCGACATGGTTCGTTGTATTCTCGCTTCTCTGCAAACACTCACCACCTACTCATATTATCAAGTTTTCACTTCACTCTTCATCCATTTTGGCAAAATGTCTGTTGTTTCCAGTGTTTGTGACGAAGTGTGCATGATGTGCGAAGGGAACGAAATGTGAAATGGCTGACGGATCGAACAGTGATGTGCGAGAGGATGTGAGGTGAGAAGTGACGATGTGTGTGACATGGTTGGGTCTTTCCAGACTCCACAAAGAAGAGAACGAGCACGTGTTGCGTGACGGTGAACGAGGAAACAATCAAAACTCGTCAGACGAGGCGCGTCTCAGCGAATGTCGCTGCAAACTCGCCTTTCTCGAAAGACGCACAACAAAGACAATCTCGTCGACAACACGCCACACTCTGAGTGAGGAGAGTTGTCTAGAGATGAAACGAACTCAGAGAAACGAAGAGAACGGAAATAAGTGGGAGAATGAAGAGTGAATGAGATGTAAAGAAGAGAATGAAGTGAGTGAGAAACGAAGAGCGAAGGTTGAGAGCGTTCAGAAACGAAGAATGAAGTGAGTGAGTGACGTGGGAGACATTTCAGTTCCGGCTGTGAAGTGGTGCATAGGTGTGTCAGAAAAGAAGAGGCAGAACGAAAGTTGTCTCTTTTGTGATAGTTTGTGCGAAGTGGGTGTTGTGGCTGTTCATCGACGGTGAAGTGTATCAGTGAGATCGAGTTGATGCTATCACTGAGCAGCGTCGAAGAACACAGCAGAGCCACACGAGAACTCCACCGATTGAAGTTTTTCTTCCATCTCTCCCAGACCAGGACGATCCTTCCCCCGAACTTGCAGACACGACACAATCACATCACGCAATCCCGAATCTCCAACCAACGACAGTTTCGGCGGAATCCCGGTCTTCAGCTGCCGCGATGCATTCAAAGCATCCATCTCCCCGAAGGGAACCTGTCCTGTCTCAATCTCGAACAGGACAAGGCCAAGACTAAAAACTGCAGCTGACCCGCTGTCCACCTTCTGTCCCTCTTCCCCTTCCGACACCACTGTCTCAGGCGCTCGCCACCGCAGCAGCTCGAACTGCTCGTTCTTCCTCTCTCCCTCTGTGTGTGTCATGTTCTCGGTTCTCTGTCCATCCTGACATGTCTGTGTCCGCTGTGTCTGCGATCTCGTCTGTCCCATCGTCTCCCCCACATCCAACGCAATCTCCACTTCCCCATCCTCCCCAAACACAACACTGTGCGACGAGAACATCGTCAGCACTGACAGTGTCGGGTCCTGTCTGTGCAGTCCAACCAGCTTTCGCATGATCTGCTGTGCAACCCCCATCTTGTCGATCGGCCTCTTCTGCGCCGAGTGCAGTCTGTTGTACAGCGTGTCTTCCCTCTTCACTCCAGCAGGCCTGCTCTGTTGATTTAACACAGACGTTGATGGATCGCCAGAGATTGGAATGATGTTGTCTGTGCCAAAATGGTATGTCGGTTCAAGTTGCTGCGGGATATGATTCGATGCGTCAGCTTTCGGAAAGTCACCAACTGATCCATCAGCTGCAACGATGGACGAAGGTGGAAATAGAAGTTTGTCAAAGGCTTCGAGCTTTTCGGGTGGGAGGTCGTTCAATTCCGTTTGTTCCTGTTTCAGCAGCGATTCCTTCTCTTTCGCTTTCGATGAACGGCGACGAAGAAGAACGACGACGATGATGATCACAAGAAGAGCCACCACACACCCAGCGATCAGCGGGATCATCCACTTCATCGCTTCCTTCATCAGCGCTTTCCGTTCATCCGATTCGCTCACTTTCACAACAAACCAGTCTGTCGTCCATCCATCTCCAAACACCAGCGTCCCATTCCATCCAAATGTCCTGTTCAGTTTATCAAGCTCTGACGACGACAGCGACACTGAAATCGATGATTCGTTCTTCCATTCAAACTTCGATGGCGTCAGCTCAATCCGCAATCCTTCCCAACTCGACGAACTCCCCACTTCCGAAATCAACAGAAACAGATTGCACGGAATCAGCATCGATCCAACCAAATCAATCGACACAGATTTGTTCTTGTTGGAGACACTCTTCGTCTTCCCCACATCCAATTTCGGAACAAACAGACCAGACGCAACGAGTTCCGACCCTTTCTTCACAACACAATCGTCAGTCGAGATCCACAGCGACTCGCTCTCTTCGTTTGTGTTGCTCTCATCTTCAATCCGCACTTCACCAGACGAGCACCGGATGTTCTGACGCGCAGAAGTGAATGTCGAGTGACGCATTCCATTCGACGACAGTTTCGTGTTGAAAAGGGAGAGAAGGCTTCCGTTGACAGCGAGGGCGCCTTGGGAGAGTTGGGAGAAGAAGGATGAATAGATCGTGGTTGGTGTTTTGTCGATTCTGATGAGACCAGTCGTCCAAGAACATAGTAGTTCGTTTTCATCATCTTTGTCATCATTTTGTGCTGTAGGCATGCCGTCGAAAGTGCACGAGGTGAGTGTGAGATTCTGGCCTTCGTCCACTTCAATCAGCACTTCAGGGCTGAGATTATTCGCTGTCAGATGATTGAACGAGCAAGCGTCGAAGGAGGAGAGGACGAAGGGAGTGGAGCTGAACGAGAGAGGAGGCAGCGCCAGATTCACCAGCGAGAACGATCCCCCACAAACTGATACAAGTCCACCACTTTCAGAAATCGACGACGACACCAGTACGTCTGTCATCTGCACTGTCCCTTTCTTCACCAACAACAGCTTTCCCTCTCGCGACATTCCACTCAGAAGCGAAAGTGATGAGAATCTTCCAACACTCCGTTCTCCATCCACACAAATCACTGTCGAGTTGATCAGTGACGACGAATCTCCTCCACTACTGAACACAATCGAATGCAACACCAGTTCCGAGCTCACACACGACAACACTTCCGACGAGCAATCAACTCCAACAACCACTGACACTCCATCAATCTCCACGTGCTCCCCACTGTCAACCACAAGTCCTCCCGATCCAACAACTGACAGCTCTGAACTCCCCACTTTCCCATGAACACGATACTCCGCATTCAGATCAATCAAATGAGTGATCTCAACTGTGTTGTGGATGTTCAGCTGCTTCTCCCCCTTCGAGTCTGCCACTGCCATTCCGTATTCCAGTCCAAGACACCACACTCCCGAATACCCACACTGCACAATCGAATACCCCGACGAACTCACTCCAATCGCTCCAGTGTGAGCAACCAGGTAGAACAGAAGTGACGCATTCAGCTTCTCCTCCCAATCCACACTCCACAGCCACTCTGACTCCATCCCAATCGGGCTGTACGATCCAGCAAACCGAGCATCCGACACTTTCACCCATTCTGACAGTCTCTTCCCTTCAATCCACACAAAACACGCTTTCTTCTCGGTGTTCATCTCAGAGCGAGCTGATTCCGAATACTTCAGATTGTTCAGCTTGAAAGATGGAATTTTGGTTGGATCCGAAATCGAGTTGTACGAAATGAAGAAGCCATCTCCATCGCCAGACAGTGTCCACACTGACGCAAGTTCAACTGAGTCCACATCAAGCTCCATTCCCTCGTCCATCACACTGTTCAGAACTCCTCCATCTCCTGACAATCGAACAATATCAGAGAACACACTCGATTTCAATGTCAATGACGAACACGAGTGTTCAATCAGAGCATTCAACGACAGACGGAACGAACTGAACGAGCAGCCATCCACAATCAGAGACGACGAGTCACACCCAACACTGATCAACGCATGCTCCAACAACTCCACCGACGACGACTGCACGAACGACAGTGCAGAGAGAGTGAGAGAGCCAGATGACAGGGCAAACTTGCCATCCACTCCAACTGACATCGTCACACTCTTCGACACAGATGTGAGTGTGGATGGTGTGTTCGCGATTGTGATGCTCTCGTTGAGAATGAAATCAGAGTCGATGATTGTTTCGTTGTCAGTGTTTGCCTTTGACAGTGAAGGCTGAACGAGTGAGCAAGGAAGCTGGTGAAGACCACACAGTGAGTGTGATTCTCCATTTTCGTGAACATGCACTGCTCCCGACGATTCTGTGTGAGGATGCCAGAAGAACAGCAGCGAGCTCGATTCATCTGTTGATGAGGTGCTCCCAAACCACTTCGCCTTTTCGTCTGTCGAGACAAGACCAGTCGAGGGGAGGGTTGGTTTGATTCCGGCCAGACTCCCTCCACTCATGAACAACTGAAGATTTGAATGGACGAAGAACAGATTCTGACCCTTCCCTTCCGATGAACAACCTGTGAATGTGAGTGTGGTGGGAATCATGAACGATCCTCCTTTCACTTCGACGAACAGCGATCCTCCATTCCCCGCTGATGAACACGACGAGAACGACGACTCGGAGATGGAGAGAGTGTTGTCAGTGTTCAGTGTTGATGAGAACACAGAACCCTTCCCACTCGTTTTCAGATTCTTGAATGCGCATCCAGCGATGGTGATTGAGCCAGTGTCGACAATCGAAAGGAGTGAGGTCGATCGTTCGGTTCCCTTTCCATCAAAAGTGAGTGTTGAGAGAGTCAGAGTGTTCGCTGACACTTCAAATGCTCCACTTTCCCCAACTGTGATCGTTGCAGTCTCATCCGATGGTTTCATTGTGAAGCTCAATGAGAATTCCTCTTTCTTGGCGAGTGAGAGAGATGACACAATCTCCACTTCGAGTGCCTCTGATCCAGAAAGATGTGAGATTGCTGTGGACAACGATGAGCATCGCAGATGTGTCCGCCCACATCCCTCCCCATCTCTCCCTCCATCCCCCACTGCGATTGTCGGTTGGTTGAATGGCTTCAGATAGTACAGAAGAGACAGCGACACATACTCCGACCCTTCCTTCTCACTTCCATCTTCTCCCCACAGAAGGGCATCGTCTGCTGGGGCCACGAGGGCGGAGATCGATCCAGACCAAGTTGAGCCTTTCAGATATGATTCGAGTGAATAACCTTTAAGGAAGATCCACTCGCCCTTCTTTCCCTCTCCGCAGCTGATGTCTGAACCGAAAGTGCTTTGGATGATCAGATCGGCTGGGTTGTGGTCGAGTGAGGAGGAGACGAACAACGCGCCTCCATTCCCAGACGACGAGCAGGACGAGAAAGAGCAGCCAACGATCTCCAACTTGTCTTCGGACGAGGAGAGCGAGGAATGGACAACACTTCCATCTCCAATTGTGCGACTCACATTCTCAATCGTCACTGTGTCCAATTTGAGAGTTCCACCAGTTTGGGTGAGAAGGGCTGACGATGACGAGAAGGGAACGGTGAAGCCGAACACGGTTCCTGTCAGTGTGAGTGTCCCACCTTCAATTTTGAACAGCGATGCTGTGTGAGCGGCTGAGGGAGGGTTCGTGATCGTGACAGAGTCGGAGAGTGTCAGAGTGCTTCCCCTCACAACCAACAGCGACTGAGTGAGCGATGAGGGGAGTGTGATGCCAATCGATGACAAAGTGAGAGAACCAGCATCCACAATCAACTGGCCATCCGATTCAAAAAGCAGTGATTTTGGAGATGATGAAGACGAAGAGATCGACGCACCTGTCTCGGGACATTCCAGAAGTGAGGAGAGAGTGATGTCTGAGCCCAGGCTGAGTGTCGTCTTTGTGCCCGTGAGCAGAGACCAGCTGAAATCGAGTGACGAGCAAGGAAGACGCTCCTGACCACACTTTCCATGATCCCAGAACCCTTCCGACACAAACAGCGCTCCACTCGTGTGTGGATACAAATGATACCCAAGCGGGCCGATGTTCGTCGAGTTCGTCGAATCTGATCCAAACACTTGTTCCAACTTCGTTTTCGTCATCGTCTCGTCGTTCGTTCCGATCAGACTCGCCCAGTCAGTTGTCGCAACTGCTCCCACATTTCCTCCCACCAGATACACTTCATGACTTCCAGTCGTCCCCGCTTTCGTGATCGACACACTCTTCATCACAACATCCCCCAACGAGAACGATTCGCGAGAGATGAAAACACTTCTTCCCTTCCCATTCACACCACAGTTGCACGATGTGAATGAAACAATGTCCAACTCAATTTGTCCAGTCGAAGTTGAATAAAGCACCGACCCCGACGCTTCATTTGTGATCGACACAAATGAGACACTCTTCAACGACAAACTAGACGCTCCACTCATCTTGACGAGGCTGCTGGCTCCAGAGAATGAAATAGGGACGAATTCGACACTTTCGAGGCGGAGAGATCCGCCTTGCACATCGAAGAGTGAGTTTGTCCGAGACACTCCAGTCTGAGAAGCTGTCTCAGTGATTCCGATAGAGGTGAGCGAGAGAGAGCCATCAGAGAGATCGGCAAAGCTCTGAGCTGTCGATTGCATGACCATCAGTGAACGAGCTGAGCCCAACCCAGTGACAGCGATGCCCTTCTTGCTGGTGATGGAGAGAGTGGATTCACTTGTCGTTCCTTCTGCAATGTTGAGTGCGTATTCAGAAGTCGGCATGAGTCGATCGACGATTCCTGAGAGGGATTGACACCCGACGTTTGCGGACCAGCAGAACTGCCCGTCGGTTCCATCTTCCGGGTCGATTGTGATGGATGGTTGGTGAGGGAGAAAGACAGTTGTTGTGTTTCCATTGACTGAAGATCGCGGTGAGGAACAGACGCTGAACGACGACGCGATGGGAGTGTCGAGGGAGACACTCGACGATGAATCGACGAAGAGCGATGAAGCGGATTGTCCAGCACAGTTTTCGAAGAGGAGACCAGAAAGGGTCAGAGTGTCGCAGGAGGTGATTGAGAGTGGGGCTTTCTGCGAAGTCGACAAGAGACGAGAGAAAGTGGCGACAGAAACTGAGACTGTCTGAACATTGATTGTTGTGATGCCTCCGATCGAAGAACCAGCAGTCCCTTCGATCTCAATTTGAGAGAGTTTGAGTGTGCCTCCCTTCGAATCTCGATTGAAGTTCAGACACGGTTTGGATTGGCCACTCAATCCAACGAACGACGAGTTCTGCACGCTCAACGATGTGGTTGTTCCCAAACACGACACGCAACACCCTCCCGAGAACACAAGACCCGTGAATGTCATCCCGCTCAATGTCAGCATTCCTGCTATCGTTGTGAAGAGTGGTCCGGAGACTCCAGTTGATCCCTCCCCATCCAGGCGAATTTCACAATCGGAAACAGTGGTTGTGCCAGCTTCTGTCTGCGAGAACAGCATGCGCCCAGATTTCGGAACGAAGGTGAACAAGCGAAGTGTCAATGCGCCAATTGTCTTTGTGATGAACGGGGTCTGCCCAGAATAAACCACAACTGGATCATCTGTCCCGAAAGAGGAGAACGTCGTGTTTTTGTGTTGGATGTCGATTGTGGTTGACTCTTCATATTGTCCTGCTTCGACGAGAATGACGCCATTCGTCATTGGAATCATGTATTCTCCGACGAATTTGAGGGTTTTGCATTTGAAATCGTACGAGGCACCGCACCCATCCTCGTCGCGGCCTGTTTCGATGTTCACGATGACCTGAGGATCAGGAAGGAGAACACTCATGTTTGTTGGGTCTGGTGGCGACAAAAATTGAAAAGAGGTGAAAAAGGTTCCGTTTGGATGGTGGTAGAGGATTCTGTGACCAACTGACGTACTGAAACAGTTGATGAACGAGGCAGGGTCTGTAAGGCATGTCTCCCAATATGTATTGTGTGAAAAGCGAATATCAACACCTGCAAACTTTCCGTCGACCTGTTCTGTGACTTTGTTGCCGAAAAACATGCAGCTGAAGAACGAGATCTTCGTGGAGTCCAGAACGTAAGAAAAAATACAATTGCCGCGTGGGGTTGAACTCTCTGATACCAAAATATTGGAATACACGATACTGCCCTGCATTTGGGAGTTGTCCAGTGAGCCTCCGGTATTCTCCGATGAACATCTCTCAAATCTGACGTTCTTGACAATAGACCCTGACGGGATCCATGCAAAGAGTACCCCACCACCATAGCATGAGGATCCCGAACTATATAAAACGCATTTTCCCTCAGTGATGTTTCCTTGCTCAATGTGCATTGAAGTGGCTTTCTGACAACTAATCGCTCCTCCATAGAAGGCAGTGTTGCGCAAAAACGATGATCCCACAATTGTCAGCCCTCCGGTTGAATTTCCCTCAAAGTAAATCGCCCCGCCTCGTCCGGCAGCGGTTGCTTGTTTGGTGATGTCGTTGTCGACGAAAGTGGAGGAATGGACAGCCAAGCTGGCACCATTCACGCATCGGATCGCTCCTCCAAATGATTGCGTTGACGAGCAGTTGGTAAATGAACATGACGTGAAGTTGTGGTTCGTTGTGATGTCCAGTGCCTGTTTCTGTCCATATGACCTGTCTGGGACTAGAGTGTATGTGGTCTGGCTCAGAGTGAATGTGGTGTTGCTGGCGAAGAGTGCTGTCCGAGTGTTCACGTTTCGGACGACGCCGCCGTCGAGCACGTTCTCGCAGCGGTCGAACTGCGAGTCGTGCAGACTCACGTTGAACGACGGCACATGCGGGTCGGCTCCGAAATAGGTTGGGCAGTGGCTGATGTTCGAAAAGCGGGTCGAGGCCACGTCCAACTGTTGGAGTTTGGGACACGTCAGGAAGGAGCCTCCAGACTCAACGACAACGTCCAAAAACGAACACTGTCGGAAGAGAACTGTGCTTGACGCGGAATCAGTTGTGCAGAGCGAGGGAGAGGTCGACTGGGGGAAGGAAAAGCGGGTGGAGTCGACGATGAGCGATGATGTGCTGATTTCGATTGGCGACAGGTGTTTCAGAACAAGCACGTGTGAATCTGAAAGATGACAGACTGACGCATCTGTGACTATGACAGCTCGGGTTGAGATAGCTTCCAAGGATAGGGATTTCAGTGCGATCGTTGAATTTGATGCTGAGATGAGGGATTCTCTCGCTTGCTGTCCCTCAAAAATTCTGGTAAGGATGAGCTCCTCTCCATCAATACCGACTGTTTGGTCTTTGAACCTGACAGTGTTGGAGACAAAGTCAGTTTTGGGGAGGTGAATGGTTTGCGTGGTTTGTTCGGAGTTCGCGGCAGTATGGAGATCTTGTTGGGCGAGAAACAAACCAAGATCATTGAGTTCGAACGATAGAGCTCCCACGACACTTGCATGAATCCATAGGAACAGTGAGATCATGACTGGGAAGATCTAGCCATTATTAGATTTGGACCTCACCGCGTTTCTTTATTTTGCCTGACATAAATGTCGTATCTTGTGCTGGAGATACTATAAGAAGGGATGTTGGAAATTCACTCCATTTTGGCCACATCAGGTCAAATAAGGAAAAGAACTGAAAAAAACATGTCATCGTGAGATTAGCTGAATCGGAACAGATTTTAAGTGTGCCGACCAGCTGACTCCCAGAGATCCTCACAGCCCCCCTCAACCAGAATGCAACAAGTCAGCTTCAAAGACGGTCGGGACGAGAGGAGTATTCCGACCAAAGGGTGATGATTGCCTTCTTAGCGTTCCGAAGCAGAAAATGTCGAGGTCGGCGAAGAATGTGGCCACAATTCGTTCCCAGCGCAACAAAATACTGGTTTTGGATGAATCATTCTGACGTTCAACCAAGAAATCCGGAGATGTGGGTCGATTGTTGAATCCGAACGACGACTGACTATGGACTGAATCACAGAACCTGAAAAAGATGAAATAAACCTAAAACAAATAGTGGATGGCTGTGTAACGGTAGGAATGTGGGGTACATTCAATTTCGACGAGATAAATGAGAAGTGTTTCAGAGATGGTTGAAAAGTCGAGATTGGGAAAGATAATCAGGTCACAATGCATCGTGCAGGGATGCAAGGAATTGTGTGGAGAGAGGACGGCTGACGATGTGACAGCCAAAGACAGCCGCGTTGAGAACGACGAACCCAAAAGAGCAATCCATTTCTGGACGTTTGGAGGCCATCCCAGAATCTGTTCGTCGGTATCAGCAATCAGTGCATTCCCAACATCCGAGGAGAGTCCGCAGAAATGAGTTGGAGCCATTCGAGAGAGGGGTAGTTTCGACGTGTCATTTCAGATGAAATCATTCAGTGAATTCCACATTCGATCCCAGCAATCGTGAGATGGAGTTACAATCATAAACAACATCATTACCATATTTTCCGTTCCTGTCGTGGTTCATCATCTGTTCGAGTGTGTCTTCGAATCCTTCCGAAAACGATGCTTGCATCATCCGTTTCGCAGATTGGATCACTTCTGAGTTGTATGATCTCCATTCTTGAAGTGATTGATTAATGCTGTCGAGATTCATCCAAAGGCGAAAGTTATGTTCGGCGAACGACAAACAACTTGAGTATGCCATCGCAATCGGAGATGCAAGAACATATTCCAATGTTGGACGATGAAATGGGCAAATACGAAGAAATGTGCTCAATAGAGACATGAATGAATAGAACAAGTCTTCAGTGAGGATGTGTCGATTTGAGATCAGATATGTCACGATTTGAGTCGATGGAAGGACAACCTTCTGAAAGATCATATCACGATGGTTGAATTTTTTGACTGGATTAATGAGACTAATTCCGATGAGAGATGCAGGAGAGGCGATGATGATGAGAAGATGGGCGATTATCTCTTCATTTTCAGCGATTGGCAGCGTGTGAGGTCGAACAGTCGATAAGACTTTGGGAATGAGATCTGACTCCACGAGACGAGATTGAATAGCAGGCGATGCAGCTCGTGTTGTTTGGTGAAGCAACGACAACGCAGAAGCAGCCACAGTCGAGTGGAGAGATGACAAAAGAGTCAGGATGCTATCTATAAATCCAGATATCGAACCATCTGAAGATGGAACGAGCTCAGTCACGAGTTTTGTGGCAAGATCTCGTTCGCCCAAGCTTGGTTCGAGGCCCTTCAAAAATTGGGCAGCTCTGTCCTGAAGGGCATTGTTAAACCGATATTCAGCTTTCACCAGGGTAACAAGTGAACAGTAAATGGTTGATTGGTCCTGAAACGACACAGTCATGGACAAAAGTTCTCGGTTTTCCTGTCCAGAAACACTGAGTGATGAGATTTCGTTTTTGTTTTGTCGGCAACTTCATCACCCAAAAAGAACATTGTGGCGAGAAAACCAGAGCGAACGGTTGTTTGGTTATGGAGATACAGAAGAATGAAGAGTCTGAAAAAAAGTGACCAAAATATGCGCGCAACCACAATCGACAATTTTGCTCACAGTGAGAGGTGGTGACGAGATGAGATCATTTTTGGCGAAAGAAACGAGATCCTCCGACTCGTCCACAAGAAAAAAGCGAACATTCGCAGAAAAACGTCAACAGTAGAATGGTTCGCATCTCTCACCCACAAACTGTAGACAAGTCTACCAACCTCGATGCGTGTCGATGTCATGTCACCTCCACACATGTGAAGTTTCAGCATCGAACTCCTCCCCAATTCGTCACAACAGACTTTGTGATTTTTCCTGCCGACCACTTTTGTCCATGACTGACAAGTCATAGTTCTCATCGAAATACAGAAAAGGTTCTTCGTAAAACCCGATTGTCGAAGGTGAGCCATGTGAAAATATTAAAGAAGGATCACCAGGCATCTGAGTAGTCCCATCAAAATAGGTAAAACTGGGATCAATTGATGTCAGTGCCTAAATTTAGACTGAGATCAAATTTCAACTCTTTTCCTTTGAGATTTTCTCATTATCACTTCATTAATCATGTTCAATTCACTTCTTGTTTTCACATAATGCTCTTCAATATTTCAGACAGCTCTTATTTCCCAAAAACACGCACGATCACAATCACCAACACTTCTTTTTTCGATGTATTCCCTTCATTGACTTTAGTCAGTGAGAAAAAACCATCAAAGAAGACATAATAACGCATTATCGACTTGTTTTAATAATTATTGTTGTAGAACAAACTGAAACAGCAGCACCCAAAGTTTGCATTTTCATGATCTATGAAGTGACCATTTTCCTTTTTACTTTTTTTTCCATTCAAATATCATATATAAGAAGACTTTTTTGAAATGAAAGAAACGAAATGGTATTGTAGGTATTTAGTGGGATCAGATCCGACTGGGATCACTGGGATCAAATCAGAAGCCTGAGGATCACTATTCTTGTTCAAAGGTGCAATTCCTTTTTCCATTGAAAAGAGATCAGGATCTTCCCATTGGTCGTCAATCACTCTTTCTCAACAAACTTCACGCACAATTATCGCATTGTTAGAAGAACTTAAATGAACATTAAGAGAAGAATGAAATGAATCATCATTGGCGACGAATATCTTTCTGTCTGCCAGGTTGCACTTTCGATGGGAGTTTCTCATTCAATGGTCACATCCGAACAATCATCTATTTCCAAACAAACAATAAACGCAGACAAAGCCATAAACTTCAAATTGTGGATGGGGGAGGGTTAAGATGGTGATGGACGGATAAAAAGAGGCGACAATTCTCATTCATGACGAAGAGACGATAGGAACAGAACTGTTCCGAAAAGGGCATGTTCACACAATTGGAATGCGAGCTTGGCTGTGTTCAAGATCGATGTCGTTCAGTTCAGTGAATTCAGGCTTCATCTGTGTCTAATCAGTCACCATGAGAAAAGTCGATTCAGATTTAAGGGTTTTCATCCTTTTTTCGAGATGGACGAAAAGAAAAAGAAATGTGTAAAACAAGAGACGAAGTATGATTCCTGAAATGACAGCTCATTGTTCCGGCAAATTCGCTCCCAGCAATTTCGAGACTGAATTGTAAATTTGCACAACCGCATTGAACGGAGACCTGTCGGTGGGGGTTTTCAGGACGTGTTGGAGAATGTCTTCGAAGCCTTCCGAAATCAGGACTTGCATCATCCGTTTCCCAGATTGGACCACTTCTGGGCCTTCTTCAGTCAAATGTTCCATCCAATGGAAGATGAAGAGGAACAATGATTGCTGTGATCTGTCCTTTTTGATGGATAAGAGATCACTTGAGAATGCCATCACAATCGGAGATGCGACAATAATCTCCAATGTCGGAGGATGAAATGGGCTTATTTCAATGAATGTGACCAATAGATACATGAATGAGAATAACAAGTCTTCATTGAGGAAGTACCGATTTGAGATCAGAAATGTCACAAATTGTGACGATGGAAGAACGACCTTCTGAAGGATCATTTCATAACGGTTGTATTTTCCGACAGAATCAGTGATGCCAAGGTCATTGAGAAAGTACGGTTGTAAGAGGATGAGGCAATAGTGGATGGTCAAGATGAGATTGTCGAACATCGTTTCATTTCCTGCGAGTGGCGGTGTGTGAGGTTGAATAGTCGTGAGAATATTGGGAACGAGATCTGAATATCCGAGCAAAGATCGAATTGGAGGTGATATAGTAATGTTTGTGATTGACAAGAGCGACAATGAAGCGATCTTCAATGAAGAGTGGGGAGATGACAGCAGAGTAGCAATGCTTTCAATAAAGCCAGAAGATGATCCGACTGAAGAGGGAACAAGTTCAGTCGCGAGTTTCGCTGCATGATCGTTGTCGCCCAATCTTGGTTCGATATTCTTCAAAAATTGGGCAGCCCTGTCCTGAAGGGCATTGTCAAAAGGGTATTCAGCTTCCACAAGAGTAACAAGAGAACAATAAATGACTGATTTGTCCTCAAACGACAATTCTGTTTTCTCATCGAAATTGAGGAAAGGTTCTTGCAATGGGTTGACTGGTGAATGTGATTCCAGTGGATCATTCACACAGGGATCATTGGTGTTGGTCAAAGCAGTTGATTCTTCTTCCATTGAAACACGAATATTTCATCCCATTGTTAACTTTGTGGGACTAGTCGGACTCTCATCACATCTAAATCCCTTCTTGTCGCAGTGTGGATGGTGAAGATTTTTGGGAGTGATTGACGGACGACGATTCGTGACAATTCCCGTTCAAGGCGGAGAGAAATCAACAGGCAGAAGGAGAGCAAGTGTTGAGTCAATCCATGCCTGTCCGGAAGAGATGGATGTTCATTAAAAAGAACAAAAACGAAATTCATAACATGAAGTGGGACTAAAGAGTATCATTTATAAGTCTTCTCTCACGTCTGCTCTTTGTTCTGCGTCTCAAGAAGCTGAACAAGAAACTCCATCTGCGCTTTCACCGATTCCACCTCTTCCCGAAGCTTCAGGTGCTCCTGCCGCTCCTCTCGCAGCTTCTTCACCTCGTCCTCCAGTGTCGCCACGTGTGTCAGCAGATAATCAACAACTGGCGTGTTTGGGATGTGCTCGGCCAGAAGATCGGGGAAGGACGAAGGAGAGATGGTGGAGAGGGAGATGGCTGGAGGAGAGAGAGAATTAGGAAGAGAGGAAGGCAGACTGGGTGGCGTGTTGGGTGGGGGCGGAGGGAGCACAGAGTGGCGCGGGTCGGGCGGAATGGCCTGTGCCTGCACAGAAGGAAGACACATCATGAAGAAACAAACACAAAAACATGAAACACAATCAGACAACAACAACAACAACCCAACAAGAAACAGAACCACACATCGGGAAGTGCCACCGGCGGAATCGCACCCATTCGGATTGTGCGCGGCCTCTCCTTCCGAAATCGGTCCAGCATCGCTGCGTCTTCCTTCGGGGCTGTGTCGGCTGCGTCGGCGGTGTGTTCGAACACTCGCCTTCCCTTGTTCCTCACTCCCTCGTTCCTTCCCTTCGCACTGTCCACACTGTGCAGGCAGTTCGGAAGATCGCACTGCAACAGCGGTGCCTGCTCTCCCTCTTCCCCCACCTCATCCTCCTCTCGACTCTGTAGACACACAGCCACTGCGTCCTTCTTCGTCTCTTGGAACACGGCCTCCCACACACACTCTGGCCAGCACTTCCGAAGCCGCGTTTTGTCTGGTGTGCGGTCGGAAGGCAGGATGGAGAGAGTCGGCTGCACAACTTCCTCCTTCTTCTCATCCTTCCTCTTCCGCTCCTTCTCGCCCTTCCTCTCCTCTTCCCTCTTCTTCTCTTCCCCCATCCGCGTCATTCGGAAGTAGTTCATCGGAAGCATCCCAACCTCTCCCTTCACCTCCCCCAGCATCCACCCCTCCCCTGGCCAGTCAAACGCGTAACAAAAGCACACCTCTCCCGCCTCGAACCCCAACTCCTTCATGAACGTCCCTGCACTCCCTTCTGATCCATAAAGTGCTTCAGCTACTGCAATGTAGGGGCAGAATAGGCGCTTCGAGACTCCGCTGAAACAAACTTCGTGTTGCGCAATCAGAACTTCGGTGCACGCGAAAAGAGGGTTGTTGGGCTGGATCATCGACAGGTTCGCAAGTGTCGTCATTTGCTGGTTGAACTCTTCAAAGAAAATCGGAGTGAACACAATCGAGAAGTTCTTGATGCTCATCTTCGTCTGCTCGTGGTACAGACTCACCTTTCCCAGAAACGAGCACATCGAGTGCATGATGTCCCGCTTTTGGGCGGGAAGCGTGGAGATCAGCAGCCGCATCGCGTGTGGCGGGCACAGCGTCGACAGAGCAGCGGTGAACAAAGGCGACTGCGAAACGGGAACGAAGGGCTGCAGGAACTCCCGCAGAATCGTCTTCAAGAAGCCCGAAAGAACATGCGGCTGCTGTTTGTACAACTCCAAGTCTCGTTTCTTCTGGTATTTCCCTCGCAGCTCATCGATCGTCGCTTTTGGTGGCGAGATCCGGAAAATACCCTCTTGCAAGAATTTCTCTTGTGCGTCCAGTTGTTTGATCAGTTGTGCCACTGTGTCGTTCACAGTCGTCGGAATATTCGTTTTTGGGTCTGCGATCTCCTCCAAAATCCAAACGTCGGACAGGAAGCTGTGGTCATACGCTATCCCTCCCGAAATCACAAAACGAACCATCGGTGTCCCCACATCAATCGAGGCCACTTTGGGAACCGCTGCAGGTGGGACAGGGTGGAATTCGGAGCTCATGTAGGGAGTGTAGAGATTGCCTGTCACAGCTGGGATGGACAGAGGAAATGCCGTGAACGAGATCGCTTGAAGTGCAGAGGGGATGAATTGTGTGCACGCTGAGTGGAAATAGCGAGGCTGGGGAGGCGACGATTCCGTTGTCACAACCGACCAAGAATGTTGTGAGAATGAGTAAGCCCACAGCTTGTTCTCTGCCCTTTCCGATGTCCTACCTCCAAAAACAAGCATCGAGCGAGACACAGGCGAGTATACAGCCACATGCGAGCAGATCGGCGGCGGCTGGTTCTTGCCTGGCGTCAGGAAGGTCCAGGTGAGTGTGGCAATATCAAGGGCAAACAAATCATTTAGTCGATGCTGATTCATCCCCCCAAATACCCACATCGTCCCATTCTCCACCACCGCCGTGTGGAGATAGCGTGGAGAGGGCTGGGATCCCTCTGTCTTCACAAAGCGCCACACAAGCGACTCCAAATCCAACACAAATAAGTCGTTTGTGGGGACTGTTTCGCCGGCTTGGAGGGACATACCACCGAAAATGAACCTGATATTGACCAGAAGAACAAAAGCAGACAAATTATCAGAATGAGAAAGGAAAAGACGAGAATGAACATAGAAACGGTGCAAATGGAACAATAAAGACGTAATCACACATTTTGTTGTCCCAGATCTGTCCCGTATGCCACGCGATGGGTGGAGGGATGTCGCCACTCGTTGGCTGCTCTCTCCACTCCATCTTTTCCAAATCAAGTGTGTATAATGTGTTTGTCAACTCCTGGTCAAAAGACACGCGCTGTCCTCCAAACGAAAAAATGACTCCTTGACTTTCGACAACGCTTGACCCGAAAACTGACAGCTGAATTATCAAACACAATTCATAACAATCACATAGAAATGGTTGGTCACACAAAAAGAATGAGTACACACCTGGGAAGGGAGAGAAGAGGATGTTTCGGGGAGGCTTTGGTGATTTGGGGAGGAGTTGGAGATGAACGACGATGGTGGGTGGATAAGGCTTGGATAATCGAAACTGTGTCGAGATGGATCTTGATATCATCCAGGAGGGCAAGAGGAGGTACATGACATGAAAATGAGAGGAAGAGGAGAGATGAGCGAGATGAATCCAAAATAAGAAGAAAAATTCCATGAAGACAAAATGGAGAACAAATGCCACAACATCAAATGACAACAACGAGATGAGACGCTGAGGTTAACATCTGAAAGGTTCAAACCGAGATTGAGAGTTTGGACTTCACATGAATTCTCAGCACATCCTCCACAAAGAAACCTGATCGCAAGAAATGAAATATGGAAGAAGAAACAGCAAATGCAATCAGATAAAGGTTGAAAAAACAGACAAGACATCATTGTACATCGTTGAACCATGCGAATGTCGCTGCTCGCGATATGTCAGATTTATCTCCTTCCAATCGTAGTGATATCCTTCTGTAGATGTAAGAATGTATGATTCACCTGAAAGAATGCTCAAATAGCTCAGCATACCGATGCTCATCAACACAAATGTGATCTACTCACAATTCCACTCAACCTCCAAACGGAGCTGTCAATCTTTCAATAATCGGGTTTTACGAAGAACAATTGCTGAATCTCGATATTCAATCTGAATTGTCATCTGATGGGAAATCAACCATTTTCTGTTCCCTTGTTGCCCTGGTGAAAGCTGAATATCCTTTTGACGATGTTCTTCTCGACAGAGCTATCCGATTCTTGAAGAGTCTCGAACCGGAGTGGGGCGATGATCTTGCAGATAAACTCGTGACTGATCTCGTGCAATCTTCAACTGGATCGCCTTCTGGCTTTATCGACAGCATCGTCGTTTTGTTGTCATCTTCCCACTCGAGAGTGGTTGCTGCAGCGTTGTCGTTCCTCAATAAAACGATGAAAGCTGTGTCACCAGCAATTCGATGTTCTCTCGTGGAAACAGATCTCGTCACCACACTGTTCGCGACAGTCCAACCTCAAACTCTGCCAATTTCAGGAAATGAAACAATTCTCTACAATCTAATCGGCTTCATCGACAGCTCTGCCAGAGACGCATTTCCATCACGTCTCAGTGAGCTTGGCATCACAAATGCAGTCGACCAATTCAACCATCGTGAAATGATTTTTCTGAAGGTCGTGATTCCATCTTCTGAATTTGTGACGTTTCTCATCTCAAATCGGAACATGCTCAATGGAGACTTGTTCAAGTCCTTCTTATCTCTACAATGCGAACTTCTTCAAATCAGCCCATTTCATCGTCCAACATTGGAATTTGTTCTCGCATCTCCGATTGCGATGGCATTGTCAAGTTGTCTCTCATTCGTCGGAGATTATCTTCGAAAATCGCTTCTTATGAACATCAACTATTTGCTCAAATGTTGGATGACTCACAGCCCAGAAGTGATACAATCTCTGATTTTGGAAGGCGTCGAAGACACCCTCGAACAGATGACGATGAACGAACAGAGCGGAGATTATGGCAACTCTGTTGTTGATGATTGTCACTCCGTCACAAAATTGCTGGGATCGAATGTGGGAAGGCAGTGACCGATTGCATCTCAAATGACGCGTCAAAGCTGCCTCTCTCGAATGGCTCCGACTCATTTCTGCGAACTCTCCTCGGATCTTGGGAATGCTATGATTGCTGGTGCGGATGAACAGGTTCTGGGATCGCCTCCAATCGTCCAGAAATGGTATGCTCTTGTGGGTTCGTCGTTCTCACCGCGGCTGTCTTTGACTGTCACATCGTCAACCGTCCTCTCTCCAAACAATTCCTGGCGTCCCTCAACGATGCATTGTGACCAGATTATCTTTCCCAATCTCGACTTTTGAACCATCTCTGAAACACTTCTCGTTTATCTCGTCGAAATGGGATGACCCCACATTCCCGCCATTCCACAGCCATCCACGATTTGTTTGAGGTGTGTCATGCTTTTTTGGTCATTTTCTTTTTCTTCTATCGGCATTTTCTGTGTTTTGTTCTCTCTCCGTCTTCCTCTCTTTTTATGTCATCTCTTCATTCTCATTTTCTCCCATTCTCTCCTGTACAGCTAAGACACTGGATTTTGGTCCTTGTTGTGCAAACTGGTTCATTCATTTCGAAGAATCGTCATCCTTCGCCACCCCACGAGACAACGAGGTTGTCGTTCTCATTCCATCATAAAGTGATGCTTAGCCTTCGTGGAGTGGACAATTGTTGATTTATTCTAACCTAACCCTGGTTTGGTGACGCATTGTCTGGCCTCTCTCATCTCGCATTCCCATCCACTGAACTGAATGGTATCGACATCAAATCAATCACAACTCCCATCCCATTGTTTGAACATGCCGTTTCCGGACACACGTGCGACGATCATGTCTTCGAAATGGGCGCGAATCATCACCTCTCTTGTTCTGTCATTTAGACTCCGAAGTGTCTCTCATCCACATTTTGAAGAATCTGGCTTCACCTGCTTTGTTCTTTGCTGTTGGACGGTGAACAAGCTGGATGTGTGGACGTCACCTCAGAATCAATCGATGAATGTCGAACTTGCCAGATAGGCATTTATTGGTTGTCATTGATGATTAAATTGTTTAGTCTTTTCGTGTTGATAACATTTCATGGAATGGTTTGTGAATAATGCAACTCGTTTCATTCTCTTTGAAAAGTGATGAACAATGGGATGATCCTATTCATCTTCACATCGTCAACATCAGCTATCCAGCAATCTATTTATCACATTCAACATGCTTAGTGGAATCTTTGACGACACAGACGGAGGATTTGCCGACACAGACGGAGACTATGATGACACAGACGAAGAATTTGAGCAACTCATTGGGAGAACAGTATCCTTTATAATTCCAAAAGGGGCATTTGTGAATTCTGTATTCGGACAATCTCTTTCCAGAGCATCTTTCATCACCATGAAAACAAGCAAAGAATTGCCCTTTTCAGACGGATCGATCCTTTACTCGTCTCTTGTGGCTCGTGTGGAACAGGAATCTCCTTTTGACGAGGCCGTTCAGGACCAAGCTGTCGAATTGTTGAAGATGCTCGAGCCGAAACAAGACGAAATCAAACTTGCTGATTCAATTATCAAAGACCTCGTTCCCTCTTCAGCCGGATCGACATCCGGGTTTATTGATAGCATTGTCACTCTGCTGTCATCTCCCCACTCGAGAGTGGTTGCAGCAGCGATATCATTCCTGTACGAATCAATGCGCAATTCATCGTTGGCTGTTCGACATCTTCTCGTGGAGTCCGATCTCATCACCAAACTGTTCACGACTGCTCAAACTCACATCCTGCCAACATCAATAAATGGACCGATATTCAGCAAGCTCGTTAATGTCATTAAATTAAGCCTCGAACTCACTCGTCCTTTTTATGTCGGTCAACTTGGCATCACTTCTGCCGTCGACCAATCCAACCATCGTGAAATGATCTTTCGGAAGGTCTTGCTTCCATCGTCTCAATTTGTGACATTTCTGATCACAAATCGATACATCCTCAAAGGATGGTTGCTCCCCTCCTTCATGACTCTATTGGCAACCCTCCTTCGCCTGGGCCCATTTCATCGTCCAACATTGGAATTTGTTCTCGCATCTCCGATTGCGATGGCATTGTCAAGTTGTCTCTCATTCGTCGGAGATTATCTTCGAAAATCGCTTCTTATGAACATCAACTATTTGCTCAAATGTTGGATGACTCACAGCCCAGAAGTGATACAATCTCTGATTTTGGAAGGCGTCGAAGACACCCTCGAACAGATGACGATGAACGAACAGAGCGGAGATAATGGCCGAGATGTTGTTCAGGCTTGTCAATCAATCTCGCTCTTGCTGGGATCGAATGTGGAAAGACCGCAATGGTTGTATCGTCAATGACACGTCGAAGGAGTCTCTCTCGAATGACTCCACACACATTTCTGCGGACTCGTCTCGGATATTGGGAATGCTGTGATTGCTGGTGCCGATGAACAGATTCTGTGATCGCCTCCAATCGTCCAGAAATGGTCTGCTCTCTTCGGTTCGTTGTTGTCAACGCGGCTGTCTTTGACTGTCACATCGTCAACCGTCCTCTCTCCAAACAATTCCTTGCGTCCCTCAACGATGCGTTGTGACCTGATTATCTTTCCCAATCTCGACTTTTGGACCATCTCCAAAACAATTCTCGTTTATCTCGTCCAAATGAGATGCACGCTGCATTCCCGCCCTTTTGCAGCCACCCACGTATTGTTTGAGGTGTGTCATGCTTTTTTGGCCGCTTTCTTTTTCAGCCAATCACCTGTTTCTTTTTAGTTCATTTTCCATCTTCCTCTCCTTTGTGTCATCTCATTGTCATATTTTTCTCCCATTCTCTCCCAGCAGCTAACAAAATCGGATTTTGGTCCTTGTTGCGCGATCTTGCTCATTCTGCACGAATAATCGCCGTTCATCTCCACACCACGAATCCACGAGGTCACCATCCCCACTCCGTCATTTGTTGATGCTGAACCTACGTTTGGAGGGTAATTCTTGATTCCTTCTCTCCTGGCTCTGTTCATATGCCGAATTGTCTGACCATTCTGAGCACCAACTCATTTTCACTGAACTGAACGATATCGACATCAAATGAATCACAACTCCCATCCAATTGTTTCAACATGCCATTTCCGAACACACATGTTGTTCTGATGTCATCGAAATGGGCGCGAATCATCCCCGCTCTTCATCCGTCATTCAGACTCAGAAGTATCTCTCGTCCACATTTTGAAGGATCTGACTTCACCTGCTTTGTTGTTTGCTGTTGGAAAGCGAACATTGTGGACACGCTGACATGGACAGAGAAACTCTCGCTGAATGTTCAACATGCCAGACAGGGAGATTGTCGTTGTAAATGATGATTCATCTCATTCTTCTCTTTATTGTAAATACAGTCGACTTTGAAATTTGTCAATTATGTCTTTTTTTACACAACATCATTGCGAAAAGACTTGTGGTGGGATGATCAAATTGTCAATTCAATGGAGGACCAACCAATTTCTCTGAACTCACCCTTTGATGTCTGTTTGAAAGTATCGCCCACAACACACTCGGGTGTCAAAACAGATCCTGAAGCATTCCTGAATTACGATTCGAACTTCGGGTTGTCGTTCGAGGACAAATCAACACTTTACAACTCCCTTGTTGCTCTTGTGAAAGCGGAATATCATTTTGGCAATGCTCTTCAAGGCAGAGCACACCTATTTCTGAGTGACCTCGCGTCGAGATGGGGAAACCTGGATTATGCTCCAAAACTCGTGACTGACCTCGTTCCCTCTTCGGCAGGGTCACCTTCTGGCTTTGTGGAGAGCATTGTCACTCTTTTGTCGTCTCCCCACTCGACTGTGGTTAAGGCAACGTTGTGGTTCGTACGCTTCGCCATGCAGTATTCACCAGAAGAAATCCGATGTCTTCTCGCGGAGTCTGATCTCGTCATCAAAGTGTTAGCGACTCTTCAACCTCACACTCTGCCAATGGCTGGAAATGAAGAGATATTTGACCATCTCCTCTGCCTCATCGAACATTGCATCAGACTTGCACTTCCCTCAGATCCCCGGACGATTGACATCACTACTGCTGGCAAGCAATCCATCCATCGTGAACTGATCTTTCAGAATGTCGTGCTTCCGTCGTCTGAACTTTTGACATTTCTGATCTCCAATCGCTACATCCTCAATGGTGATTTATTCCTCACTTTCTTGTGCATGTTGACCACACTCCTTCGAATCTGCCCATTTCATCGTCCAACATTGGAGTTTGTTCTCGCATCTCCGGTTGCGATGGCATTCTCAAGTTGTCTCTCGTTCGCCGAGGAATGTCGTGATCTCTGGCGGATCCTCAGTTACTTCAATTCTTCGCTGGATGAATGGAGGAACCACGGCCCAGAAGTGATCCAATCTGGGAAACGGATGACGCGAGCTCTGATTTCGGAAGGATTTGAAGACACACTCGAACAGATGATGAAATACGACATGGATGGAGAGTATGGCAATGTTGTTGCTCGTTATTGCCACTCGATCTCGCAATTGCTGGGATCGAATGTGCCGAGGCGAAGATAGATTTCATCTGAAGTGATGCGTCAAAGTCACCTCTCTCCAATGACACCAACTCATTTCTGCGGACTCGCCTCGGATGTCGGGAATGCGCTGATTGCTGGTACAGATGAACAGATTCAGGGATCGGTTCCAATCGCCAGAAATGATTTGCTCTTTTGGGTTCGTCGTTCTCAACGCGGCTGTCTTTGACTGTCACCTCGTCAACCGTCCTCTCTCCAAACAATTCCTGGTGTCCCTGAACGATGCATTGTGACCAGATTATCTTTCCCAATCTCGACTTTTCCACCATCTCAGAAACACATCTCGTTTATCTCGTCGAAATGGGATGACCCCACATTCCCGCCATTCCACAGCCATCCACGATTTGTTTGAGGTGTGTCATGCTTTTTTGGTCATTTTCTTTTCATTCTATCGGCATTTTCTGTGTTTTGGTCATTCTTCGTCTTCCTCTCTTTTTGTGTCATCTCTTCATCATCATTTTCTCCCATTCTCTCCTGTACAGCTGAGACACTGGATTTTGGTCCTTGTTGTGCAAACTGGTTCATTCATTTCGAAGAATCGTCATCCTTCGCCACCCCACGAAACCACGAGTTTGTCGTTCTCATTCAGTCATAAATTGATGCTTAGCCTTCGTGAGGTGGACAGTTTTTGATTTATTCTACCATATGACTCTTCTCGCGACGTTCTTTCTGGCATTTCTGTACACGAACTCTTTTTCATTGAACTGAACGATATCGACATCAAATGAATCACAACTCTCATCCCATTGTTTCCACATGCCATTTCCGAACACACATGCTGTTCTGAAGTTGTCGAAATGGTTGCGCATCATCGTCTCTCTTGTTCTGTCATTCAGACTCCGAAGTGTCTCTCATCCACATTTTGAAGGATCTGGCTTCACCTGCTTTGTTTTTTGCTGTTGGAAGGAGGATAAATTGGATGTGTGGACGTCACCTCAGAATCATTCGACAAATGTCGAACTTGCCAGATAGGCATTTATTTGTTGTCATTGATGTTTGGATCGTTTAGTCTTTTCGTGTTGATAACATTTCGTGGAATGGTTCGCGTATTATGCAACTCGTTTCTTTTTCATCGAAAAGTGATGAACAATGGGATGATCCTATTCATCTTCACATCGTCAACATTGTCAGTTCAACAATATATTCATCCCCTTCAACATGCTTAGCAGAATCTTTGACGACATAGACGGAAATTGTGACGACACAGACGGAGAAAATGATAACTCCAACGACGAATTTGAGCAACTCATTGGGAGAACAGTTTCCTTTATAATTCCAAAAGGGGCATTTGTGAATTCTGTATTCGGACAATCTCTTTCAAGAGCATCTTTCCTCGCCATGGAAACAAGCAAAGAATTGCCCTTTTCAGACGGATCGATCCTTTACTCGTCTCTTGTGGCTCGTGTGGAACAGGATTCTCCTTTTGACGAAGCCGTTCAGGACCAAGCTGTCGAATTGTTGAAGATGCTCGAGCCGAAACAAGACGAAATCAAACTTGCAGATTCAATTATCAAAGACCTCGTTCCCTCTTCAGCCGGATCGACATCCGGGTTTATTGATAGCATTGTCACTCTGCTGTCATCTCCCCACTCGAGAGTGGTTGCAGCAGCGATATCATTCCTGTACGAATCAATGCGCAATTCATCGTTGGCTGTTCGACATCTTCTCGTGGAGTCCGATCTCATCACCAAACTGTTGGCGACTGCTCAAACTCACATCCTGCCAACATCATTAAATGGAACGATATTCAGCAAGCTCGTTAATGTCATTAAATTAAGCCTCGAACTCGCTCGTCCTTTTTATGTCGGTCAACTTGGCTTCACTGCTGCCGTTGAGAAATTCAACCATCGTGAAGTGATCTTTCAGAAGGTCGTTCTTCCATCGTCTCAATTTGTGACATTTCTGATCTCAAATCGATACAATCTCAATGGAGACACTTTCAACTTATTCACGTGGCTATTGGACAGATTCATTACAATAGCTCCATATCATCGTCCCACATTGGATTTCGTCATCACATCTTCGATTGTGATGGCATTGTCAAGTTGTCTCTCGTTCGTCGAAGATGATGGTGATCTCTGGACTAATCTCACCAACATCAGCGAATCACTCGAATTTTGGAAGGAAGAAGGCGCAGAAGTGGTCAAATGTAAAAAACGGATGATTGAAGCTCTGTTTTCGGAAGGCTTCGAAGACACACTCGAACAGAAGCTGAGGAGCAACAAGGACGGATATTTTGGTTTCCGTCTTGCTAAAAATTGTCATTCAATCTCACAGAAACTGGGATCGAATGTTTAAATCCCAAAATGGTGAGATCTCAATTGACGCATCAAAATTGTGTCTCTCAAATCGCATATATTCACTTCTGCGGACTCTCCTCGGATGTTGGGAATGCATTGATTGCTGATGCTGACGAACAGATTCTGTGATCGCATCCAATCGTCCAGAAATGGTTTGCTCTTTTGGGTTCGTCGTTCTCAACGCGGCCGTCTTTGACTGTCACATTGTCAACCGTCCTCTCTCCAAACAATTCCTTGCGTCCCTGAACGATGCATTGTGACCAGATTATCTTTCCCATTCTCGACTTTTGAACCATCTCAGCAACACATCTCGTTTATCTCGTCGAAATGAAGTGCATCTCACATTTCAACCATTCCACAGCCACACACTATTGGTTCCATGATCATCACGCCAGTTGACTGTCCTCTCACTCGTAATTCTCGTTCCTGGAAACGAGCAACAAACAGCCTTCCGAAATCAAAGAACCCAAGCACTCTCAATGAGTCTGTTGGTCAACCCAAGGTTTTCTCTTCCCGGTACATCGTCAGAGATGGAGTAACTTGTTCCACAACCGGTTTCGGCGATTCATCTGCAAGCTCACGTTTCGAAGCGAATAAGAAAGACTTCTGATCCCTTAAACGCCTCTCTGATGTCGATTTTGGACACCTTCCAAGTTAGCTCGTCAGCGACAGGAAAGGATGGATCAGAAGCAACCAACGAGGCGCTGTTCCGATGACACTTTTGGAAGGCTGAATGATCGCAGGATTTCTCGCCCTTTGGACTGTGCATGCGTTGAATCGCTTTTCAGACGATGAGGAACTCCATCACGCCAACACTCCTCCAAACGAGCTCTCTTCTCAACACTGTCGTCACTCTCTTCAGATCGCCGTCCATTCCACTCCAAACGACAGAATGGACTCCACAACTCGGCTGGCACGATCGGAACTGGAATGGCCAGCCATCTCGTTCCTCTGCTGGAATTGGATTCTGCGCTGGCGTTTTGGTCGTTCATCACTTCCAACACAACCAGACGAGTTTGGAGTTGCACTGTTGTCATTTTCTGATGTTGAGCCGTTCTTCGATGAAACACGGTTGGATTGGCCTGCCCTTATTCTGTCCTGCTCACTCAATTTGTTGCATTTCTGAACACGAACTCTTTTTCACTGAACTGGACGGTATCGATCTTGAACACAGCCCACCTCGCGCCCAATTGTGTGAACATGTCATTTTCGGAACAATTCTGTTCTTACCGTCTCTTCGCCATGAACGAGAATCGTCGCCACATTTTGTCCGTCCATCACACTCTCAACTCCCCATCTTCAACAATTCGAAATTTCTGACTTCACCCGCGTTTGTGGTTGGTTGGAAAAGTGATTATTGCTCGTATGCAGACCTAGACTGAGAAACTCCCATCGAAAGTGCAGCAAGCCAGGCAGGAAGATATTTGTTGCCAGTGATGATTAATTTCATTATTCTATTCTTCTTCATTTCATTTCTTCGAACAATTCGTGCATTGTACAAGGATTATGCCCAAACGACAAAATGACGACCAATGGGATGATCCTCGTTTCGTTTCAATGGAAAAAGGAATTACCTCTTTGATCAAGCTTAGTGGTCCTTGTTTGACCAGTCCACATGAATCACCTTCGACAATCATGTTTAGCGAAGAACCTTTCCTGAAATTCCATGAGAACTCAGATTTGTCGTTTTATCATCAATCAGAGATTTACAATTCACTTGTTAATCTTGTGAAAGCTGACTATCCTTTTGACGATGCTCATCTATTCAAAGCACACCAATTTCTGAGTGACCTCGCGTCGCGGTGGGGCAACCTGGATTCTGCTCCAAAACTCGTGACTGACCTCGTTCCCTCTTCAGACGGATCACCTTCCGGTTTGATTGAGAGCATTTCCACTCTCCTGTCATCTCCACATTCGATATTGATGGCAGCAGCGTTATCGTTTCTCCACAAAACAGCAGGGTGTGCAGCGAATCGAGTCCTCTGGAGTCTCCTGGAATCAGATCTCATCCACAATGTCTTCGCGGCTGTTCAACCTCACACACTGCCAATTTCCGGAAATGAAACAATGATAAACAATCTCATTTTCATCATCATCAATTCCCACAGCCTCGCATCTCCACTATCTCTCAGGATGCTTGGCATCACTTCTGTAGTCGATGCATTCAACCATCGTGAAATGATCTTTCAGAATGTCGTGCTGCCATCGTCTGAACTTGTGACATTTCTGATCTCACATAGGCAAATATTCAGTGGGGATTTACTCGAGTCGTTCGTGTGTCTATTGAGCACCCTCCTTCTAATAGGCCCGTTTCATATTGCAACGTTGGAGTTTGTTGTCGCATCTCCGATTGCGATGGCATTCTCAAGTTGTCTATCGTTCATCGAAAGAAATGATGTTCTCTGGAATATTCTCTTTACCTTCAAGAAATCACTTCAAGAATGGAAGAAACACGACCGAGAAGTGTCCCAATCAGCGAAACGGATGATGGAAGCTTTGATTTCGGAAGGATTCGAAGACACACTCGAACAGATGATGAAATACGACATGGATGGAGAGTATGGCAATGTTGTTGCTCGTTATTGTCACTCGATCTCGCAATTACTGGGATCGAATGTGGAAATCCCTGAATGGTGAGATTTCGCAAATGACACGTCGAAGCTGCCTCTCTCGAATGACTCCACTTCATTTCTGCGGACTCTCCTCGGATGTTGGGAATGCACTGATTGCTGACGCCGATGAACAGATTCTGGGATCGCCTCCAATCGTCCAGAAATGGTTTGCTCATTTGGGTTCGTCGTTCTCAACGCGGCTGTCATTGACTGTCACATCGTCAACCGTCCTCTCTCCAAACAATTCCTTGCGTCCCTGAACGATGCATTGTGACCAGATTATCTTTCCCAATATCGACTTTTCCACCATCTCAGAAACACATCTCGTTTATCTCGTCGAAATGAGATGTTACCCGCACTCCCACCCTTCACAGCCACCCACGAACTGTTTGAGGTATGTTCTCCTTTTTTGGAGTTCGATGTTTGTATTTTCAGGATTCCACCAGTTTCAATCTCTTTCTCTTCTCAGACACCCTCCCAACCCCAACACTCCCACAATTTGATGTTTGGGGGATCCGAAAGGGTGGAAGGACGAAGTCACAGTTGAAGATGGTTGTGGTCTCGATGGATTGCTATGCGTTTCTTTCATTGCCGCCGAACAGTCTCTGGTTGGCCAGGGGCGATTCAGCCGAGATTGGACGAACTCTGCTCAGCTGCTCCACGGACCGTGTCATCAGGGGCCACATTGTTGTGATCCCACGAGGGTCGAACAAGGGGTCATTCTGCGAGGGTCTTCGCTCCTTCCTGAACGTCTTCTGACTGACTCCCCACTTTCGCTTTTGGATTCCTCGTCCCCTTCACTGTGGAATGAAACCAAATCATTCGCGTGCCCTCATCGATCAGGGCAGACTTAGAAAAGAACTTCTTTTGGTCAATACGGTTTCACTTCACAGATTATGTGTTGTGGAGACTTTTCGTATTTCGCTAAACTTTTTTGGCTATTCTCATTTCATCCTGTTGTCATTTCTCAACTTTTCGTTTCTTGGCGTGAACAATGGGGTGATCTAACTCACGTTTCAATGGGAAACCAACCATCTCGTTCGAAAACATCTTCTGGAGCCTCTTCGAATCACTTCCCCGATCCACGTTTGAGCATCGACACATTGCAAGAACCATTCCTCAATTTCGACGTGAACTCTGAATTGTCATTTGAAAAGAAATCATCAATTTATAACTCACTTGTTGCCCTCGTGAAAGCTGAATATCCTTTTGACAAAGCACTTCAAGACAAAGCAGTCAATTTCTTGAAATACCTCGAGCCGGAGCGGTACAGACTAAAAGATAGGATCCATGAACTCGTGTTCGATCTCGTTCCCTCTTCGGCAGGGTCACCTTCTGGCTTTGTTGATAGTATTGTGACTCTGTTGTCATCTCCCCACTCGACTGTCGTTGCTGCAGCGATCTTGTTCCTTTTCGAAGTGACACATTATTCAGTAGAATACGTAACATTTCATCTCATTCAGTCAGATCTAATTTGCAATCTCCTCACGTCTGTTCAACCTCACGCAATTCCAATCGCAGGAAATGAACCGATGATGAACAATCTCGTAAAAATCATCGACCAATTCGTCTGCCTCACATCTCAACGATTCGTCAGTCAATATGATTTAACAGCTCCTGACTACCTATCCAACCATCGTGAAATGATCTTTCAGAAGGTCGTGCTCCCATCATCCCAATTTGTGACATTTCTGATCTCAAATCGATACGTCCTCTATAGAGATTTATTGGTCTCCTTCATGCATCTATTGGCAACACACATTCGAGTCGGCCCTTTTCATCCTCCAACATTGGAGTATGTTGTCGCATCTCCGATTGTGATCGCAGTCACAAGTTGTCTTTCGTTTATCGAAGTTGATCTGGCTCTCAGTGATTCCCTCTATTTCATCAAAAGATCGCTTCAAGAATGGAAGTATGACCGCCATTCTCACGCCAAATCCAAAAAGCGGATGATGCGAGCTCTGTTTTCAGAAGGCTACGAAGACACACTCGAACAGAAGTTGAAGTACGACAAGGTCGGACTTTATTGCTCTAGTCTTGTCAGAGAGTGTAAGCAACTCTCGCGATGGCTGGGAGCGAATGCAAAACGTGGCGATATCAACAAGCGCTCACTAATCGTGACAACAAGCTATCTTAGATGACTCCCCATTCAAGTCTGTGGAAGCTCCTAGGATGTCTTTTCATTAATTTCTTTTCCATCTCAGCAATACTGATCGTTGGAGATGGTTTTGTTGTGAATACTCCCTAAGACGAGCTGAGAAAAACCATGATCAACCCTCCATTCCAAGCTAACCACATCTCTGGATGCTGATTATCATCATTCTCGACATCAATGATGAATGATTTTGTTTTGATCATAATCTTTATTGAATTTCTATGAGCAATTCGTTGGTTGTGTGTGTCCTTTGTCGAGAATGAGCGATTGATGACTAATGGGATGATCTAACTCACTTTTCGATAGGAAAAGAAATTTCCCCTTCAAACAAACATAGAGAAACCTGTTTGAATAGTCCCCGAGACTCACATTCACCCATGGACGAATTGCATGAGCCATTTCTCAATTTCGATGAAAACTCTAAATTGTTGTTCACGAATAAATCATCAATTTATAACTCACTTGTTGCCCTCGTGAAAGCTGAATATCCTTTTAACGATGCCCTTCTTGACAGAGCAGTCAGATTTCTGAAGAACCTTGGACCAAAGGGAGATCAAAAGCTGGCGCACAAACTCATCACTGACCTCGTTCCCTCTTCGGCAGGGTCACCTTCTGGCTTTATAGATAGCATTCTGACTCTGGTGTCATCTCCCCACTCGACTGTGGCTGCTTCAGCGTTGTCGTTTCTCCAGAAAACCACATTTGCTTCCTCAAAAGAAATTCGATCTCGTCTCGTAAAATCAGATCTCGTCAGCAAAGTGTTAGCGACTATTCAACCTCACACACTGCCAGTTGTAGGAAATGAAGAGATATTTGTCACTCTTATCCATCTCTTCGAACACTTTGTGTCACTCGCATCTCCAACCTCACTCATCGACATTGACACCACTGTAGCCGACGCATTCAACCATCGTGAAATGATCTTTGAGAAGGTCGTCCTCCCATCGTCTCAATTAATGGCATTTCTGATCTCCAATCGGAACATGCTCAAAGGAGACTTGTTCAAGTCTTTCATATCTCTTATGGCAAACCTCCTTGATATCAGTCCATTCCATCGTCCAATATCGGAATTCATTCTCGCATCTCCAATCGTGCGAACATTCTCAAGATGTCTCTCGTTCGTCGAAGATGATTTCTGTCTCTTTGATGCAACGAAAACCTTCAGTCAATCGCTCGAAGAATGGAGGAACCACGGCCCAGAAGTGGTCCAATCTGGGAAACGGATGATGCAAGCGCTGATTTCGGATGGCTTCGAAGACACACTCGAACAGATGCTGAAACACAGACACAGCATATTTGGCAGGTATATTGTCGTTAAGTGTTCTTTCTTCTCGCAATTTCTGGGATCGAATGTTGATGATGCTGAAGAATGATTTCGCAAATGACACATCGAACCCCCCCTCTCGAATGACTCCAACTCGTTTCTGCGGACTCTCCTCGGATGTTGGGAATGCTGTGATTGCTGGTGCAGTTGAACAGATTCTGGGATCGCCTCCAATCGTCCAGAAATGGTTTGCTCATTTGGGTTCGTCGTTCTCAGCGCGGCTGTCTTTGACTGTCACATCGTCAACCATCCTCTCTCCAACCAATTCCTGGCGTCCCTGAACGAAGCATTGTGACCAGATTATCTTTCCCAATCTGGACTTTCGATCATCTCCAAACCAAATCGAGTTTATCTCCTCCAAATGAGCTGTACCCCACACTCCCGTCCTCCCATGGCCACCCACGATCTGTTTGAGGTGTGTTCTGCATTTTTGTTCTTCCTGTGCTTGTGCCATCATCGATTGCTGGTTGTTTTGGTCTTTCTCCATCAACCTCTCCTTTGGTCTCGTCTCTTCATCCTCCTTTTCTCTCATTCTCTCGCAAACAGCCAACAAACAGAATTTGGGTTTTTATTGCACAAACTTGTTCATTCGTGACGAAGAAACGTCATCCTTCGCCACCTGACGAAACCACGAGGTTGTCGTTCTCGTTCCATCATAAATTGATGCTTAGCCTTCGTGGGATGGCCATCAGTTGATTTATTATGCACTGCCTCTGTTCTTATGACGAGTTTTCTGGCCAGTCTGAACACGAACCATTTTTTCACTGAACTGAACGATATCACCCTTAAACGAGTCACAACACCCATCCCATTGTTTCAACATGCCATTTCCGAACACACATGTTGTTCTGATGTCATCGAAATGGGCGCCAATCGCCGCCTCTCTTCATCCGTCAATCCAGACTCAGAAGTATCTCTCATCCACATTTTGAAGGATCTGACTTCACCTGCTTTGTTGTTTGCTGTTGGAGGGAGAACATTATGGACACGCTGACATGGACAGAGAAACTCTCGCTGAATGTTCAACATGCCAGACAGGGAGATTGTCGTTGTAAATGATGATTCATCTCATTCTTCTCTTTATTGTAAATACAGTCGACTTTGAAATTTGTGAATTGTGTCTATTTTACCCAACATCATTGCGAAAAGACTCGCGGTGGGATGATCAAATTGTCAAATCAATGGAGGACCAACCAATTTCTCCGAACTCATCGATTGATGCCTGTTTGAATAACCCACCCACAACACACTCGGGTGTCAAAACAGATCCTGAAGCATTCCTGAATTACGATTCGAACTGCAAACTGAGTAAGTATATGTCCAACTGTACTATGCAGTCTCACCCACTTCACTGCAACCATTGAGCATAAAAAACAATAAACCGAGAATAAAACTTGTATATATGTCTTCTGTGAGAAGAAAACCTAAGATGGATCCTTTCACTGTTTCTCCATTTTTACTGTCAATTAGACTTGTAGGGTCTTCATTCATTGATCAAGTACTTTACATGCTTCTTCTGCGACATCAACGTCTTTTCCGAGCTGTTTGTTTCGTGAAATTTGGTGGTAATGAACGATGTGTCTTTCTGTCCCTGTTCTTCGATTCTAACTTGACGACAGAACTAAATACTTTCGGTTCGGTTGGAGATGATATTGATGTCCAATAGGCATCAGATATATCACCTTCGAATCGATATGAATGAAGAAAATGTACAGATCAAACATGTTGAGTCATCAATTCCGGTTTGAATTGTGCTTCTGGCGAGATGAAACGGAATGATGCAAACATTGATACACTGACATGTCTGAAAATGTGTGTTTCTGTTCGATAAAGATGTAGAGAATGCAATTGGTCCAGCCGTCTGATGACTTTGATTTCAAACCAACTGGACTAAGTCGGAGAAATTGTGTTATCCATCTTGTGCCTTTCAGGAGATTATTGAAAATAGAAAGATAAATCGTGACTATTGAATCAAGAGTGTTCATGATTCGAGGAAACTCTTGGAATTCATGTCCATAAAACCTAATCAGGTTTTAAAGGTTGTGTTTGACTGATGTTCGATGCTCTTTCCCACTCGTACTCCGTTGTTCGCGCTTGAAACGAGAGTTTCAAGTCCTAATGACAACAATGATCTCACTTGAGACTTGATGGTGAAATACAGCCAATCATGGTTTCATTGTAGTAAAAGTTGTCTGGAATTGTAAGATAATGGAATGATACTTCATACAAAGTCATGATTAACAGTCATTCGAGCTGAGTTGGGAAGAATCGTCTGGATCAAGTAGATTCCATATTTCACTTTTCTTCTCACAGAAGACATATATACAAGTTTTATTCTCGGTTTATTGTTTTTTATGCTCAATGGTTGCAGTGAAGTGGGTGAGACTGCATAGTACAGTTGGACATATAATTACTCAACTGTCGTTCGAGGACAAATCAACACTTTACAACTCCCTTGTTGCTCTTGTGAAAGTGGAATATCATTTTGGCAATGCTCTTCAAGGCACAGCACACCTATTTCTGAGTGGCCTCGCGTCGAGATGGGGAAACCTGGATTATGCTCCAAAACTCGTGACTGACCTCGTTCCCTCTTCAGACGGATCGCCTTCTGGTTTAATTGAGAGCATTTCAACTCTGCTGTCATCTCACCACTCGACTGTGGTTAAGGCAACGTTGTGGTTCGGACGCTGCGCCATTCAGTATTCACCAGAAGATATTCGATGTCTTCTAGCGGAGTCTGATCTCGTCACCCAAATGTTAGCGACTCTTCAACCTCACACTCTGCCAATGGCTGGAAATGAAGAGATATTTGACCATCTCCTCTGCCTCATTGAACATTGCATCAGACTTGCACTTCCCTCAGATCCCCGGACTATTGACATCACTACTGCTGGCAAGCAATCCATCCATCGTGAACTGATCTTTCAGAATGTCGTGCTTCCATCGTCTGAACTTGTGACATTTCTGATCTCAAATCGGCACGTGTTCAGTGGGGATTTACTCGAGTCGTTCGTGTGGATGTTGACCACACTCCTTCGAATCTGCCCGTATCATCATCCAACATTGGAATATGTTCTCGCATCTCCGATTGCGATGACATTCTCAAGTTGTCTATCGTTCATGGAAGATGAGAAGTGTCTCTTGATAATTCTCAACAACATCCATTCTTCGCTGATGGAATGGAAGAAACACGGTCCAAAAGTGGACCAATCAGCAAAACGGATGATTCAAACTCTGTTTTCGGAAGGCTTCGAAGATGCACTCGAACAGATGATCAGAAAGAAGGACGGGCGTTATGGGAGGAATCTTGTTGACAATTGTCGCTTCATCTCGAAATTTCTGGGATCGAATGTTGATGATGCTGAAGAATGATTTCGCAAATGACACATCGAACCCCCCCTCTCGAATGACTCCATAATGAATTCTGCAAACTCTCCTCGGATATTGGGAATGCTCTGATTGCTGGTGCGGACGAACAGATTCTGGGATCGCCTCCAATCGTCCAGAAATGGTTTGCTCTTTTGGGTTGGTCGTTCTCAACGCGGCTGTCTTTGACTGTCACATCGTCCACCGTCCTCTCTCCACACAATTCCTTGCGTCCCTGAACGATGCATTGTGACCTGATTATCTATCCCAATCTCGACTTTTGGACCAACTCTGAAACACTTCTCGTTTATCTCGTCGAAATGGGATGCACTCGACATTTCATCCAATCTACAGCCACCTCCGATTTGTTTGAGGTGTGTTCTGCATTTTTGTTCTTCTTGTGCTTGTGCCATCGTCGATTGCTATTTTTTGATCTATCTCCATCTCCCTCTCCGTTTGTGTCATCTCATGATCGTCATTTTCTCTCATTCTCTCACAAACAGCCAACAAACAGGATTTGGGTCTTTTTTGCACAAACTTGTTCATTCGTGACGAAGAATTGTCGTTCATCGCCACCTGACGAAATTCCGAATTTGTCATTCCCATCCAGTCGTTTCTTGATGATTAGCCTTCGTGGGTGGACAATTGTTGATTTATTCTAACCTAACTCTGTTTCCATGACTTGATTTCAGATATTTCTGAACACGGACTCATCTGCTGAACTGAACGATATCGACATCAAATGAATCACAACTCCCATCCCACTGTTTCAACACGTCATTTCCGAACACACATGCTGTTCTGATGTCTTCGAAATGGGTGCGAATCGTTGCCTCTATTCATCCGTCCATCACACCCTTCAGTCTCCACCATCCACATTTCCAAATGGGTGGCCGCATCTGCTTTGTTGCTTGCTGTTGGAAAGTGAACATTGTGGACACGCGGACATCGACTGAGATATTCTCGACGAAAGTGCAGCAATCCAAACAGGCTCATTATCTTTGTTTAAATTGATTCATCTCATTCTTCTCTTCACCTTGATTACATTTCTTCGAGTAATTCGTGGATTGTGCAAATGTTTGTTGAGAGTCTGGGTAAAGCGCACAATGGGACGATCCTCCTTCGATTTGAATGGAAGAAGAATCTTCTGCTTTGAACAGCACCAATGATTCCTGTCTGAATCGCTTACCCGATCCACGTTCGAGTGTCCACACATTGCAAGAACCATTCCTCAATTTCAATCCCAATTCTGAATTGTCATTTAATGAGAAATCAACAGTTTACAACTCACTTGTTGCCCTCGTGAAAGCTGAATATCCGTTTGACGAAGCACTTCAAGACAGAGCTGCCCAGTTTTTGGAAAACCTCGAGCCGGAGTGGGGTGACGAAGATGAAGCTAATCAACTTGTCACTGACCTCGTTCCCTCTTCAGCAGGATCGTATTCTGGCTTCTTTGAGAGCATTCTAACTCTCTTGTCATCTCCCCACTCGACTGTGGTTACTACAGCGTTGTCATTCCTCTTCAGAACAACGGAGTCATCAACAACAGCCTTCAGATCTCTCGTGAAGTCTGGTCTCGTCACCAAAGTGTTAGCGACTGTTCAACCTCACATGCTGCCAATTTCTGGAAATGAAGAGATATTCCGACATCTCGTCTGGATCATCGACAGATGCGTTTATCTCGCATCTCCATCATTTCTCGCTGCTCTTGGCATCACTGCAGCCGTTGAGAAATCCAACCGTCGTGAAATGATCTTTCGGAATGTCGTGATCCCGTCGTCACAATTCGTGACATTTCTGATTTCAAATCGGCACGTCCTCGATGAAGACTTACTGGACTCCTTCATGTTTCTATTGGTCAGATTCATTGACATAAGCCCATTTCATCGTCCAACATTGGAGTTTGTTCTGGCATCTCCGATTGTGATGGCATTCTCAAGATGTCTCTCCTTCGTCGAAGATGATTTCATCAAGGGGCGTGTTCTCACCAAAATCAACTATATGCTGAGAGAATGGAAGACAGATGGTCCAAAAGTGGTCCAATCTGGGAAACGGATGATTCGAACTCTGATTTCGGAAGGCTTCGAAGACACTCTCGACGGGCTTTTGATTCTCGAGGAGAACACAAATATTGGCTTCAGCATTGTTGAGATAAGTCATTCAATTTCGATATTCCTGGGAGTGAATGTGGAATTCACTGAAGATTGAGATCTCAAATGACGAATCGAATCCATCTCTCGAATGACTCCACAATGATTTCTGCGGACTCTCCTCGGATGTTGGGAATGCTTTGATTGCTGGTGCCGACGAACAGATTCTGGGATCGCCTCCAATCGTCCAGAAATGGTTTGTTCATTTGGGTTCGTCGTTGTCAACGCGGCTGTCTTTGACTGTCACTTCGTCAACCGTCCTCTCTCCGAACAATTCCTGGTGTCCCCGAACGATGCATTGTGACGAGATTTTCTTTCGCAATCTCGACTTTTGGACCATCTCCTAAACAAATCTCGTTTATCTCGTCGAAATGGGATGGGCCCCACGTTCCCGATATTCCACAGCCACCCACAGTTTCTTTGGGGTGTGTGTTGTTTGTTTATGCCATTAATTTTTCGTTCCATTCACTCTTTCTGTGCTTTGGTCTTTCTCCATCTCCCTCTCCGTTTGTGTCATCTCATCATCGTCATTTTCTCTCATTCTCTCCCAAACAGCCAACAAACAGGATTTGGGTCTTTTTTGCACAAACTTGTTCATTCGTGACGAAGAATTGTCGTTCATCGCCACCACTCGAAACCACGAGTTTTCTATTCCCAATTCATCATTCGTTGATGTTTAGCCTTCGTGTGGTGGATAGTTTTTGATGTATTTTACTCCAATTCTTTCCCATTTTCGACATTTGGAGTTTCACAGAATTATCTCACGATTTTTTCGTCTAAATGGAAGATATGACACTTCTATCTCAACCTAGTACTGTTTGTACTGTGAAATGTAACTGTCCAACAGATTCTGTGATCTGATCAAATGTTTCTGAGACATTTCCAGATCAAACCCAACTTTGTTCTTCTTCTCATCTGGGAAGACTCTCTTCTCTACGAATCACACTCTTGTTCATTCGGCTCATCTTCACAGCACTTCTAGACTCGATCTGTCTCATTTTCCTCCAAGAATCGCCTCAATTGAGTTCATTCGTGACCAGGGTTCGAAAAGGGTATCGTGAACATGTCACCTTTTAATTCTCTTTTGAACGACATTTTTCCAGGCGACAATCTGTTTGGAAGTGGTAAGAGTGGGGATTTCTCGAAAAAAGAAGATACTGTGAGGAAAAAGGACATTTTTTCTGAGATGCTTCTTTTTCAAGTATCTAATCAGAGATCACGAAAAGATGAAAAAGTAGACAGTTCAAAGTCTTTAAGAGTGTGATTTTGAAATATCGACAGGAATTGATGATTAGTTCGACAAACTGGATTGGTGTTAAAAAACATGATGAGATGAATGAGAGAGACGTCACTATACTTTGAAAAGTACCAAGACGGTTGAAAAGGAGTTCATCCATTCAATTGATGTTGATTGATTTCGGTGATAGTGGTGAGAACAGACATGAATTGCGATTGATGGAATATTGCCAAGAATGCGCAGTCTGCCGGACTCTCTGAACAGGAATCGGTTGAGATGAGATGTAAGTGAGTGTTTTGTCAATTCGAACAATCGAATTACACTTCACATCGCGATCTTGGATTCTGCCCATAACGAGAGAAGTTAAACCTCGAAAACGAACATTGAAACAATGGAATAGTGAAATGAGGAATGAAAAGAAGGCTTATAATCATCAAGGAGTGTTTTGTGACGATTAGGATCTTCTGTGTACACGAACTCAGAAGATCATCGTGTGGGCATCGTGAGAATATAGTGGCCTCGTGCGGTCACATCGTGAGACCACTGGGAAAAAGACCGCACGAGGCAGGTTTCGAACCCTGTTCGTGACTCGTCATTCATCCGGGCAGAGAGCAAAGAACTCGTTTGGCATTCATCAATCTCTCTTTCATCATTTATGTCATGTGCGTGCAAAGAGTTTGACGACAGCGAAATAGCCAATAATGCACTGTCTCAGGATATTTGGACAGAATCTCTCGAATCACTTTTCTTCCGGTTGGAACGGAGCGATGATCATCTTTCCTGGACAGTGTGTTGATCTTCACCTTTTTATTCCTTCCTGCAGAGATTGATGGAATGGTTTGTTGAAGCAGTGATCGGAGCAGAACTTTTCAGAAATGACCATCCCTCTACACCGCCTCTGTCCCTGAATGACGTCCGGATCGACGCTTCCTCCACAGTTTTGATCGGTTTTCAAATTTTCCAAATTCATTCACCTGCTCAGCACCTCAATCTCCACACCTGGAATCACCAATCGCAGGTTCACTTCCTTCCGACATCTCCACGCTCTGCCGGTTCTTTCTGCGTATCCATAGAACTCTCGAACAGCAAAACCGATTGATTCTCCCACTTGATCCAGAAAAACATAATATTGTCTTCTCACACATCATGAATGCCCTCGTCGACCATTTCGTGGCTTCTGGCGATCTCATTCTTCTCAACTCGTCCCCACAAGACCGATTGATGTTTTTGGGGGAGTGGTACGTTCAATTCGGCAAGATGTTGTTTTTCTCCAACCCGTTTGTCCCCCACAATCTCGCCTTCATGTTCACTCAACTTGTTCTCCATGATCCCCTCAGTCGAAACCTGTTCATTCCCGCACAATCCTCATTTCTGCACAGAGACAATTCTGAGTCTTCGGAACAGCTTCTGTCTGCTGTGAAGAAGGTACCTGAAACACACTCGCTGGAGATTGTTCGGGATGTTTATTTTGATTGGAAAGAATGGATGGCGATGATGGAGACACTCGAGAACGATGACGCACTTGGGGTCTGTCTTCATTTTAGTTCATCGATCTCTTCAGACTGATCTTTCCTTCCTCCAATCTCGCTGTCTTCGATCCACACTCCTTTCTCTCCAAATGAAATGTCAACACATCGTTCACATCTCTCACATCGAAGAACAGAGTTTGCCAGTGTCTGTGACGGACAACCTGAGCACACTCACCACTCATCCCCCAACTGAAATAGAAGCGACATGGCATTTGAGTGTTGACGACTCGTCACAATCGCTTACTCCTCACTCCAACCATTCGTCCTCCTGTTCTCCTCTCCCCACATCCAACTCGTCGACATTCACGATCGACTTCGCCAGACATCACTCTCAGCGTCTTCTGGATGCGATTCATCATCATCTCGCACGTCCACAGAACACTGTCTTCTTGTGGAACATCCGCCCATCAGAATCAGTTGACACTTCCTTTCCAGCTCCCCATCCTTCATTTGTGGACAAAAACGAGAAGTTCGACACATCACTGTTCGACGAAACGGCATGTATGTACCCTGTAGGTTATCGGGAGACTGTAGGTTGTAGGGACCCCGTAGGTTGCGAAAAGGGACTCTGTTGGTTGCGATAGGGAGGCTGTAGGTTGTTTTGGTACTCTGTAGGATGTGTCTCAACACTGTGTTCTCGACTCATTCCGCTCCATGCAACATGTAAGAGACCACAACGGGATTCATTCAACCTTCATCGTACGACTCTCCTTCAAAATCTTAATTCCACAATTTTCAGCTCTAATTCCATTCATATTCCACATCTTTTTGCATTTCACCATCATAATTCAACTCCATTTTCTGTTCCAGTCTTTGTTTGCTGTGAACCTTGATCAAGACCACAACAACAATGTCCGAGATCGTCGAAACAAATGGACACTATCGTCGTTATTATCATTTCATTTCACATATATTCACTTTTTCTCTTTGTTTGTTCGACGTCTTCAGCCGATAAACACTGAATATCACTAAATATCCTCCGACACAAAAGTGTTCGTGAAATTCCACAAGTTCCTCCGAACCGATTTTCAAATGAAATCATGAAATGATGTAACTCGATATAAAGTTTAATATTTTCCACATTCCCCCCTCTACTAGTACCTCTCTCTCACACAGTCGCTCCACAACCTACAGTCTCCCGATAACCTACAGGGTACATACATGCCGACGAAACAGATGATGCGAAACTCATTGAGTCATTCTATCGGTGTCGTGCTGTCATCGAAGCGACGAAATCCACAAAATGCATTGTTCACCTCCGCTCTTTCAAGAATCGGCTCATCGAGGGTCTCCACTCATCCAATATCCTGGTTCAGTCCGAGAGCACCTTTCTCTTCTTCACCATCGCTGACTACCTCCCAACAGCAGACGATCCTCGTGACCCTCAATTTCTGAGTCTCCAGAAAGCGTTCCGCGATGGAACCCATTGGGAGAAAGTGGCACTTGTGCAATTGTGGGGACGATGGTTCTTCCGAGACGGAGGGAGAAATGGAGAACCCAAAAAAGCATCCGGTTTTGATTTCGATGGCCTTCTCCAGGCCGATCTGACAGATCCACACCTCTTCGACCAGACCTTCCTTCTGATCGGGAATGTCATCACCTCTGACCTCGTTTCGATGCAGCAGCAATGGAAAGTGGACTTCCTTCTTTCGTTTGAGAAGATGCATCGGATGATGTCACGTCTCTCCTCCAATCCCAAAGTGCTCTTGAGACATGAACGATCCGCACGTGATCTGAGGCCACTCGCAACTGATCTCGGCTCGCTCTTGTCTGTCTTTCGTGGCCGCGATTTTCCGTCTGCACTGAACGATCTGATCACCACTGATTGGGACACGATTCCACACACCTTGTCATTTCGGGTGAATCCAGTGTTCTTTCTCTGCCACACTTCCGTCGCCTCCAAACACCGAATCTCCTTCTGTCCGATGGATCTGATGTTCGAACGGTATTTCAGATCGGATCCAGACGCGTTCCTTCGCGATTGGCCTGACTTGAGTCTCGTCACCTCGAAACAGTTCCTCTTCACTCCTTCTGTCGGACTGCACTCCATCCTCCTTCGACGTCCCAAATTCAATCTCGATCAGCACGCTCTCCAGCAACTCGTCGACCTGCTCTGCCTCGAGAAGAACATGGATGCAGCACGTGTGGACATTCTCGACCTCTTCTGTGTCTTCCCTCCTCCTCGTCACTTCGACTCTCTCCTCTCTCATCTCCATCTCATCCGAGCATCACACGACGTTTGGGTTCGCTTTCTCAATCTCTTTTCTGCCTACGGTGCTTCTGTGGCTCCATTCGGTGCGTGTTCGTCTCTCGCCACAATATTCCAACTGCTAACCCCGTTCGATTCGAATCCGACACCATTTAAAAGGTACTTTTTGCGGAAAGTTGGACACGTTGTTGTGTCTCTTCACTGGCTCAGCATTCCTGCTCACTTCGACTCTCCCCTCATCTGCCATCTTCCATCTCTGTCTGGTCGACAGAGAGACATCCTCCAACAACACTCTTCTCCATCAGACCTTCCGTGTTTCAGCGATCGAGAGACCAATGCGTGTCTCTCTGTTCGTAACTTGGTGACTCACGGTCTGTCTTCACTGTTGTCATCTATTCTCAGACTCTTCTCCTCCCAAAATCGGTTTTGGGATCGTTGAACATCTCATCAAGGATCTCCTGTGTGTTTTCTCTCATCACATTCATCCTCTTTTCAGAAGTTCATCTCCTGCAATCGTGTCTGCTGCAATCGACACTGTCACCTTGGAGAAAAAACGACATCGCCGCTTGAAGGTCTTCACCGAGTGCTGAAGGACTATCTTGTATCATCAACACAACAGTTATTTTCAACAGTAGAGCGGATCTCTGTCTATACAGAAGCACAAATCACTTCTATTGAAACACGTCTGACCCGGGAAAAATATGGCCAGCCCCAGTATCTTCGTGATGAGCATGTTCTTCGTCCTCTTCTAGGGATTGTATCGATTGATGGACTAAAAATCATCCACGATATTGTTCGTCAATGCCGGAAGGGCAGAATCAGAAAATGTGACTGTCTCTTGGCAAAAACACACAAACTCCCGTGTGAATGTCAAGTTAAACATATTCTGGATTCGAATCAACAACTACATCCAACACAAATTGGTCGCTGTTGGTTCCTGAACCCCTCTCAGCCAATCTCTGTTCATCTTCCTCTAATCCCGGCAGTCCCGCTACTAGAGCCTCGTAGTCGTCAACAAAGGACAGCGGAGAACAAGCTGAAGGGAGGAAGTGTCAGAGCTCAAGAACCACGAGATATCCAAGTTATTCGACTGGCACAGAAAATCAAGGCTGAAAAACGTGCAAGACTGAACGCTGGGATAAAAGACCACGAAGAGGCAAGTGATCCCAAGGATGAAACGCAAAATACAACTCAGGACTAGGGTACAAAGACGAGTCTCGCTGAAGATCAATGTGTTCAGTGAAGGTTAATCATTTCACTTCAATTTTGCGTAAAGTTGTTGAAATGCTCAAACACGTAAAGTGAGTCATCGAATGGAGCTGTAGCTCGAGTTTAACACGACTTCAAGAAGAGAAACGACACCAAGATTCTGGTTGATGGGATGATCAACCTTCTCACATGACGATACAACAAATTCAGATTTGTGAAAAGCTTCTCAACGTAACAATGTAATGTGATCGTCCAGAGTGGAATCAAATGATAAGACAATGTATGACACGAAATCCTCACCAAACCATTCAGATCTGCGCGTATCCATTTGGATCTGCGTGTATCCTTTTTTTTAGATCTGCGTGTAGCCAAAATCGGATCTGCGCCTATACTTAACCCTTTTTGGGGGCGCAATCTTTTACGAGACAAATTATGATACAGCGTCACTAGTCATCCAATCGTCGTTCTTTTGGGGTTGTTTCGCCGAAATACAGGGAGGAGCTCTGTCCATCGCATCAGGTGGCTCATGCACAGTGACTGACTGTGTCATTGGAGGACCAGAAGAGGAAGTGATGTCCGGGGGATGCTTCTATTTCGATTTCTTCAACAGCCAGGTTCAACTCAGTCGTTGTCGCTTAAGTTACGGAACCTCGGGTCGTGGGGGAGGACTCCATATCGCTCGCTCGAAAGTATCATCTGTCATCGAAATCTCTTTTTGTCATTTTCTGATGTGTATGTCGAACTCCGGAGGAGGCCTTTATTTCTGGCAGACAGATGGAGGTGTTTCTGTGAAGGACTCACTGTTTGATGAATGTTCTTCAGGTTATGGGGGCGGCGGGATCGGCATCGAATGGACCACATCTTTTCATCTCGACAGTGTGAAATTCAGAAACTGCACAGCTTATGTCGGGAGGGATGTCTTCATTGCGAATCTCACACGGGCGACAGTGGTCAATGGGAATATGATCGTCGGTTGTGTCACCATGTTAGGTATCGGCAATGTGTATTTCGCGGATGAGAAGAAAGCTGACAACTCTCTCATCCCGCAGGTGGCATCGCTCTATCTCATCAACTCTTCATTCAAGCTTTCTTTGAGCGGGGATGATGTTGGAGGAACTCTGACAGCGACGACGAGTGAGAGTGTGGAGGGAAGGCTGCTGGTTGTGCTGGACAACAGCGGGAGTCAATACGAAATGCCAAACGTGGACTCTCCACCTCCCATCGATCGCCTCATCATATTTGATTTTCCGACTCCATCGACGACGAGTTCGCAATCGATTTTGTTCAACGAATGGAACACTCTGCAGTACGAATCGAACTTCACCGTCATGTTGCAGTTCCTCTACGGTGCTTCTCTTAGTTTATTACCATCTCTCCGAACACCAAATCCTCCTCGAATTGTGGAATTGCTGACAAATTCGTCGAAATCTGACCCTGAACATTTCACGCTCCAACTGAAAGGCCGGTCACTCTCCGCTGGGAATTACAATGTGAAGTTGAAGGGCGTGCCAGACCTCTCGATTGTCGTTTCGTTTACAGGCCATCCAACATCGCCCACAGAATCGCGAAACATGCTTTCTACCAAACCAGTGCTTACCAACTCCTGAGTCTGGCGAAGTGAAACCATGGGTGGCCGGTCCACCTGAACAAACAATGAGAAAACAATTTGTCTGTTCTAGAATAAAAAAGTATCCCGACAAGGGACTCAAGGGTCACAGTGTCGGTTCTACCCTCGAGAGGGTGGTTGATAAGCAAAAAAAAAAGAGAGGAGTTGGGTCCATAGCTCCAGAAATCCCCAACGGGGAACAAAAACTGGAGGAAACTGAGAAGTCCGAAAGGACAATGTGAAGTGGAACTACATGAAGATGTATTGATAGAGCCGCCTCTACCGCGGCATTCAAACGAAAACGCAATCCTGATCTTTCCTACTGTTGTGTGGCAGATCTACAAGTTGGTAAGCACTGGTTTGGTAGAAAGGTGTTCCTTGCTCTCACACCACTACCAAACCAGGGTTACCAACTCCTGAGTATTGAAAGGAGAAGAAACAGGAAGGCAGGATAAAAGAATATGAGGAAAACAAAGAAAGATGTCTTCTTCGGCTTAGTTGTTTCAAGCTATTTCTTCTGGCCGTGCCCCCGGAGGGGCTGCCACCAACTGTCAGACAGTGGCGGAGCTGTGAGTCCAATGAGGACTGGTGAAGAGTAATAATCATCGGCGATGGTGGATCTTGCCGACCATCCCACATACCCGTTCAAGAGTTCGAGAGGAACTCTCACAACTCGTCTCAAGTAACTCACTGCGGCATGTTTGATACTGTACGGTCCGTACTCCTCTGGGACCCCTATCTCTGCCAGAACACTCTTCAGCCCCGCAGCAATTTCTGTCATCTTCAACGGAGAGCCTGTTTTGAAGCTCTTCCACACTCTCTGTTCTTCAAACGATCCGTTCTGAGGGTTCTTCTGATGTTCGTCGAGCATGTTCTTTCTGTGTAGTGAGAGTGCTACGAAAGGAGAAAATGACTCATCACCCTCGTCTCTCACGAACCGCAAATCGGCTTCTGTTTGATTCTGTTTTGGGTGGATGGAGATAGTGGCGAAGGATTCTGGGATGTGTTCCGACACCTCGACGAAACACACGTCCTTCCAACATAAATGCACGATCTCTTCTCTTCTGCACATCGTTGTGGCGAGTGTGAGGATGAATGCTCGCAACTGTTGGAGTGATGGGTCCTCCTTCGCTTGCTCTGCGTTCTTCTGGACCCATGAGAGGATCAGGTCCACATTCCATATCACTGTATAGTGGCGCTTTGACTTTCTTTTGGGGTGGTCACGTTCAAAGACCTTCCTGAAAGATTGAAGGTGTGATTGTCTGTTGTGTAGACACGGGTGGAACAGACCAAGGGATTGCACAACCTTAACAACAGCAACGTGTGCAAGTTGATGAGGCGGAGGGAATTGTTGAGAGAGATGGATAACAAAACTACATAATATTGCTTCTATGTTTGTTTTCCTGTTGATCAACACAGAAGGTGTATGACCTTTGTCTTCGCAAAACAGCTTGAACAGCTTCCAAGCTCGCATCCACGGACCACGGTTCTTATATCTGTGTTCCTCCACCTCCCTCACCTTCTGGTCTATTCTTCCAAGATCGCAGAGCTCTCGAAAGTAGAGGAGTCCTGCCAGGTTCTCTTGCCCAGTAAAGAAGCGCGAACCATCCCTGGGGGCAGACTCGCTTCCGATTCCTGGTCGGTCATCATTGTCATCGAACAATATTCGCCGAGTTCGAAGGCTTCCTCCTCCAATTCCTTCAGAAGCGGTGACCATGTCTGATTCTGCCAGTTGGGTGTAATCAGAACCCCCATCGTCACTGGTTCGATCATCAGTTTCCTCAAAACCTGAGGTATCACTAAGATCGGAGGATGAATAAGCGGGAAGTTCATCCCTGTCCAATTCACTGTGAGGGCATTCGTTCCTACTGCCCCTTCGTCCTCGTAGAGTGAGAAGTATCTTTGACATTGAGTATTCCGACTTGAGGCGAAAAGATCGATTTGCGGATCGAAGCACCATCGATCGTGGAGCAGTTGAAGCGCTGTTTTCTGTAGCTGGTACTCTGCTTGTGGGTGTAATCGGGAGAGAGCATCCGCTTTGCAGTTCTCCACTCCTGGGATATGTTGGATGTCTGCGACCAATAGACCCACTTCCTTGATTGTCCGAAGGGTCTTCCGTGTGATGTGACACAACGTTGGTCCTGCTCTCATCTTCTTCAAGTTGTATACGGCTGTCGTGTTGTCGCTCTTGATCAGAATGGCTGATAAGCGATTGTCCTTCAATAGTCGAGACGCCGTGAGAACTGCAAACCGCACTGCAGCTGTTTCTTTCCAATTCGAAGTCTCCTCTCTCTGTTTCTGTGTCCACTCTCCGTGAAAGTATGTCTCTTCGCCTGAGATCTCGACCACACAGCCCCATCCTGTTGGGCTCGCATCCGTGGTGAGACATGCCTGAGGAGTGATGACCTCGAACGTCTTCGGTGTGTTCGTGGTGATCCGGGTCGACCAAAAGGTCATCTCCCCGATCAGTGCTGGTGTCAGAATAGCATTGGACAACCATCCTCCCCGTCCGACTGCTTCGTCCTTGGTTTTGATCATCTTCAGAAGAAACAAGCTGGCCTCCGGGATCACTGTCCTGAGATAGTTCAGGTTTCCAATTATCTGCGCGAGATACCGAACAGGAACAACTAATCTGTTGAATGCTTGTGCTTTGGCAACTCTGAGCATGTTGAGGAGTCGCGACTGTCTCTTTGGAGTGATTGATAGTGATTGATTCGTCGAATCGATTCTCCACCCCAGAAATTCGATCTGCTGCGATGGAACAATCTGACACTTGTCGAGAGACATTTGAAACCCGAGAGTCATTAACATCCTCATTGCGAGTTCTGTTTTCGATTGTGATTCCATCTCGTCCCGACAAATCAGAAGAAGATCGTCCAGATATGCAATTACTGGAATCTGGAGAGCCTCCCTCAATGATTTCACCGCAATTCGCATTACTTTTGTGAAGGTTCGTGGAGCCGTCGCTAACCCGAACGGCATCCCCACATACTGATAGAATTGGTTTTGGAATTGAAAGCACAGGAAGCGGCGGAGATGTGGAGGGACAATGATGTGTTGGTATGCGTTCTTGATGTCGATGCTGGTCAACCAAGACGATTGGTTGATGAAATGAACTGCTGTGGAGATATCCTCCATCTTGAAGTGTTCGACGGTCAGTTCTGAGTTCAGGGGAGTGGCATTTAGGATCTTGCGCCACTTCCCCCCTGGTTTCGGGACCAGGATGGTGTGTAGGGAGAGGGCGACATCCGTCAGTTGCACCGGGACAACCACACCCGTCTTTATTTCCTCCTCCAATAAGATTTGATATGCTTGGGTCTCCACTGCATTGCCCTTGAACTGGGGAGCCCATGGCACTTCCTGTAACCTCTTGACCGATTCCTCGTCTTTCCACCTCCATTGTGCCCCCTTCTCCACACGCTCTCGCCCTCCAATCTTCGTCCACTCCGCGATTGCATTGAGAAGCCGACCCGGCGTCGCACAGTGACTGACTAGTTGCGTCTTGGTGGCTGCTTGAATGTTTGACGGTTGTGGGGGCCCTTTGTTTGAGTCGGGGGGTGGCCCGTCCCCCCTCGTGGGGAGAAAAACGCTTGTGTTGAAGGGATTGGTTGGTATGAATACGCTTGCTGGGGTGGTGGGAGCGAAGATAAAGGTATCGATACAGGGTATGAATTTGCTTGATTGGGCGGGAGTAGTAGATCCGAAGCCGTGTTGATCGGCTGCGTCAATCCGAGGATCGTGGAGACGCGATTGTAATTTGCTGGATTCACGTATCGACCGTACTCACAACATGTCGCCGCGTCCGCTGAGTCGACTATTGATTGTGTAATGAGGTTTAGAATATGTTTGTCAGGCTCACCTCGACAGATCATGTCGTAGGCTTCGGCCATTCTTGCGATCGATGACAGGCTTGACTGTGATGATGTCCTTAGGGCCTGGTCCTGAATCCTTTGGAATTCTGTAAGAAGCTGGCTGTTTGGTGCGATTTCAGTTGGAATTCCGAGGATATGTTTCATATGTGAAGTGGATGCATTTGCCACATCCCGTTGTTGTGTTGGCAAGGCAGCTTGCAACCAATTTTCGGAAAATGTCGGTTCAATCTTCTTAATATCTCGCCTTATTTGCTTTCGAAACTTTTCCTGTCTCTGTCTGTTGTAGCTCAGGAGACTTTTGTGATCATGTCTGTCATCCCGTTTTGATGTCACTAACCACTTTTTCCGTAGATGATTCCGATCTCTTTTTCTTCTTGAACTAGTATGCTGCCTTGAATATGTCCCGCTGCAATCTGAATCGATAGATCTTCCCGAAGGTGTGTCCGAGCCGGAGTCATATGATGGTGAAGACGAGTACGATATTGAACTTTCAGTACTCGAAGTTGATTCGTCTCGCTTCGAATGCCGTCCTTTTCGATGACGGGAATGCACGGACTTCGATCTTTTTGCGACCACATGTTGATGATGATGAGGTGTCGAATCCGCTGTTTGACGTTTGCTTTTCTGTATGACAGGTATAGTGTCATTACCATGGGTCGGCATGTCCTATAGGTAGGACATCATAGGACAGCCAAAATGAGGAGGACAATTTGGATAAAAGTGCTGATGACAGGAATTGAACCTGTCTCCAACTTTGCCTGTCAGTGAGAACCTAAAATGAAAAATGAGGAAAGATACGAGACAATAATGCACATTTTCTGTTTTTGAATCATTTCATTAGTATTTTTTCACACAATTTTGACAAAAATCGCAAAAGTTGTCCAAAAGCGGTCGATCAGCCCACCATAGGACACGATAGGACAATTTTAAAGCGGGCTCAAACCATAGGACATGGAAGGTATTTGACACCTTCCCAATACTTGCGTTCCTTTTCCACAATAAAATCGAGGGAGGACAATTGTCCTGTCCTGTCCTATCGTGTCCTATGGTGGTCTGATCTGTCCTCTCAAACCAACATTTTTATCAAATTAGCCTTAAATCAGCTAATCGACGCTTTTGTCAAAGCACACTGAGCGGCAGAGGTGCCATGTAAACTCTTTTCTCATTATTCTCTTCAAACTTTTCTCTCTCTCATGCTTTAGACAATGGATCTTGTGATCGATGTGACACATGAGATCGTCGAACTGAAATGAAATGTGGTAAAATGATGGAAGGTGTGTGTTCTCATTTCGTTGGTTATTCACTTATTTCCCTTATTTTCCGATTTCAATGGACATATAGTTGGTCTTCATCGCCACTGGCCACTGTCCTGAGGAAGACTGGATTCAGAACAGCTTCGCCTTGCTGTATGATCGATTGATGATTTTCCACTCAGTATTCCATCATTCTCTGCATCTTGATTCAAGATCTGTTCACGTTGGCGTGTTGGAATCTGAACTCCAGACTATGGAATGAGATCTAAGATGATACATATATCCGTTTCCGAACTGATGGTTTGCATTATCTCATTTACCATTTTCTCCGCATTTGTTAATGATAGATTCTATGGTGGATGCTTTTACAGGGGGAAGTTACAGAAAACATTATCGAATTGAGATGAAGAGGTGATATTCAAAGAGAAGAGACAAGATAAGATGAATACATCAGAACTGGACATTTGGTGATGAAGCGGAGCTGAAGAAAGAGAGACTGAAGACAAATTCATCCAAGATGAGAGTGGGGAGACATGGGATAGTGGAGACTGGAATGATCCATTGAAGAGATAGACTCATATACAATTCAAAGTGAAGATGTACTCGATAGTTCCCTTGAACCAATGCACGAGCCATTTCTCTCACTACCAGAAAGAGGGTCTGCGCCCTTCTCGTTCTTGCGAACTATTCTCCTCTTCATTTCTCTTTTCTTTTCATTACTCTTGTTTTCTTCCTTTCTCTCTCATCAGCTAAGATGATGAACTCAGTCGAGGTTCGATCGACGCTGTCACAACATTCGGAGTTCGATGAGCATCTGGAAATTGAAGTATGCCACTTTCCTCTTCATTTATTTCATGCCTCAACTATTCGATTCTTCTTTTTTCGATTTCTTCTTCAATCTTTCTTCTCATGAGCTCGTCTTTTCTTCAATCCATCCATCCTTCCTTCACCCCCTTTTCATACTCTCTATGATCTTCTTTGTCTCTCAGATACACAACATGCTTGAGTTACGCACTCCCTTCTCGTACTGAAACACCATACCCATGCATTCTCTCATTGTACCAATTCGACAATGAAAAGTCTCACTCCTCCAAACAGCAAAGTGTTAATCTCTGACTTCCTCCCTCTCACTATGTCTGCTTTCAATTTCGTTCATTTTTTGTATGTTATTTCTAGTGTTAGTTCAGATCTGTCTATTCTTTGAGATCGCACCAAACAAATGATAGTCAGAGCAAAATCGACTCATTGTGCCTCACTGTCACTCTATGGAAGGTTTCTGTCGCACACAAACTTCAATGATGAACAGCAAACGATCAGAGACCGAATCCTTCACCGTCACTCCTCCTCTCAACACAATACTCCTATCTCGTCGAAAAGATTCCAACAGATCGAAACATCACTCCCATTCTTGTCATCGCCAGTGTTCTTCTCTCCAGACTGTTCGTTTCAGGACCCAAAACATCCATTCGATTCCCTTCCAATTCACAACCCTCCCCCTTGTCCAAATCAGCCTCACTCGACAAGTCAAATCCACCTTCATCATCCGAAAACACAGGAAACACACCATTCATCTCGATATCTCATTTAAATCTTAATTCAGGTGAGATCAACTCCCAATTCAATCAGCCTCTCTCCTGAACGAGACAAAATGTTAAACTTGCACAGGTTCGATCTTCCTTCCTTTCTTTATGTCACTTTGATAATTTCTAGTTCATCTTCCTCATTCAACTGCTCCATTCCTTACACTACAATCTCGTCATTTCTCACCTTTACCAGACCCCGCTGTCTCTCTTAACATTCGCTCTCTTCAACACAAACACAACGAAATTCAAGAACTTCTGTGATTCTCACTTGGCATCGGAGGAGGAAGGAAAACGAATCAACACGATCTTTAACACCGCATCCACATCGCGTCGCTCGCGATCAACCTTAACTTGGGGGGCTGAACAATGAAGCATGAAAGGTGTTGATGAAGCAGACGGTGGGACACAGGGTGAAGAGGAGGTCATAAGGAGACGGAGAGGCATTCGAGAAGCTGAGTGACGGAAGGGCCAGGTGAGTCAGTGAACCGGAGAAAAACCACAAGAACAGGGCAGGAAGGTCGAAAGGGAACTCGGAAAGACAGCATCGATCGAGATGAATGACATCAAGCAGAATCCCTGACCAATCACGCACACACCTCTATTCCCCACCCGACGCTGCCCCACCAACTTTCGACGAGAGATTGGACAGACCACACTCGCCAACGACTCACCTCATGGCATAACCGAGTGAGATCTTCAAACCGACAAAATTGAAGCCATTGCATGTGTCGATGGAGAAGTGTGCCAAGGAAAGAGAGGAAGAGGCCTAACGAGTGGAGAGGATGATTTGATGCTGATAAAAGTCAAATTTGACCATTGGAACGAAATATCCGAAGCTGATGTTGAGATACGAACAAATTTGTTGTCTGCTCCGATCTCTTGCATCTGGAATTTCTCTGAACTCACGTTCATCAATTTCCGATTAATGTCGTGTACGTTTCCCAATTATGTGATAAACATGAACAAAGAAGTGTATTTCAACGAATCATGACATTGATCGGACCATCATAAAAGTTCTTCATTATCTCACCTTTATCCTTATTTTTCTTTCAGGTTTTGTCGTTTTGACGAAGTAAGAGGCTGGTTCAATTCTTGCCTATACTGGCCTGACCGAGCCTTTGGCTCGGTCAGTGTCACCTCGCTTCTCTTCTAAGGGCTCGATCAACTTTCGATGATGAATTGACTCAAAATTGTTGCATTTTATCTTCCGCAAGGATGAGAGGATACTGAAAGAGAGTGGACAGATCAAAAACTTCAGAAACAGGTCTCGATATCAAATGATTCCAAAACTAAAGTTTGCAGAATTCAGGATGAAAGGAAAATGACACAATGAGGAAGAAATGATTGAATATTGAACGGCACATCTCCTTCACTCGATCAACAAGTTCGAAATGATGATGCGAGCTGTACCATGCTATATCGAATCAGTCGACTCCGTCCCCACACTCGCTGTATGATATCGTCGGTTCTGTCTTCATTCTCAATCGCTCTGCTTCGTAATGTTCTTGGGCGCATCTGTTTCTTCGGCAATGCTCTGCGAATACCAGAAAATAGCTTCAACGAGAATGGAGACGGTTGCATCTTTAACAAGAGCTCATGCTGTACTGGAACAAGAGAGTGGGTGGAGGCGAAAACGATGAATCGCTAGCCCAATCCATTCCTACAACCACAATCAGTGATTCCTGTAGAAGACGTCATTAAATCTGTGCTCACGAGGAAGACGACAGGATGTGTATCGATATCAGAGTTGACGAGAAATCATCGCCGTGCGTCATGCTAGCAAAAGTGCCTTTGTTTTAGCGCAGAAGAAGGAGTTGACTTTGGACTGTGTCCAAGAGGTCCTGAGGATCTTCTGATCTTGATGCAAACTTCCTTCTCGTCATCTCCATCAATCAAAGCATGCACAAAGCAAGTTGATTCCGTTGGGATCGGGCGGGAAGGAAGGTGGATGAGAGATCAGGTGAATGGAGGAATGTGTGCATGTTGCATTTTCTTCTTTCCACCAACAAAACTATATTGTTGACGTATTTGATTCAGTGTTTTTCTTTGTCTGAGCGGGAGGAAGATACTTCATTGTGACCATCTAACAGGAGAGAAACATTGTTTCAATTTGACAAATTGTGGAGACTCATCCAGAGAATATTCAAGTTTAAATCGGAAGAAGGAATCCAACGCTGTGTTCAATGATAACTCAGCTGTATCAAACAGCGTAAACGAGTGATGGATGGAATCTTGTCCTGTTTTGAAACGAGTCGTGTCTAAACGAATGGATATGACGAATTTGTTGGAAAGTGCTTCATGGTGTGATGATGGACGTGCGGAGTGATTGATTACGTGTCAATTTGTGAAGTATCTGTCCCGATCGGTTGAGAATGATCTGACACTTTGAGTGCTTCAGAAGATCTGACTGTGTAATAGGACCAAAGCTGTCCAAACTTGTCTATGAGGAATGCTGAACTGTTTGCTTTATTTGACTCGTGTTAGAGACAGAAAGGATAAGCGATGTTGATGGAATAGAGAAGTTGGATAGTATTGGGTGTTTGCCTTGAAAGGTGAGATTTGGGTAAGATGATGTCGTCAATGTGAAGATATCTGATGGTTGACTACATATTTTGGCAAGATTGGTGACGAAAGAAAGATGATCTCTCAAATTCTGCTGATTACATCGAAGATTCTGATTGTGTGACGATGTCCATCCATTTCTGGTCTCCAGAATCAACGAAGATACATGGTGCTGTAAAGACTAAGCACAAATTTGTGTTTGAACTCTCTTCGTTTTGAAATCTCACGCTTCTTCAATGCGATTTCGAAAATGAGTATTCTGTTCGTCAAGGAATCACAATTATTCACTCACTATTTTCAAGGTGGCAAAGGGTGATGATTAAAGATGGTTCAGCCAACGGAGTCTGCGTCATTGAAACGACAGCGAGGAAGAATGTTGTTCCCAGTTCAGAGTAGGAATCTACAATGGATGAGGAGTTGATTTAGCTTAGTGTTGAGACAGATGTTCCCATTCTCGTCACTGATGCAGGCTTCTGATTTGATCCCAGTGATCCCAGTCGGATCTGATCCCACTAAATACCTACAATACCATTTCGTTTCTTTCATTTCAAAAAGTCTTCTTATATATGATATTTGAATGGAAAAAAGTAAAAGGAAAATGGTCACTTCATAGATCATGAAAATGCAAACTTTGGGTGCTGCTGTTTCAGTTTGTTCTACAACAATAATTATAAAACAAGTCGATAATGCGTTATTATGTCTTCTTTGATGGTTTTCTCACTGACAAAAGTCAATGAAGGGAATACATCGAAAAAGAAGTGTTGGTGATTGTGATCGTGCGTGTTTTTGGGAAATAAGAGCTGTCTGAAATATTGAAGAGCATTATGTGAAAACAAGAAGTGAATTGAACATGATTAATGAAGTGATAATGAGAAAATCTCAAAGGAAAAGAGTTGAAATTTGATCTCAGTACAAATTTAGGCACTGACATCAATTGATCCCAGTTTTACCTATTTTGATGGGACTACTCAGATGCCTGCTGATGTGGTTTGAGATGGTGAGAAGAAGGAATTGGACGGAGAGGACACACGAAAGGATGCTGACAAAGAGACAGAGCGGGCATTGTCAGTATCCTTTCAATTTGCGAGAAAGAGGAGAAGAACGGTGTGGACGATGTTGAGGAGATGGAATCGAGCAGATTGGGTGACTGCGAATCGGCGAATAATCTCCAGTCTGTGATGATCTGGCATCTTGCTCGGGAGAACGAGAAAGATACCTAATCAGCAGTTGAAAATACAAAATATTGTTCGCTCATCGGTGGTGGAGTTCGATTCTTGATTTTGAGATATTATACCTTAATTGTGGGTTGAAGTGCCGGATCACACATTTCGACATGAGTTTTGAAGATTTATGAGAAAAACATGTTGAAAACACGATTAATTTGCGAAAACAGTGATAATATTCCAAAGAAGCTCAAATAGGATCAAAAGAGTTCTCGAAACCATATTTCATGGGTTTATTTTGATCTGATTTGACCCATATTTTAAAACTCCCGGTCACTGACCGTCAGTACTTTTGAGAAAAAGTGACCGGTCACCCCGGTCAGGCCAGTATATTCTTGCCATATGCATTTTATCCAAATTGTCCTCCTCTTTTAACTGTCCTGTAGGACAGGACAGGCAGGACATGCGGACCCAAGCCAATTCATCGTGGCAAATTTTTCATCTGTGGCTGCACATGTCGCTCATCCGCCGACTCTCGCCTCGCCACCACCGTGTTGACCCTGTTTCGATAGTTTTCATTGTTGTGAACATCTCGTCGTTCGTTCTGAGTTTGATCACGTCAATCATTGTCTCCGGTAAGTATAGAGACAGATCTGATTTTGTAGACACACAGATCTACCGACAGGTATACGCACAGAACTGTGGTATACACACAGATCTGTCCTTATGTTCATAGACATGGGACATAATTCTTTTCGGGACATAATTCCGTCTTTGAGCGATCTATAGACAAGTACGGTCTAATATTTGTGAATATTATTCGTGAACTGGTATGTTCACGCCACAAAAGTCAATGGAAAGGTAAAATTGTCTTGAAGTGGAGAAAGGAAAATCAAGGTATGATCTTCCCACAACCAATGAAAAGGTCTCCGTTCTCCGAGAAAACTCATATCCCAATCCTTCTCACCTGCCACGTCTCAGATGACATGACGAAAACTTAATACCAAGAGTCCAAAATATTGATAAACTCGATAATGGATGTGATCAAACAGCCTAAATACCCTCTTGCCCGCTCAAAATCCCCGATCAAGGATCCTGACTTCGAGATTTGCCAACTCGCGGACAATGACCTGATGTTCGCTGAAATGCTATTCGGGTGTGTTTTCCTTCATACACAACTCAATTGATCAATTTTTCAACAACAATTGTTTCATCACTTTTCTTGCCAATATCTCCCTGTTTCCTTCATCACTCAATTTCCTTCTTGTTTTCACATTTTCAGTGTTTATCCATCCAACTTTGTTGATTCAACAAATTAGACGAACAGGTTGGTCACTCCACCAATCCAAAGGATCCAGCCTCTTTTCCGTGTTTTGCACGTTTGCTCTCTTCTCATTCCTTCTTTTCATCCTCTTCACAAATTTAGGCAAGCACAGGGATACCATGTCGTCATACTTTGATCGTGGATGCAGAAAGAGATCTCTCCAATTGAAGGACGGATCACGTTCATCTCAACTTCATACATTTCACACGTGTTTTCATTCAGTTTTTATTGATCTTTTTTCGTTACCATATGGAAATAGTTAAGGGAAACCAAAAACCCTAAAATCCACATAAATAAAACGTCCACCAAAAAGTGAAAGAGAATCACATTAGAAACGGGTGAGGACCTGAACTTGGGTGTGCAAATTGAAACTGGGGAGATGAAGCCCATTCTTTATTTCGAACCCATAATCTCTGCTTTTTCAGACTAAATATGAAGATCATTATTTCCTGTCTAAAGTGCAGCATTGTTCATAATTATTGACTCATTCTGTCAAGATTGACCCGATTCAATCTTTATTCTCACAAAGTTTGTTTTGGTTGATCACGTATGAATCTTGCGAAAGAATGAAGAATCAATAAATTAGACGAAGTTTTAGGAGATGTGAGACAACGAGGAAAAACAAAATCAAAAGTAAGTGATCAGAAAAGATTGTAGGTGAGGAAAGAAGAGTGGAGGAGTTGAGGTGAAAGATCGAGTCGAAAAGCTGAGATAGAGGATGATTTGTGTTGTTGATGATCCAAAGCACTTGTACAGTCAGCAATGCTGCCATTGTCCCCGTATCCAAACACATCACCTCATGATACTTCCTTCGCTCTTCCTCACCCACTTCGTGTCGAACCTGAACCAACACGCCGCGTCGATGGGCATCACCCTCCCCGACGACTCCAACAAGCGCGGACGGAAGGCCAAGCAAGACGCTGCGCCGATCCCGACCTTCTTCAAAGCACCTGCCGTCACGCTGGAAGACCGCGCACACCGCTACACCTTCTTCAACCTGCCGTTCTCGTGTGTCACGCTCTCGCTCTTCAACCTGCACCTCGCGCAGGGCTTCGACCTCTCTCCTTGTCTCTCCCGTCTCGCGAGTCGCTCTCCACAACGTACGCTACGTTCCTCCCGCACGCTCCTCTTGCCCAGTTCCTCCATCTGACAGGCCGGGACAGGCCCGATTCTCGCCCATCAACCACAACCAGCACGGGATCGAACGAGTCGACGCTGTCGAACGGAGGCTGCTCCGAATGGGACAGGACCAGACACCCACATCCACGCTGACCAGCCCGATCGTCGCTGTGGACTTACTCACCCACGCAGGCGCCTCGTCCTTCTTCAAGATTGACCTCCCGCGTTCCATCTGCGAGGGCTAGGAGAGTGGCTTCGTGTTCGGGTTCTTGTGACCAACATCAACGGCGACAAGCTCCGCAAGGCTGGAGTGAAGAACAATTCCAGACTGATTATGAAGGCAGTCGCGTTCGACAGACTCGATCGCAGTGTTGTGGTGTGTTTTCTGCATCTTCTTCCATCGCCCTCTCTCTCTCCAAACAGAAGCTTTCCACACCTAACTCGAAGAGTCGTGCGAGTGTGTCCGTTCGATTTGTTTCATCTGCTTTCCTCTTTCTTCTTCATCTTATCAATCTGACTCCTCTTCTCCAGTCCATTTCCCACCAGTTCGCATTGACGCGCGCCTTGTCCCACACACCTTCTTCGCCAGACAGCCACCAGCTCTCCAGTTTAATCCAAACAGTGGTCAAATGCTCCTCTGTCTCTCATAGATCCGCTCTTCCACATCTCGCCCGTCTCGCTCGCGCTGAAGTGAAGTTCAACAACCCGCCTTTCATCGTCGTTGCCAATTCCGACAGAGATCAGCGATTAGTCGTGTCTGGCTCGAAAGCGAAGAAGCACACTCTTTCTCGTCTGTCATGTCATTCTTCGTCATTCCTTCTCTTCCAGATCCGATCTGAAATGAAGAAGACGGGGAGAAGCTGCGCGCACTGTCCGAAGTTGAGGGGCGATGTGTTTTCATCGTCAACCAGGCCGGCGTCATCGAGAGGAAGCTCAAATTGAATCGGTTCGACGATCTGGCGAATGAGGAAGAGGAGGGAAACGAGAATGACAGGCTTCGGCGACTGCATGAGATGGAATTGTTGGACAGAGCGAGGGCCTTCCTTCCAGATTTGGAGCAGCAGCGAGCACGAAGAGGAGCAACGTCGGAGACGAGAGGAGCAGAAGAGGCAGGCCGAGATGCTAGCCAAGCGGGATCCGGTCGCTCTCCAAAGCCACACAAAAGGTGTGCTCGTTTTTTCCCTACTCGTTCCGTTTCGTGTCAGGTTACTCACTCCACCCGATATGAGCGGCCCCTCCTATCGGGCGAGCGGGAGTGAAGACAGCGACGACGCAGGGTTTGGCGGATGGCGTTCTGATGACATGGGACCAGACATCGACGACTGGCTCCGATTTCCGACATAGAAACAGCCAGGCGGTGGGAAGAAGGGCAGAGCGGACACTGCTCCGTTCGATTTGGATGCTGTCCCGAAGTCTCCTCCGAACAAGAAACGACGGACAGAGCTGGCACGGAGCTGCAGGAGAGGAAGACCAAGACAGAACTGCTGATCGACGAGACCATCCTGCTGCGGTCGGAGTTGCGAATGAAAGAGATCGAACGAATGGTTCCAACCACACGCTGGAACATTGGTGTGCTCTCATCTCACCTTCACCCTTTTCAGATAAAGCAAAGGCGGACCTCCGCGACCTTCGCATGGCACTCATCACAACGAAGGAGTGCGGGATTAAGCTGATTGGCGAAGACAAGACACTTGTGAGAGGCAGGCGAGCGCATTCTGATTGCAGCAACGAAACAAGAGAAAACGAAAAGAACGATCCCAACACTGAGATGGAGAACGCAGCCGCCGTTTAGAAGAACAGAATCGAGCAAGCAAGGGTGCAGCTGGAACTTGGGTGTCTGAAGGCACAGGAAGAGGAATACGAAGCGTGGAGAGGGAAGGCGAGCGAGCACTGCCAGCATTGCAGGCTGATCTCGACCTCTCTCCGAATACAACACTCTGCGGCTTCGAATTGTGCAGACGAAGGGACAATAGCACGCTGCCCAAAACGAGTTTGACCGCCTTCACCACACTCCCGTCCCGTCGCCCGCCGACGTCAGCCCAGTTGATGTTTCCATTCTTGAGCGAGATTCTGGTCAGATTGGAGAACACTTCTGACGACGTAACGAGTCCAATTTCATGAATTTGTATACTTTTGGGGACTTCGAGTTTGTTGATGAAGATTGGATCTTGTTAGGTTCACAGTTGTTGGCGACTAAAAATAGGATGTGTTGGCCAACTACAAGCAAAATGGTAAGCGAGAGTGGAATGACAGTAGCAGTCACACCAAGGAAGATGCGCTTCCACCGACTGAAGTCGATCAGCACGAATAGAAGTAAAATAGTGAATTGAAACGGGAAACTTGGCATCAAAAGGAACCTCCAGATGTTCTCCGCCGCCCTTATGCAATTGGTGGAGATGATCAAAGCAGTAATCTTCCACTGTCAATGTGCGAAAGTGGTGCAGCGTTCAACAGCAATGTATTCCGATATCTCAGTCCGGTACGTACTGACTGAACTGGTTTGATGCGACGGAATGAGAAGCAACTCGCTATGATATCGAAGAAGTCGGGAAAGAACGGGTGAAGAATCACGACAATTCTAGAGGTAAATGGGAAGAGTGTCGAGGAGTTTAACTCACGTGTATTGCCTTTCAAGAGGATTTGTGTCATTTTGATAGGTTGTTGGAAGAAGAAGGTATAACGAGGAGAGAGATGTTTGGATCATGAGAAAGATGATGAAGATGACAGATGGAGAAGAAATAGACAAATATAGTGTCGGTAATGCGTCAGAGAAGGAAAACATGATGTGGGATACATATTTGACGATTTAAAAGAATGAGAAGATGATGATCCGATTGTTCTTCATCTTTAGCGACGTCAAACGGAACAATCTCGATTCTGATCGCTGTTTTGTTTTCGTGTCGAAAGAGAAGGAGGGGTATAGCATGGATGTCGATATCGAGCGAGTGAATACACCATGTGACGAGGTTTGTTGAAATGTTGCAAAATAAGGGTGACAGACAATTCGGTATTAGTCTGATCGTTCTGACACATGTCATCTGACCCAATTTGAAAGGCTTCACACTCTCGTCATCACTCCACACCTCTCCTCACCATTCTCATCACATTCATCCCGCAAAGGTGGTATTTCAGAACAAGTTGTTGAGGATCTCATGGCGTCTCAAGGAGCGAAGGAATTAGAACTCACAGCAGCAAACGACTGGTTTTGACGCGTTCTCTTCCACCCTTTTTCTCATTTTGCCTTTCTTCCATCATGTCCTCCCAATATTGTCTCATTCTCTCTCTTCCCATCATCTCTTCCTCATCAGTCAAATGACATCCTGCTATCCCATCGCAACTCCAAGGCCCTCTCAATTGATTATCTGAGCCACCTCAAAGAAATTCAACCAATAAATCTGGTGTAATCAATCGACAATCATAGAAATTATGAAGAACCAGACATGTTAAGAAACAACTGAATGAAGAAGTCAGATTCAGAATAGTGAAGTGCACACAAACCAAGACAAGATTCTGAAGCGAAAGATAGCGGACAAAAGTGAAAAACACAGAAACAATAGGAAAAGAGACATTTCGATGTGCTTGGAGAGAACTTGCTTCATATCGCCAATTCTTCACCAAACTTCCTTTTCTCGAAATTATTATTTCATTATCGGTATAATGAGAGAAAGAAATGAATAACTGGATAAAATGTGTTTCAACTGTTCCCCATAAATCACTTTTTAAGGTTGATCAACTCATAAAGATTCACCTTCATCTCCTCCCACAGGTGTTTGCACACGCTATTACTGCACGGATGGATTCATCTTTCCCTAAACTTTCACTTTTCGTGGACGTTTGATTTATGTGGATTTCAGGGTTTTGTGGCATACCCTAATGTGAGAATCGAGATCAGCCCATAACAAATGAGAAAAGCAATGAGATTCCCGAAAATCTCCATTTGAGTTCACACTCCTTTAGAAGGTGTAATAAGCTTCCTTCAATCTCTCCTTTACTCTACAACTGTCCTTGTTGCGTATTTATGATGAAATGTGAATTATGTCTCCAAATTCAATTGAGTCCCACATCTATCAGAATTGTTCACTATAGAACATCATAAATCAAATAAAGTGACGTGAAAAGTGAATTGTGTTTTGAAAGTCTCTCTTTTTTGGAATTGTCGAATGGATTTCGTCACAGAGTCGATCTCACCCATGAAAGAAGTGGATCAACCATCCGACGGGAAATTCTCAGAATATCCATCCCCAAACGGCTCAGGTACCTTCTACAATGGTGTTCCGATCCTTCTGTATTGTTTCCTTCTTCTTGTTGTATTCCGCCCGTCTGCTTCGGTGCTTCTGTTAACTTCTCGAATGGAACGGTGTCCATCCACGACTCGTGTGTTATCACCATCGTTAGCACGTTCCCTTCAGACTTCTCCACTCGCTGTCCGCCCCTCCTCCTCGCTCGCAGTGCCCAACTGTGGGTGGCTTGACTCCGTCTACCCTCCGGCAGCTTATTCGCTTTGTTGTGGTTACCCTCATCTCCTTCTTGATTCTTTTGCTCAGTCGATTGTTCTTGAGCGGCGATGGCTGTGGCCGGCGCTTCCACGTCGTCCGTGCAGAGTGCGAGCAAATGTTGTGATGGATGACTTTGGTGATTTCCTCTCTTCCAACATCCTGTTTCGGCTGGTCTCTCTTTTCGCGGGCGATCACAAAGTCCATTCGACCAAGCAGCTCTTTGTCCACACTCGGCAGAGGATGAGGTCGGCAGTGGGTGAGGATGGCAGAGGGTGAGGTCGGCAGTGGGTGAGGTCGGCAGTGGGTGAGGTCGGCAGTGGGTGAGGTCGGCAGTGGGTGAGGTCGGCAGAGGATGACGTATGTAGAGGATGAGGTCGGCAGTGGGTGAGGTCGGCAGAGGGTGAGGTCGGCAGTGGGTGAGGTCGGCAGTGGGTGAGGTCGGCAGAGGATGACGTATGTAGAGGATGAGGTCGGCAGTGGGTGAGGATGGCAGAGGGTGAGGTCGGCAGTGGGTGAGGTCGGCAGTGGGTGAGGTCGGCAGAGGGTGAGGTCGGCAGAGGGTGAGGTCGGCAGAGGGTGAGGTCGGCAGAGGGTGAGGTCGGCAGTGGGTGAGGTCGGCAGAGGGTGAGGCCGGCAGAGGGTGAGGTCGGCAGAGGGTGAGGTCGGCAGTGGGTGAGGTCGGCAGTGGGTGAGGTCGGCAGAGGATGACGTATGTAGAGGATGAGGTCGGCAGTGGGTGAGGATGGCAGAGGGTGAGGTCGGCAGTGGGTGAGGTCGGCAGTGGGTGAGGTCGGCAGAGGGTGAGGTCGGCAGAGGGTGAGGTCGGCAGTGGGTGAGGTCGGCAGAGGGTGAGGTGGGCAGAGGGTGAGGTCGGCAGAGGGTGAGGTCGGCAGTGGGTGAGGCCGGCAGAGGGTGAGGTGGACAGAGGGTGACTCACTCCATGCTCTGTCACATGTCCCGATCCTTCTTCATCTGTTAAAAACTGCATATCAATTGCGACCCACACCTCGTCCGCATAAAAAGACATCAAACACACACATCAATCAACGCCAGTTCGATTCGTTGTTAAGACTCAGCGAAGACGTGCAAGACGCGCTCGCCTTCCTCACAACCTTCCCACCGTCTCTTTCTTTCCGGGAAGTGGAGCAGCTGATGTTCCATCTGCACAAGAACCTCGGAATAGTGAATCCTCAATTTGTGGGATTCAAATAGAACGACAGCCACGAAGTCCTCCTCGCTCTTCTCGACGTGCTGGACGAGACCACAATGCCCATCGCATCCGCCGACGATGAGAGTGCGTCCGCCGCCGAAGCACGCGCGGACGACGCTTCCGAGCTTGTTGTTGTGTTCAAGCCGAACCAGCCGACCGCCCAGCGCCTCGCTCTTTTTTCGTCGCTCTTCGCGTCCTTCCAAGCAACACCCCGCACGCCCATCCGCGACAGCTGCACAGGCATGCTCAGAGGGACAGTTCTGTGCCACTCGTGTGGAGAGGCTCGCGTGGAGTTGCTTCTGTCCGGACAGCGACGACGGATGATTTTAGACAGATTGCGATGGATGTGATGGATTCTGCATCTGCTTCTGCGGCCAGCTCGTTCTTGTTCGTCATTAGGAGCTGGATGTGAACCTGATGATCCTGTGTGACGACCACGTTGTGCTCCTCCTCCAGCAGGAGTGAGGGAGACGCGTAGGCCAGTTGAGCGTCTTTTCAACTCGGTGAGGGAGCTGTCGTCGTCATCGGAGACGACACCGCCATCCTTCTCGAACCGTAATGTTACTTCTGGCTTTGGGGGCTTCGCATCCTTTGCACAAGCTTCTTCTTTGTCTAGGAACGTGTCTGATTGGAGGATGGTGAATGCCTTTGCTGACCAACGTGAAGAAAGTGGTATGGTCATGATGGAGAGATCTGATGATCCAAGCGAACAATGGAAATCAAAAAGGTGAAGGATTTTTTGTATTCCTCTGAGAAATGAAGTTTTGTGATAATGTATGGTGATAAATGAGGAATAATTCGTGTGGTAGAAGAGCTGACAGTTGCAGAATGGCTTCTGTCAAATTCACGATTTAATGAGTTGAAATGTTGGCTGGAATCGGGGAGTCGTTCGTGTTGGATGATTTGAGTGGATACAGACATCACACACCGATAATTGGAATCAGAGAGTGTTTTGTAGCATTGATTCTGTCGTGAACTCAACTACACGAGCCGAGCGATGATCTGACAGAAGCTACCGATGGAAGTCCTTAAAGGATGACGAGAACTCAAAAATATTCATGTTGGCCAATGCTGTGGCACGGCCAGATGTGTAGAGATGTGGGTGATGGTTGTGGATTGCTTCTGAGGGCGATGGGAGTGGATTACTTCGATGGCGATGGGAGTGGACTACTTTCGATGACGAAGGGAGTGAATTACGGTTGAGGGCGAAGTAGTGAATTGCATTCGAGGGTGATTGGCAGGCTTCTGATTTGATCCCAGTGATCCCAGTCGGATCTGATCCCAGTTAATTTCTGCAATACCATTTCGTTTCTTTTCACTATTTTCCTTCTTGAAATATATGATATCTGAATAGAAAACCGAGATGAAATGAAAATGTTCATTAGATCGAACAATAACATGAGTCTTTTTGTGACTCACAATTATGGCGTATATGATGTAAATTTCCGAGTTTCTGAATGTCGTCCGAAGAATAAACAGTGAATAATTCTTGGATTTGCACATAAAATTGATGATATGTCCAAAACAATTGAGATGAGAGTGAAATCCAAATTTATGGTTAAGACCGGATGAACTGCTTCAGAAGGAATGAGCTCGATTCTGGGAGATGGGGATGGCGAATAGGAGTGCGAGTTTGTAAAATTGAAAGTGAGAAGAGCCGAGAGATGCCCACTTCGTGGATGTGCAACGCCGCTTGGATCGACGCCGTCAGAACCGTCGCAGAGCAGAGGAATACGAACAGTGACGAGAGCACAGCGCGGAAGGGGTCGGTGGGCGAGTGGTGGGGAGTGAGTGAGGAGAACGGGGAGGACGAGGGGCGGCGAGGCGCGGTTTTGTTTGTGACGAATCGAGATCTCAGTATTGTGATTAGCGGTTGGTTTTGGGAGGAGAAGGCAGGGGCGGTCGAGAGAGGACGGACAACCGTGGCATCGTGTAGTTCAACTTCGGGAAGGTCAGTTTTGGGATTGTTTTTCCATCCTTCCCAAGATGCGATGGGACTTCATCTGTTCGGTTTGAATTTGATGCTGCAAACAGTATGTCTTCCTCTGCATCATCTAAAGTCTATTCTGATATTCTTTTCCTCTAATCCCTCGCGATTTCCTAACGGTCAGTCGAGTGTGGAGAATGGTCTTCCCCGATCTGCCTGTCTCTCGTTTGTATTCTGGGTACTCTTCTGAAAGCAAGAAGATCCGGTGCCGCTCCAAAATCTGTCGCCTCTCAAGCATTTTTCCAAGCGAGCGATGAATTGCTATGATCGGTGTTTTGCGAGCCTAGTGCACTCAACGCGGGAAAAAGTGTCAATGCTTACAATTGGTCCTTTCTTCCATATTGCAGCATCACAACAAGTATCTATGACAGAATCTGCGCTGAGTTCGAAAGCAAGTCCATATGTTCTTCTGGCTGAGGTGGGGCTTCCGGACGATCCGTTGGCGAGTGAGGAGATGCTGGCGATGGAGAGCTAGAACGAGAAAGTGTTTGGAGTTAGTGTGGGCGATCTGTGAGAGGAGAGAGTGGATTTGTTGATTCGGTTGTGTGTGTGATCGACTAGTTGAGAAGAATGTGGAACGAGAAGAATAGGACGAATCAGAAGCCAATTGAAGAGTTCGTCGAGCTGTGTGCATGTGACTTTGAATTGTGTGGAGAAGACAAATCGGTCACTTCCCTTGACTTTTCTTCACTCTTCTTCTCTTGTTAACTCCTGTTCTCAACACCATTCTCCTTTAGAATCATGATTTCGGTTAAAAGACTCGAAAATCAGCAAAAGACAGGTCTTTGTGAGAATGAGGAAAATCGAGTTTGAAATTGAATGAGGAAAATCTCGAAACTCCTATTTAAGAAAGTGATGTCAGTCAAAAAATGGGGACTGGGATCAATTGATCCCAGTTTTACCTGTTTTGATCCCACCACTCAAAAGCCTGGTGATTGGAGTTGATTGCTTTCGCATGCGAACTTCTGGGTCACTCCATCTCGCCTCGGTTGAGTACTAAAGGGTTGACATCTGAATTTGCATTGTCATTGTCCACAAGGTCCATCTTCGGGCCGTCGCTGGTGTTGATTCTCGCCGTAACTCTGCTGATCAGCTTGTTGTGCATCGATGAATTGCGTACCTGCTGTTTGAGATGCTGTCGAACTTGCCCACCAAAGGTTCTGTGCTGGCCGTGTCGTCTGTACGAATGGAATGAAGAAGAGAAGAAGCGTGTGAACAATTCGAAGAGGGAGACACACCGATTGGACGGAGATGAGGCGATGGGGAGAGAACTGCAGGAAGGAAAGTGGATCAGAACGTCGGATGCGCTTGGCTTCATTTCAACAGCTCGAAAGCGATATGTAAAAACACAGTCGGAAGCGCTGGCTCATGTGAAGCACAAACAAAAGCGTGCGACACGCCACCCAGCGACAGTGGAGAGTGAACATGAGAAAGAGAGGAACTGGAATGACACTGGATCATCTGGATGTGAAAAGTGTGTCGAAAATCCGCTTCTGCCGAAAGATGAAGTGGATTCTCCGCATTCTCCAAGTTCGTTCCTCGCGATGAAGGATAACCTGGCGATGGTGCGGTTCTTCGTTGAGGGCACGCATGTCTGCTCTCGGTCACTGGAGTTGTTGGAGTGGTTGGAATGAGACTGCATGATTGTCCTCTCCCGTCAAGCTCTTGTTTTCGTTTTTGTTCGTCATCATTTGCTGTTTTGGGGGATATGTTCATTCAGCGTGATGTTTTACGTGTTGTTTTCTCAAAAGATGAGGCTAAAACAGAATACATGCGTAATGAACCGAGAGACTCGGCTCTAAGATTCAAACCTCCTCAAAGAGGAAAACTACAAACTAATTCTAAACGATTAAGAGAAAAAGAATTCTAGTAATGAAAGACGAAAAGGATGAGTGAATCGTCAGAAGAAGGGAGAAAGCAGATGTCACGAAACAACAACATCATTCCGTGAACACGCTTCACTCCTCCTCTTCTCACTCTCAAATCTTCCGTTCAGGCGATCTGGAAGATTCTTTTGTGTTCTCTTCTGTCAAGTCGGCCGGCATGTCTGACACGTTGATTCCTGGTTCGATTTCAAGTTCAGTTTCAGGTTGATCAGAAGCTGGTTCTTTCATTTCGGTCGATGTGGCTTCGTTGGTAGTTGCGATCATTTCGTCTTTCTTTTCGGCTGGTTTCTTCGAGCCACATCTCCAAATCAGAAGGAGAGCAACAATCACTCCAACAATTACAACAACCACAACAACAATCACAGGAATCAGCCACAACATGCTTCGCGGATTCTCACGCAGAACAAGATGTGAAGTTCCAATCGAACTGTCCCCGTTCAGAAGACGAACTTTCCATTCCAATTTCGACGAAAGATTCGCAACGTCGTTTGGCGTCACAATCAACTCAATTCTAGTTTCCGTGAACGACGATGCAGTGTCTGTGTCAACTACCAGAGTCAACGATTCTTCAGGGTTTCCATCCGCCAACGAAGTGAACACTTCCAGTTTCAGTCCACATGGAAGGAACCCACTTCCAACCAGTTCCAGTTCGAAATTCCCCGTGTTCTTGTCATGAGTGATTCGAGATTCGGAGGTGTCCAGAAATACAATCGACATCGTCGTCGCGGTTCCAGACACAGAACAACCATCACCAGAGATTCCAAATCCAGGCATCGAAACGCTTCCACCATCCCCTCTCAGAACTCCAACTGACACCTCCCCACCTGAACGGCACATCACATTTCGACGAGCTGATGGGAAATGACTGTTCGTTGGTCCATTCGAGAGGAAATATACTTCTTCCAGTGTCAAAGTCCCTCCACTTTGCATGATTGCTCCTTGCGCCAGGTTCTTCAGATTGCACGATCGAAATAAGGCTGTCGAGTTCACAAGTTCAATCGTTCCTGTCGTCCACGAACACAGATCGCTGTTCGAGTCAACAATCCCCGAGTTCGCTGTGGAAGATGAATCGAATGAGATCGCTCCATTGCTGAATCCGAACGATCCGGATGACACAGAAACCAGTTTCAGGTCGAGCGACGAAGTGTGAATCAGAGCATCCACGCCGGTCAGAGCCAGCGACGCATTCGACACAGAAAGCACAACCAGCGGATTCGACGAGAATGTCGAAGGAACAATCAGCGATGGACGAGCAAGGCCTCCCTTCCTCACAATCACTTCAATCTTGTCCGAAATCGAAACTGTCTTGCTCAACGAATCGGAAGTGACAATTTTCAGCTCAATCGATTTCAAGGCCATCTTCCTCGCTGTTTCAAATGCAGCAGTCAACGATCCACAACTGTTGTCATCTCCTCGGCAACTTCCATGTTGTCCCTCCGCCTTGTTCACTTCGATCACAAATGGTGTTTCGATGGGAGGAATCACGAGTGACAATCCATCTGACTCCATCATCACTGGCTTTTCGTCGGATGTGATCTTGTCCACTTTGTACGTCTCTCCGGACGCGAATCGTGTGTCTGCTCCACCTGGTCCAATGGACACTGACGACGACTTTTGTTTTGGTTTTCCTTTCTGATCTTCAGCGAACGAGACTGTCAGAGAGAGGCTGGAATTCCCTTCGAACTGCATTGTGTACTCACCCACTGGCAATTTGTATCCTTCCAGCGAGACCAACACTTCCCCAATCGTTCCTGGTTGGTAGAGGATTTTGCGAACACGCGGGGTATCATCTGTGAAGATGGATGGAGTAGGAGAAGGGATGTCGATGGGAGTGGCCGAGATGGATGCAGCGATGAGCAAATAGAGGCACGAGGATTGCAGTCTGTCACTGTCTCCGAATGACATCTCCACACTTGATCCAGTTGTGGAAGGAGCTTGGAAGTCAATCACAACAACACGACATGTGGGAGGCGGTGCGTCCTCCGAATTTGGAACTTTTGGTTTTGTGTTGTCCAGCAGCAGCAACATCATCCCATTCACTGCGTGTTCTGTCTCGACTTCAATTGTCCCTTCAGAGATATTGTCAGTGAGAGTAAGGTCAAGAGCAGTGATTTGCGTCGCGGTCCCAAACGGTTTGATGATTCCCGTTTGGTTTCCGTCCTCAAAGAACTTCACACTTGCTTCGGGGTTGTCGGTGTGACAGTCCGAAACACGTGTCTTCATATCATTCGGAGTCCCACAGTTTGAGAGGTGCAAATCACATCCATTTGGCGCTGAATTGCCTCTGAACTGCACAGACCGCATTGAAAGCTCGGAATCCGTGACGTCGAGAGCTCCTCCATATCCACGTGTATTGCTAGCGGCACAGTCCATGAAGACGGAGTCGGTAATTGTGATGTCGGTAATTGTTTTGGCGTAAATACATCCACCAAAGGACGCTGTCCTTGTGGTTGTCATGTCCTTGAAGAAGCACTTGTCGATGGAGAGGAGAGACGAATCCATTGCACAGAGAGCAGCACCATAATCTTGTGAAACACAATTCAGAAATGAACAGAGCGAGAGGATCACGCTTCCATCGCCTTCCGAATTGTCGAAGATGCACACAGCTCCGCTTTCGAGTGCTTCGATGTGTTTGAAGGAACACTCAGTCATCGTCACGTCATGAGGAGCTTCCACAAACACACAAGCACTGAAATATTCTGATCTCATGTTGGTGAAAGTGCACAGAGTGAATGTGAGGGTGATTTGGTTGGTTTTATCGAAGTATTTGTAGCGCTCGTTCTGTTTGAAGTGTTGGTGAGTGAATGAGGTCGGTTCGGCGTTCGATGAACAGTGCGAGAATGACGTGTTCACACAACCAAAACTCCCAAAGGCGTTGATGTCAAGACACCCTGTTCCACACAGATGCGATGTGCTCAACGTCACTGACGTCCCAACCAACTTTTGACAAAGGCCACGAGCAACAACAAGTCCACAACGACAGCATCTACGCGACGTCACATTTCGAAGAACACTCCCAACAAGCAGTGTCGAAATCTCCCCCAAATCAATCTCGTCCGATCCTGTTGAATCGTGGGAGAGCATTCCAAAGTCAAGCAGAGGGCCTGTTCCCAAAATCAGCGACACATTCGACAAAACAAGTCCAGCTCCACAAACGGACAGAAATGGAGACAGGTAGTCCGGGTGTGGTGTGTCCGTTGATGATGAATCGCGTGGGGGTGTTGGGAGACACGTGGATGTCCGAACCAGCGGAAGAAGAACCATCGAAGAGGATGAGACGTGAGAACAATCAATAACACTGATCGAACTCCCAACTCCTTCCAGCCCGGTTCCCACCACAAATGCTGCTTCCTTTGAGTTCGAGACAATCTTGCTCCATGACACAACCACTGAGGACGATGACACTTTTGCCAATGCCATCCCATCACATCCACAGTCAAGTATCACCTTGGAAAGCGACACTGTCGAGTTTTCAAACAAGAACAGTGAATGGGACGTGCCCATGTGATCTTTGGCAATATGGTTGAGATGTTGCGAATGATCAATTGTCCCAATAATTTTGAAAGAATCCATCCGTTTCACTGGTCTTTCTATCAAATTCTGTCTATTCTTGTTCCAGGAACAGATTAAAGTCCTCAATCTCCACGGATATCTTCTCTCAAAACTTCGTTTCTACACATCCTCTTTTCAAGCACTGACTCTCCAACCTTCATTGTGACCTCACTGCTCCACCTTTGATAAACTGCGTTCCACTCAGATCGATGTACATCAAGTCACATGTGTGAAGATCGGGTGTGCTCTTTTCACTTTCTTTGAAACTCGTAGCACCTGAAAGCGGATTCTCTTTTTCCATGACGGTTACTCTTGGAGATTAAGATAATGATGTCCCAATGTCTCTTCACCAGTGTCAAACAGACATATAAAACCTGTTTGTTCTCAATTATCTCTCATAATTTCAGATAGACAAAGGAAAGGAGTGTTCAGGACACGATCGATGATGATCTTGCCAGATGGGTGCAAACATGTGTCCAATTCAAGAAAAAATACTTGTACTCCTGGGTTCATGCAGAAATCTAATTTCAACTGATAATTCAAGTGCAATAGAGCATTTTCGAGACTATTGAGTATTTTGCCTCTATTTCTTCACAATACATCTTATCCGTACTCTCCATTGTAGAACCTTCTTTTTTCACATTGTCTCACCTCATGATCTTCTCTCATCTGTTTTTGAAACAATAAATGTGTTCAATTGGCGTTTCAAAAAAGTGTCGTTTCTCGTCACGATCGAAGCTCAATTTCGAAACAAACCCCTTTTCCATCATATTTGAGTGATTTTAAGAATTTGGAGAAAAATAAAAAAAGTGAAACCATCCATAGTGTTTTGGCTCTTTTCAAAATTATTGGGACAATTTGTGCGAATCCACGATGACTACGCACTTTTGAGTTTCGTGATAATATGAAAACCATAAAAGTTATTTGTCTTTGTGATCAATTATCATGTCATCTTTTTCCTGTTTTCGAATCCAGGAGCGTGAAACATGTCATTTTTTCTTTGAGCTGACAATACGTTCTTGATAGTGAGATGATGGTTATGTGAGAGGGAGATATCTGAGAGAGTTCCTGTTTTGATTCGCGAATATGAACTAGAAAGATCAATAACCGTTTGATCGAGATATCCGCTCCTTTTGTCTCCTGGCAAAACAGCACTTTTCATGTGTCTCACACGCTTGTCTAAATGATCTTCATCGAATAAAGTGCTGTTTTCTGACAGAAAGACTTGCAGAGTCGTCTCAAATAATAACCAATTTCAACTACAGTTGTCCGCTGATGAAAATAGAGTGATAGAATGGTAAGATGTGACTATAGAATCTATAAACGATGAATTGAGTGGATGTAACTTGAAAAAGAACGGCAGACTCACGAAGTTTCGTCCAGTTGAGAAAAGAAGGGATATGTGGTGATTCGTCTGTATCTCTTCAGATTGACTCCATCCATTCTCAGACAAAATACTCCAAATGATAAGTTTCGTTGAAAGCACATTAACGCGTTCCATTATGTACTTCGAATGGAATTTGGCGAAGAAATGGCATGATTTTGAATAGGCAGTTTGGATGTGCGAATTTTGCAGAAGAATGTGTGAGATGAATTGAAAACATAGAAAAGATGCTGGATTGTGTTGTCATAGTATCAATTGTTGGGCATAAGGAGGTAATTTAGACATCGACTTTCATCCAACACGTTTCACAACGAGAAAGGCTGTTTTGATGAGATCTTTTGATCTGAAGGGGACATATTAGAACTTTCTGAATGAGAATCGAGTTGACATGTGGAGAACTGTTTCTCAAAAGTGTTTTCTGTCATGATGAAATTTCAGAAATGGGCGAGAGAATGTTCAGGAACAAGGAACGAAATGGCAAAATAAAGGTGTGAGACGTGATCTCCTCATCATTATCTTTGTCTTGACTCAGTCTGGGGTTAATTTGACGATAGTGCGAAGTCATCGTGGATTCGCACATTTCGAGTTCGTTCACAACTGTTTGTCTCTCAGGGTCGGAATGAGAGATTGTGGAAGTTGTTCCCTCCATCTTCAGCATCGTGGATATCACCGGATAATCGAGGAGTTTAAAGACACCCGGAGAGAGTTGGAGGACATCGTTGTTTGGTTGATTGTTTTGGTTATCGAGATCAAGGTGATGATTCAGAATATCAGACAGAGATGTTGCTTCATATGATGCAACTGTCAAAAGAGAAAGCCAAAACATTTTTGACAATCAAAGAAGAGGCAATGAGGTTAGATCATGAACCCATTCTTCAAAATGATTGATTCAACGTTTGGCTTCAAAATTCAGCATGTCTGGAACAGTCTCTCTCTGAGTCAAGTGCTGAATCTCGAAAACCATCATTTTCGCGAAATTTGGCCAATGTTAAGCATTGAACTTCAGAGATGAAGAGCGAAATTTCAACAACGAAGATAGGAATGTGATGTGACGATTATGTGGAAGAGGAGGAAGTGATGAACGTCAGAAGAGCAAAATCAGGCGAGAAATGGGTCTTGATCTGACAATGAACGACTATTCAGGGAATCGAAGATTGAACTCATCTCCCGTCAGAGTGGGCTTGTTTGAGAATGTCAGCGATTTGATGAGCACGGGTGGTGACCTATCTTCAAGTTGAACAACAAATCGGAACGGAATTGGGGCTTTGTTGATATCTTCACGACATGTCCAGTTGCGGATTCTGATCTTCACACTTCGGGCGTGGGCACGAGTGTCAACTGCAATCATCACGTTTGATCGGGAGTCTCTTTCCTGAACAGTCCAGTATTGTCTATCACCTGTTTCGTCGCGGAAAAAAGACTTGGTTCCTGTGTCCACTAGATGAGGCGATACAATCCCGACCCAAACTGTGCCTGGACCATCACAAAGGAGCGAGAGTTTGGCAATATCTGAGTTAATAGGTTGAGAGAACAGCGTTGTTGGGATGAAACAGATCGGTTTCAAGTGGGTGCCAGGACGAAGCTTGAACTTACTGCCAGACCTCTGAACAAAAGCCTCGTCGAATATTTCGATGGCATCGGCCCCAATTTTGGACTGTTTCTTGAATCTCCGATTTGTATTGACCAACATCCACGTCCGTTCCGCGACATGGTTCAGAAGAGGGTGCATGTCTGATAATGAGGCTTCAAATCTCAGTTGACGTTCGTTCATCAGCGTGAATGCTTCGAAAAATATTCCGTCGAATCGAGAGTGTTGGAAAAAGTCAGATTTCCAACTTGCATCGAAATCGTTCAGAACGGAATCAAACATCTTCTGTCAGCTGTCCATCTTTCCGGGATCTTGGGCCATTAGTGTTTTCTTGCTGCGAACGGTGGTGTAAAGCTCGACAAGTTCTTCGTTCAGGTCATTCATTTGGTTTTGAATTCGTTGATTTGTTGTAATGTGATAGGAAATGACAATGTTCTGTTTTCTGAATTTTGCGTGATCCGAGAGCATTTTGAATCAGTGCCAACAAACTGGAAGCTATGCTCTGAAATACAACAGAATACGAGGATGAAATGAACGAAAAACAAACTCTCAATCCAATCGAGCTGTCAGATGAGACAATGCCAGAGAGGATCGACACAAGACCACACGATTCTGCAATCGCACAGCGAGTTGGGAGTTCATCCAGATCTAAGGGTAAGAGTCAACGAGAGATGAGAAGAGAGATGAAAGATTAATCATTCAAGAACACTCATCCAGGAAAAAAAACAACGAAAAATGAAAGATCAGAAAAGGGAGAAGGGATACTTATGAATATCAAACCTGATTCCAAAAATGTCCGAATCTCAGAAAAAATTGGCAAAGTCTCTTTTTCCGAACAATTCCGAAGTGATGAACAATATGTGGAAAAATTTTTGAAAACTTGGGAGCGTACCCCTGCTCTTCGTAGACAATTATGACTTGTTTTCATTGGTTATTTCAGAAAGTTGGAGGATTATGACTTAAAAAACAGACAAAAGTGATAATAGTGCCCGGATAAACCCGATCAAAATTCATAAACTCGATCAAATTCTTTTTTTGAGAAATCAAGTTGAAATAATTGCACTGATCTTGAAATTTGCATTTTTATCTCACCACATCACAAATTTCGTGAGAGTTCTTCTCTAATATTTTAATGGTTTAGATCAAGATTGGATCCCACATAAATGCGTCTCACGAGATTGACATTTCATGAAATGACAAAGATAGTTAGGATAAAAGAGATGAAAGAATGATAGCAAAGAGTTATGGAGTAGTTGCTTCATCTTTCACAGTTCGTTCAGATGAAGGCCGGTTGAGCTCGGTGGAGACAGAGTATGTCAAGTGGGAGTGGAAGGATTTAGAGGTGAGTCTATTTGAAATTGAGAGCCAGCGGGATGATCTGGAACAGTGGATGGAGAGAGGAGCTTTTGGGCGAGTTTTGGAGTATTGGTTGGGAGTCGGAGTGGGCATTGTTGAAGGAGAGAACGAAAAGAGATGGCTCTTTCATGCCCAGCCCAATCCCAGAAAGAACACTCACATGGAAGGACCAAAGCCGAAGAGTAGAGAAAGGGATAATTCATGAATGGAGAGGGTGAATGACACACATTAGGACGTGCGGGAGGTTGCTTGCAGTTCCGAGAATGTGTTCAGGTCGACTTCGTCTGATTCATCTTTGACGTTCTCCGCCGACCAAGAGCGACAGTGAGCGAGTCGTAAACGAGGTCCGGATGAGTGGGACACGTAGCCGATTCTAGTGGTGGCGGAGGACAGTTTGAACCAGTATTGCTTCATTCCGATATTGAGAGAGTCGGGAACGTTCTATCAGTTCATGTCTTCATGATCTGCTGTCGGAGTTGGATGGCTGGAACCTAATGGTGAGAGGCTTCTGCGTGGGCAAGTTGAAGAGTGTGAGTGTGGCGCTGGTGTGGGAGTTAGAAGGTTCAGACTTTGCTGACAATGAGCTTTGTCGTTCATGAGCTCGAGGAGAAAATGATCGAGTTAGAGATGTACTGTTGTGGAGGGCGTTGAAAACTAATGAAACAGGAGCATAAAGAAGAAGAATAAACGGGAAAGATTGAATAGAATGAAGAGGGGGGCGAGAATGAACAATGGTTAAGCGGTGAAAGGAGACAACAAACTGATTCATCGACAAACAAAATTGCCCTCTGACTTCAGCACAAGACCATCACACCTGCTCCTTTGCCTCTGATCATTTTGAGAGGGTCTGGTCCTTCGCGTTTCCAATCTGGAAAGATGACCATTGATGCAAGTGATGGAAAAGACGATGTGACTGACACATTTGAACATGAACCCGTTGTACGGGGCATGCAGGTCAACGAGGGTGGCGAACTTCAAGGGAGTGTGTGATGTGGAGGTTGACCTCGTTGTTGTTGCTGCTGATTTTACGATCAACGGGATGTGTCCATCACTCGTATTGGATTGGAGGGGGACCGTCTTGCTGAGTGTTGTCGCTTCCCTCACAATGGATGTCTGATCGTGCTGTCCAACGAAAAGCAAGAAGAGAGTTCACTGAGCAAGATTGTCCGTGTTCATTTCTCTGTTCGGTGTGGGATTAAGGATTAGGCCTGGGTGCGGTAACCATTGCATCATCGACTCCTTTCCTCAGGAAGATGGGCAAGTGATGCAAAGAGCTGTGTTGTTTTGTCTCTCAGGAATACTGGAACATGATTGTCTGACATCTAGCCGTGAGCGTAGAGACACATCGTATCGTACGGCAAATGAGCTCATCCACCTCGATGGTGTCGTATCCGTGGAGGTCATCGTACGTTGGAGTGGTGGAAGCTGATACACAACGCGTGATTGTGGATGAGGAATTGGAGTTCGATGTGTGTATGAGAGCGGGGCGTTTGGGAGAGCGGAGTTCACGACGATGAAAAAGTGGAGAGAGATTCAATTTTGAGTTGGTTGGAATGATCAGAGGGGCTGTCACATCGATGTGTGCCGGATTCCAATCGGCAACAGTGAGAAACAGAGCGGCAACATTCTCATTCATCAAATCCTGGTCACTCGTGTCGCTTGCAGAGAGATCATTTGTGGCAGTGTGTGTTGATTGCATTGATCTCGTGATGTGAGGCGACTGACTCGGTCAGGGAGACATGTGCGAATTGGTCGTCTGTTGGTGCTGGAGGGGGACATGTGCTTCGAAGAAGGGCCAGATTGGGAATAGTTGATGTCAGAGTCTACCACGGATTGTTCTTGTCCCAACTGCGATGTTGAGACATTGAATCAGTGAGGATCGAACGAGAGAGTAAACTCTTCATGAAGTCCATTTCTGTCACACTTCGTTGAGCCTCTCTGTTTGAGCGTTGAATGTAGCTTTGTGGTTCGGAATCAACGAGAGATACTGGCCTCAAGATTTCATCCACAATCCATTGAATGTTGAGGAAAGTGAGTCTTCAGACAGACCGTGTTGGTGGGCGGTGAGGGTGGACTTGAATGTCTGACAATCATCGATGTTGAATGAGTTGAGCGTAGCTGGGCTGGATGTCTGGAGGCGTGTTGTTGAAAGGAGCTTTGGCGTAGGTCAGGGAGCAGTGTGTCTTTGGCGAGTTCCGAACAAGTTGATAGTACCCGGACAAACCCGTTAGAGCGGATAAACCCGTTAACCCTTCCAAAGGGACGAAACAGTCTCCCCTCTTCATCTTAATTCTCCTTCCACTTCACATTCATGCATTTCCTCATTTTTTTTAAAACTAGAGTTCTTCATGAAAGAATGATTGTGAAATGCAAAGCGAAAAGTGAACGTTGTTTTTTGAACGAAGTTGAACAAATCTATTTCCGAGAACTAGAGGGATCATGTGTTGCGAGTCGAGCTTTTCATGGTCAGAATAACTTGCGCTGTGTCGTCGTTGACATTTCATCCATTTGAATAGACCCATTGTCTTTGATCCAATCTCTGAAAGAGTCACAATTCCTTCCAGAATTCTCACTAGGGTTTTCTTACAGGTACAACTGATGAGTCGTGTGAAAGAGATGATATATGTGAAATGGGGGATGTTTTAACGGGTTTATCGGAGTTAACGGGTTTATCCGACCACTATGAGGTCATCCATCAACTTCTTGTTGGCACGTTTTGTTGAATTAGCAGACCTGCGACACGGTGTCTGAAGGTGGAGCTTCCGTCGTATTGATTGTCTCTGGTTTGTCAGATCACATGCCCAACTCACGGAAACCTACTCAGAAAATGGTGTCGGTGGAATGACTTTTTGATGAGACTCGAGATTGTGAGAGAGTGTCGAACTTCAGGTTCATCACTTGCCTTGCAGGATCAACCTTAGACGAGAAGGGGATTGGATTCCTTCACAGAATGCGTCTGAAAACTGTGTTCTTAAAGTCATGCTTTGAATGATCGATGGAGGACGAGACAAACACAAAATGAGCAGCTGTGAAGATGGAGTTACCGAGAGCGTTTGTCTCGTCTGCGATGAGCATTTCCTGTGAGATTGTCATCATCACATCATCACTCGTGAACACAACATCTTCCGCTTTCAAAAAAACATGTCCTTGCAGTCGAGATTGCTTTCGACTGAGGTTGGTCTTTCGAAGTGACGGGGAGAGGGCTGAGTTTCAGCTTCTGCTCGTTGAGTGACTGGATATCAAATCTGAGTTTGTTGACTTCTGACTCCAAATGGAGTATATCAAAACGCGAGAGACTCATCAATTTGTTCAGCGTGGTTGAGTTCAACGATGGTTTGATCAGTGAACCCGAAGATGTCGCTCATCCGAGACACAACCGTTCGCGGAAGTTTCTTAAACGTGTCGCTGAGTGATTCTGGAATCTGGTTGTAATCAGAGGCACGGAGGTTACGATCCTCACGCTCTCCAATCATTGTCTCTCTCCTCCTGATCGCTTGGTCGAGCATCTTCACAACATCGTTCATCGCTTCTCCAGATGGCTGAGAGGCAACGAGCATCTCAGAATCGCCAATTGTTTGCCGCAGTTCTTCCGTCTTCTTCTTAAACACTATTAATTGAGTCCAAGACGTGCTCATGCTCTTCTTCACAGCCACGAAAGTCCCCACCGTCGAGACAAGGAGCCGACAGACGAGATCCAGAAAGCGGACGAACTCTTCGGATGACAGATTGAGTGTTGGGATGTTCCCAAAAAAAGACGTCGACGTCAGACACATTCCAGATTGTCCGAGTGCGGCCGAGGGCGCTATGTGCGCCATGGACGCGGGTGAAAATGGCTGAAAGAGCGTTGAACATCGAGTCGACGATGTCGTTGGATTTGTCAGCATCTCTCTGTCGCTCCTTCGCCTTCATCCGAGCTGTTTGCACATCTTGGTCTCTGTGTGAGTTGAACTGGCGGTAGTTCAGAGCATCTTTGTTTCGCGCGGAATCTCGGCGAGTTCCACTCACACGCACAAAGTAGAACGAAAGAGGTGTGAAGTATCGATGCAAGAAATTCGCGATGATCTCCCGCTTGGCGTGGTCATCGATGGAGACAGGGCAGGCGATGGTTCCAACGTTGAGAAGAGGGTCGAGTATGTCTCTGACTGGGGTGACAGAATCGTTGGAGATGAGGAAATCGAGACGGATGCGTTGCGATGCCTGCCGTAGAACCGTCTCGACATCCTCCTCATCCATCGATTCCTTCCCCATGAAGTGAACAAGCCTCGACATGGAATACACCAGTATTGTTTCGATGTCGGGAGAGAGATTCGTCACTCGCTGCTTTGTCTGAGCATTGATCCGTCCTTGAGCGAGCGCAAATGGATAAGTGCGTGAGATGAACACAGTAACCAACAAAAGGAAGATGTACAGGACCAGCGTTTGATGGCGAATTGCGACAACAAAACACTCTTTCACTTCTTGTGGGCGAAGAATCTCGGATGGTGTGGGTCGATGAGAGATGTCAGGTCGTTTTGAGAGTTTGCTTGGCGAGACGGGAACAATTTCGGAGCAATTTTGGGTTATATACAAAGCAAACATGTCGATAAAACTGCTGAATGAATTCCCGTCGTATGGGAACGGCACTTCGCAATGTTCGAACAACACGATTGTTTCTGTCTTCTACTGCCTCGCCTGTGGGAGACGAGAGGGCAACAAGCAGATCTCCATCGTTCAGTTCGCCTTCCTCCAAATATTCTGTCAGGCCAGCTGGGGGAGCGAGATGGCTGCTTGCACTTGTCCATGTTTGTGTTCTTCTTTTTCTCGGATTTCGGAGGTTGGGAGGGAGAAGGGTCGGGAGGGGTGGATTGAACGGTGTCCAGTGATGGGAACTTACCCTCCTCCTTCTTGTTCTCCTTGTTCTTCTTTTTCGATGGTTGAGGCGCGCGTGGTTGCAGATTGACCGGTTTGGCTTCGTCCAATGTCGGGAAGCTCAGTTCAATGCTTTCAACTTTCGGTTTGGGACGTGGTTCGGTGTTACCAGTGATTGAACTCCAATCGTCGTCTATGATCATGTTCTGCTTTGATTTCGCCTTTTTATGTTCTTGTTTCGTCAGCATTTCTGAATCGTTTCCTTTTTTCGACTCGATCGGAACTTAATTGTCGATTGAAGTGTTCCAGTTCATATCGTGCACGAACACTTCATTCACCTTCGGTTTTGGTTGCATTATTGTCGATTTTGGCTTAATATCGACAGGTCGAGTGTCTGGGAGGGTGGGAAAGGCGGGTCCTGGTTTCGGTTTTTGGTCGGCTTTAGGAGGCGGTGGTTTGTTGGATTGCGGCTGAGGTTGACTAATTGAGGCTGGGAGGATGAGAGGGAAGGAAAACTGGAATCGGGGTCGGTCTTTTTCGATTTCTTTGTTGTTTTCTTGAGTACGATTTCGTTTTCGATGGGCTTCTTCGCACCAGGGAGTTCTAGGAACTGGTTGTTCAACTGAGTTCCCTTCCGTGGCAGGTGGTAATCACTTGGCTGGAAAATGGGTTGAGGGTCGCTGGAATGGATGGAGTTGATGAGTGATGTGTTCTGGCTCACTTTTCTTCCCGCTGGTGGCACTGATAACGTCCTGTCATCGTCATCAAGCGACGGAAATACAGGACCACTTGGTTGTGGTGGAGCTCTTGGCCTTCTGATCTCTCTTTTCACTCGCATTGATATTGGGTTCGAGCGAACTGGGGTTCCCCCAGGCAGAGATGGGAAGTGTTCTTCATTTATCATTCCGGCTTTCCAGACATTGTGATAGTTGTTCGCAAATTCAGACTGCGCCTGGTCGCTCAGCGAAGGGAAGGAACGAGGGTCAAGTTGTGATGGGTCAAGAAACATGTTGTGAAAGGGTTGGGATGTGACGGGGTCTTCTTCTCTTCTTCTCCCTCTGTAGCCTCTGGTTCGATTCATCTGCAGCAGGTAAAGGTTGATGTGGATAGCGTTGTGATTGATTTTCACATCTCTCGAATTCACCAAATTCGACGGTGTCACGTTTCCATGTTCAGCGGCTTGATGTTTGAGCAGTTCTAAATCGGACGCAAAGACGACACAATTTGGTTTTGGGCTCATGTCTGTCGCAAAGAACCAGTATTTTGGTGAGACCAAGATGACTGGAATTGACGAACGGAATCCTGTTTTCTTCAGATGAAGATACGTAGACGGGAGATGTTCTTGATCTCCACGGATTCTCTCCTTCTGTGAGTAATGGACACGCTTCGACTCATTGAGAAGAACGATGATCCTGTCCAATCGAAAGTGTCAGGATCGTGACAGGCAAATCGAACTATGCTCTCTCGGTTTCATGGGTGATCGAATTGCTGTCGTTGTACAGACATTGATCAATGGTCCTTGCTAGAAATGAAAACGATGAGATGATCTTTACCCATTTGTCATGTCAAACAGAGCCTATTCTCCATGAGTTTGAGGTTTGAATCAGTGAAAAGTAAAATTATGAAATGTGTCCGAAATTTTCAACATGATTAATCAATAAAATAATTTGTTCGGGTTTATGGATAAAACCGGGTTTATCCGGTGACTATAAAAAGTGTTTACGATGGTGTGAGAAGGCTCTCTTTGTGGTTTCTGTATAATTTCTCGATGAAAAGACGCTTCTTTTCAGCGCAAATGTTGTCTGAAGAATCATCAGGTTCACTGCTTATCTCCCAACCCTCATTCGATCGGTAGACTCCCCTCCGCCTGTTCTTTTTTCGCGTTTTCTTTTTTGTTTTCCGTTCACGAGAATCAACTGGAACATGAGTCTCGTCGATTTCAGAATCGTCCTACAAATTAATTGGATCGGAGAGTACCGTATGAGAAAAAGCAAAGGATACTATTTCTTCCTCGATTTTTTCGATGAGACGGGAGTTGGCTAATTTCATGCGATATCGTTGTTTGATTCGAGTTATTTTGATCGGAGACGTTGTTACAGTCAACGAAGATGCTTGTTCTGTCCACATTTTCACGTCAAACGGTTTTGTGATGCCTGATTTGTTTGTTTTCAGTTTCAGCCATTTGTCACGAGGGATCTCGCCGGAAACGGATGCAAAGAGCCCATCCTTGGAGTTTGTAAAACAGAGATGTGAGGTAATGCTTTTGATGTCCAATGTTGGATATGTCTCCTGAAACTGTGGGACAATCTGATGAAAAAGAACGGTTCTGCCAACATCGGGAACAAAATGCTGTTGAAGATATGAAACAACTGCAGAAAGGGCGGTGATTGGTTCTGGAGGTGAGTTTTTTTTGATAAAATTGGCCAATACTCCAAATTCAGCATCGCAAACATTTTTCCCATGATGTTCTGCGTAGAACATCACATCAATCTGAAGGTCACGATTAAGTGACTGGAGATCCTGAAAGAGGAATGAAAAAAGTGTTTTATTGCGGAAATGAGGGCCGCAATCAGAGACGAATGTAATCTTGTGGGCAAGATCCAATCTCATCTGAGAAAAAATGAGTTTTAAAGTCTCAATCACAAATGGGGCATTATGATTTAGAACTTCAGACATGCAATGCATGACAGTTTTCTTTTTTATCTCATTTTCATTTGTGTAGACAACAACGCCAAGATCTGTGATAGATTGCTTTGAAAAGTGATCTTTTTGTGTTTGTAGGTTGACAAGGGGGATTTTGATGTTTTCCTTGAAGTCAAGGACAAAAACAGCTTCTTTCTCTGCAATGTTGTCTACTATTTTGTTAATTTCAGTCCTTTGATCCTTTGCTTGTTGCAGATGAACGTCCAATGTTTCGATCTCTGTTTTCAATTCTTCATCTAATTCTTTTCCTTCACTTCTCAATCTCATTTCTTCTCTTCTCAGGAACCATAAGCGAGCACATTCTGGACAGAAATCCGTTCTTTGCTTGGCCTTCTTTATTTTTGATGTCTTGGCGAGAAATGTGGAATAGCTCATCCGCAACTTTGTTTCTGCTAACATTTTCTGCCAGGTATTTTTCTTATTTTCGATTAAGTGTCGTCCTTTTAGCCAACCATCTCGACCTGATGTGTTAACAATTTGAGATTTGCAGCTCTCTTCTGAAGAGTCCAGAATAAAACGCTTGAATATTTCTTCATCTTCATCAGAGAGACGACACTTTGACAGTGGTGGATGTCTTAGTGATCGTCTCGTGTGCCTCCCTTTCCGAATGTGCTCTCGTGCCGATGTGTAGAGTGAGTGGGTTACAAAAAATCCGTATTTCTCCATTTCTCGCTGCTTGAAGTGGGTGGAGACTAGACCAAGTATGTCAGTTTTGCTGATCTCACCTTTATCGTAGATCACTTGCGCCATTCCAACAAGGCTTTTGTCACGTTCTATCAGTGGAAAAGGGAACACGAATTAATTTTGATACAACCATACCATCCCTCGATTCTAGTTCATTTTTCATGACCGTTGAACACAGATTAGTCCGAGTGAGGAGGTGTTTTAGTAGTCCCTCCGGATCGTATGGTTCAATTTTTTTGGCATTTTTCCACAGCTTTACTGCGGCTCTACGCTTTTGATCTCGTGATCTTGTGGCAAATGAATCAGAATCTATGTCCATCTGAGCGATCCACCCACAAGAAAAGTCTAAAAACGAACAATCACTTTGAATGACAGGATAGCAAAAAATTTCATGATTTCATCTTTTTTTATGTTTTTCTGGAAGATAAATCAATTGATTGTTCAGTTCAGTGGAGAGAACGTGAGAAAAAGGAAGGAATGAAAAACGCTCTTTTTCTTGATACTAACCCTCAAATCAACATATGAACCACCGAATCGTATTCACAGACAACTCCTTTTCCATTCAACGAAAGTTTTCAAAAAAGTGGTACGAGGGCTTGCTCTTCCAAGTTTTCAAAAATTTTTTCACATATCCCCGAATCACTTCTTCCTGCATCCACACATACAAGAGACAACAGAAAAGAGCAATCAGTGAAATCTAGATGAGGAGATCATCGGTTTGAACAATCGGAGACGATCGGACCATGATTGGGAGATGCCCCCAATCACTGAGCTAACCCTTCCGAGCACATGCCCCACAATCTATGGAAAGGGCACTGGCATGCTGATTGTTCTGATGATCATGTTTCTGGTGTTGTTCTTCGTTTCTGGGTCGCTGCTCTCGGAAGAGCTGATTGTGTCTAAGTTTCAACAGAATGTGCCGAAAAAGGGATTTCTGCTCGGGATGGGATTGTTCTACCTGTTGCGTTCGATGATGGTGGCGATCACGTTCCCACACAACACTTTCACGAACAACTTTTTCTGTTTCAACCTACCCCGCTATTTGTCTCTTTCATCGTGGAAACTTTTTCATCTGTGGCTGCACATGTCGCTCATCCGCCGACTCTCGCCTCGCCACCACCGTGTTGACCCTGTTTCGATAGTTTTCATTATTGTGAACATCTCGTCGTTCGTTCTGAGTTTGATCACGTCAATCATTGTCTCCGTGTGCCTCCTCCTCTTCTTCTCAGCACCTCTTCAGACCCAATCCACAAAATTGACGCAAACGCCAGTCCTGTCGCACATCAACAATTCGCTGGTCTATGTTGTGATTCTGGTTCTGGCATGAGTTTAGTATAGCTGGTGGTGTTGAAAAATAGCTGGTGCAACGAGTTTAGAAGAGCTGGTGGTAGATTTCTGAAGAATTATGAAAGATAACCTATTGTGTGACATACATATCCGCGATCATAGTATTTCCTGTCGGTTTGAAGGGGGATAGTGGAAGAAGCTGCATTGAACGTCCATATTCCATCGAACAAAGGATGGTCAACTCGAGACTTGCTTTTTTCATTATATGCTGGTTCATTTTACGACTTTATACCGTCATAGCATTTGAAAGGTCATGGGATTTGACAATCAAAATGTTGCGAACGTTAATGTGCGGTTGGGGTCACTGTAGCTGTCAAGTTCGCTGAAGAATCAGAAAAAAATACTGGAATTGCATACGAGTGATATTACAATGTTCATCTGGTGGAATCTGGGTGTTGATTCAAGAAATGTGACCGGAACTGCTCGAACAGTCGTTTTCAGAAAGGATTTGAGCAAAATATTTCTTCCATGGGTTGAGTTCAGAAACATGGATTTGCTGAAGAAAATCAAAGGAAGGTTTGCATTTTTTACGATTTTATCTCTCTTGCTCTCAGAATTTCCAATCTATTATCAAAAAACAAGCCGCCTTCGGATGATAGTGACATGGATCATAATGAAGACGTTTTCCGGGATGGAGGTGAAGGAAGCCAGCAGGGATACTGTCAATCGCTGGAGTGCGATATTTCACAGGCTTGTGGCGATGGTGACGATTGCCAACGCTTGTCTCCTGGTACTCTTCTTCACTTTCTCTCATCACTTCAGAACCCAATCTCTCCGTTCCAACCCAGGCCCCGCCAAATTCGCTTGATATTTCACTTAAAAACGGAAGTTTATCGGAAGCAGAAATAGAAAATCGAACGAACACACACGACAAAGCTCTTCAGTTCGCTCAGAATCTCGGACTCCTCCCATCGGAGAATCACTGCCCTAAATGCGAAAAAAGCATGCCCCTGATCAGACAAAGGAAAGATACCGACAAATTTTCGTGGACTTGCCATTGCGGACATGACGTAACAGTCATGTCCATTCGCGATCAAACCATATTTTCGAAATCAAAATTATCAACCAGACAAATTATCCAGTTATGTCACTCATTTTGGGTAGATAAATCAATATCACAAACAATGATCGATTGCGCGATCAAATCGAACGCCACAGTTGTATCTTGGTTTCAACAGTTCCGACTGATCGCAATGGCTGAAGTACTCCTCCCTGACCGACTCATTGGTGGAAAAGATATTATCGTCGAAGTGGATGAAGCTTGTTTCTGTCGATCAAAATGAAACCGTGGTGCAACAAGGCAGAAAGAATGGATTGTTGGTGGATATTGCCAGGCTGATTCAAGTGGTGTTCGTCAAATGTTTCTCGAGCGCGTTGCAAACAGGGATGCTCAAACATTGCGCGCCATTCTCCAGAAACATATCGCCCCGGGATCAACAGTTGTGACAGATGGATGGGCTGGATATCACGGCATCGAATCGCTCGGCTTCAATCACCAAGTGGTAATTCACAAACGAAACGAATGGGTGAACAAAGAAGGATTTACAACAAATCACATCGAGGCGTACTGGCGGCGTCTCCGACAGTGTCTTCCTCCAAACGGCGTACCTCGTTGGTTTCACGACAGTTATTTCTATCTGAAAATGTATCGGGATTCTGGACACTCCTTTTTGGACTTCTGCCAAGCAATTGGTCGTACAACACGAGACGATCTTGACACCATGGTGGAAATGGCTGAAGAAGAAAAGTCGAAGCAGAAAGAAGTACTGGACGAGAGAAGGAAAGTGACAGAGCTGATCAAACAGGAGAAACAAGCAACAAAAATATCGAAAATGGCAAAACATTACCAAAGTGACATCTCTACAAGCAACAAACAATTGGAACAAGTGGAAGTCAAGCGACAACGACATCTGGCTGCTTCTGACAAACGTGTCAAGAAAAAACTCGTTGATCGTTCAAAGAAGAATGTCCAAATCGAAAAAAGAAAAAGGGATGTGATCCCAGACTCATCAACTTCATCCTCTTCGTCCAGTGAGTCAGAACATTTTGAACAACCGATTCAAAAGCAGAAGAGATTGCCCATCCTTCGTCCACCTCGAAAAGGGAACTTCCAGGACTTTGTGATCCCAGCAGAAATCGAGAGACTGTTCGAAGAGCACCATTCACTTCGGAAACAGAGATCGATGATGTTGATCGGGATGGGAATTGTTGGCTTGCTTCTGTCCTTTCTCAACTGACTCCACTCGAACGAGCAAGGCTTCATCCACAAAATCCAGAAGATGACAGTGAATGCCTGAAAGTGATGAGAAAACTGACAATGGACGAGCTTGAAGCGAATACACAGGGTTCCTACAGATCAGATCAATTTAGGCTAAACGTGAGATCAATCGACCTCAGTCGTTCAATTTGGGCCTGAGATCAATTTGAAGGGATCGGAAGCCCATGAGACTCATTTTCGACAAGTTACGCATCCCTTCCGTTCATGTTTTCGCCATTTTGGACCAGCTTATTAGTGGTTAATTCACCTCTCCAGGTTTATTTCTATCTGAAATGTCACATTGAACCGTTTTCAACAAGATCTCTGTCACTCTCTTCAAATCAGTTGTCGTTCTCAACCCCATTGGGGATCATGAAGGGTATATCATCATATTCATCGTAATTAGGCAATTTCCAGAGATTAATCTGATCTAGAACGAATTATGCCAATTCCATATCAACACGTTCCATGTCACAATCTCAACCATGCCAGTCTGTCCATCTGTGATCATTTTCCCTCTTCCTTTCTTATCCAGATCAATAATTAAGTTTTTTACCTGCGATTGAATTATTGGCTCGATTATTCTCGAACATTGTGGTGATTGGCGAGACAGTTTTGAACCAACCACCATCAGCGCAAATCTGGAGGACTTCTGTTAATTTCCCACTTCCTACGAACGGATCAGATGAATGGATCGAAGTGGCAAAGGTATCCCTCTCAATTTCAGCCTCAGTGAGCATGATTGTCCTTCGCTCCTTCAACAAACTGATGTCTGCCCGTCACCTTCATTCAAACTCTTCTTTCTCGTGTGGTGATAAATCCACTTCAGCATCATTCCCATCTACTACGTTTATCTTGCCAGAAAATATCTGATTCCATCGGTACACACATCATCAAAGGGAATCTTCGATCGTGGAGAAATAGTCTGAAATAGAAGAGGTATTGGACATTTGATTTCATTTCTGGTTTCTTTCTCTTGATTTTCTTTTCTCCACACGTTAAGATCCAATATTCACTTCGATAAGCCTGTCAAAAGATTTCCAACCATCATTCTCCACGTCTTTTTGGCATTCTCGTGTTGGTCGACACCATTGGGAGCGATTCTTTCTTTATTGAGAGATTTTAACAACATCGAAGACCTATGTCGCAAACAAAACTCGAAATGCTTGACATCACGACAAAGTTCATCTCCTGTGGATCAGCCATCAAAAGTCGATTATCAGCCAATTTCTCCTCAAATCACGGTCTTTATACACACATACTTGTCTTCGAATCGACTCGTTATTTTCTAAAGAACCAATTCGGAGATATTTTGGAGACAACCATATTTGTTCTTTTTCACCTCACCGATTTAGTCACCGTTGATTTCAATCATATTCATTGGCTCTTTATTGATGAATGTGAAGTGGAGAAAAAATGGAAGGATTCTATATTGTAGAAATTTGGTGAGATCCAAAAAGCGTGAGATCAGTGAGATCAATGTATGAACCCTGCGAATACAGCTCTATACGAACATCTCATGGATTTTCGACCAGGTTGCAGCAGTCCAGAAACATACATCGCGAGAGGGCGAATGGACCACATGGATGGAGCTCTGGCTGAACTGACAGCTCTCTCTGTCGTTCTGGGTCGACAACTCCTGATCGAAGACCCAAGAATGCAAGAGATGATGACGGTTGGTGAGGGGCCAGTAATTCACATTGGATTATGCAATTCAGCTCACTATGTGAGTATTTTCCATTTAATCGCGTAACTTTCGTCATCTCACACTTTTGAACTCCACAATCTCTTAACCATTCAACTTTCTTTTTTTGTTCAAATGTTGGCGATGTGAATGACAAATAAAATTCGAGGATCCACATTCACAAACGTGATTCACTTGTCTACTCCGGGTTCGGTGTCATGAGCCGACAATACCGTTCAATCATGTCATCTTCTTATACTAGAGAAATGTCGATTCATTTCTCAACCAGGATAGGTGATTGGTTTTGAATATCGGTCTTCACAATTTTGACACTGGCAACTTGTTCAAGAATGAAGAAGAATTGAAAATCAAATCCAACAGGATTGTTTGTGTCAGTACACAGTCGGAATAATTCAACATCGAACAAGAAATTCGTATGACGATTACAAGCACCAGAGCATTCAAAAAAATTTGCGTACACGTTTAATATAAGTCAATTATTACTTCCAACTGCTTTTTGTTCGATGTTGAACTATTTTGTTCGATGTTGAACTATTTTGTTCGATGTTGAACTATTTTGTTCGATGTTGAATGATTCCGACTGTATCAAGTAAAGACTCTTTCAAATTAATTGTGATTCACGAAGTCGCATCTTTTGTTCATCTTTGAATATGTTTGAGGTCATTCAATTCATTAATGAATTGTTGTTAAACTGGTGAAAGAGTTGTGAATCACGATTTTAGATTTGGGTCCTCGACGTTTTTTCAGATGTCAAAAAGTCTGATCCACATCTTTCAACCATTTTCCAGTGAAATCAAAAAAGTGTCAGACTTACTTTCATTTCTGAATCGTTCCTAATCATTTCTGAACAATCATTCTCTTTTCTGAAGTTTTCATCTTCAATTTAGGAAATTCGATCTGTAATTCTGCATTTCGGCTGGTGGTTGATTTTTTCTTTGATGACAACTATTCTCACTCATCTACTCTCGTTTTTAGAATCAGAAAAAAAACCACCATCTGAACCAAACCACCACCAGCTGTTCTAAATATCGCCAGCTATATTAAACTGGTTGCCACCAGCTATATTAAACTCCCAACCAGCTATACTAAACCACCACCAGCTATATTAAACCACCACCAGCTATACTAAACTTCGCCAGCTATACTAAACCCATGCCCTGGTTCTCATGCTGTACTATGCAATCCTGCTCTCGCGAGCGATCAAACGTGCTCACAAGATTCCGGCGCTTCGTTGGCGTCTGATTGTGCTGCTGATTCTGATGCTGTCGCTGAGTGTGTTGCACATCTTCCGCTGTGCCTGGAACATGACGTCGATCTTCAAGAAGAACCTCATCGTCAAGCCGTGTTTGGCTTTCATTCTCTCAACAATTCTGCTGATCTGTATGTTGTGTGTCGGTGTCTGCTGTCCGAGTCGATTCGAGAACAAAAACAGCGTCCGAACAACTCGAAGAAGGAGACACATCGATTGGACGGAGATGAGACCATGGGGAGAGATTTTCTGGATATGAAGAGTGTGTCGAAAATCCGCTTCTGCCAAAAGATGAAGTGGATTCGGCGCATTCTCCAAGTTCGTTCCTCGCGATGAAGGATAACCTGGCGATGGTGCGGTTCTTCGTTGAGGGCACGCATGTCTGCTCTCGGTCACTGGAGTTGTTGGAGTGGTTGGAATGAGACTGCATGATTGTCCTCTCCCGTCGAGCTCTTGTTTTCGTTTTTGTTCGTGATTATTTGCTAGTTTGGGGATATGTTCATTCAGCGTGATGTTTCAAGTTTTGATGTCACAAAAAATGATGCGAAAACAGAATACATGCGTAATGAACCGAGATACTCGGCTCTAAGATTCAAACCAACTCAAAGAGGAAAACTACAAACTAATTCTAATAAATGAGATAGAATAAGAGAAAGCTAATTCGAGTAAAGAAAGACGAAAAGGATGAGTGAATCGTCAGAAGAAGGGAGAAAGCAGATGTCACGAAATAACAACATCATTCCGTGAACACGCTTCACTCCTCCTCTTCTCACTCTCAAATCTTCCCTTCAGGCGAGTCGGATGATTCTTTTGTGTTCTCTTCGGTCAAGTCGGCCGGCATGTCTGACACGTTGATTCCTGGTTCGACTTCCCTTTCAGTTTCTGGATGATCAGAAGTAGTTTCTTTCATCTCGGTCGTTGAGGTGTCGTCTGCATTTTCGATCTTGTCTTCTTTCTGCACGGCTGGTTTCCGAGAGCGACATCTCCAAATCAGAAGAAGAGCAACAATCACTCCAACAATCACAACAACCACAACAACAATCACAGGAATCAGCCACAACAAGCTTCGTGGTTTCTCTCGTAGAACAAGATGTGAAGTGCCAATCGAGGTGTCCCCGTTCAGAAGACGCACTTTCCATTCCAATTTCGACGAAAGATTCGCAACGTCGTTCGGTGTCACAATCAACTCAATTCGAGTTTCAGTGAACAACGATGCTGTGTCTGTGTCAACAACCAGAGTCAACGACTCGACCGAGTTCCCATCCTCCAACGAAGTGAACACTTCCAGTTTCAGACCACACGGAAGGAATCCACTTCCAACCAGTTCCAGTTCGAAATTCCCTGTTTTCTTGTCATGAGTGATTTGAGATTGGGCGGCATTCAGCGATGGAATCGACAGTCTTGCCGCTGTTCCAGACACCGAACATCCATCACCAGAGATTCCAAATCCAGGCAAGTCATGGCTTCCACCATCCCCAGTCAGGTCTCCAACAAACAGCTCCCCACCTTCACGGCACATCACGTTTCGACGAGCTGATGGGAATTCTTTGTTCGATGGTCCATTTGACAGGAAATACACATCTCGAAGCGTCACATTCCCTCCACTTTGCATGATCCCTCCTTGCGTCAGCTTCGTCAGACTGCATGATTTGAACAAGGCTGTCGAGTTCACAAGCTCAATCGTTCCTGTCGTCCACGAACACAGATCGCTGTTCGAGTCAACAATCCCCGAGTTCGCTGTGGAATCTGGTTCGTATGAGATCGCTCCATTGCTGAATTCGAACAATCCTGATGACACACGAACCAGTTTCAGGTCGAGCGACGAAGTGCGAATCAGAGCATCCACGTCGGTCAGCGACAGCGACGCATTCGAAACAGAAAGCACAACCAGCGGACGAGACGAGAATGTCGACGGTACAACCAGCGATGGACGAGCAAGACCTCCCTTCCTCACAATCACTTCACTCTCGTCAGAAATAGAAACTGTCTTGCTCAACGAATCGGAAGTGACAAGTTTCAGCTCAATCGATTTCAATCCCATCTTCCTCGCTGTTTCAAACGCAGCTGACAACGATCCACAACTGTTGTCATCTCCTCGGCAGCTTCCATCTCCTCCCTCCTTTTGGTTCACTTCGATCACAAATGGTGATTCGATGGGAGGAATGGCGAGTGACAAACCAACTGGCGTCATCAGCACTAATTTATTGGCACATGTGATATTGTCCACTTTGTACCTCTCTCCAGAAGCGAATCGTGTGTCTGTTCCGCCTGGTCCAATGGACACTGACGACGACTTTTGTTTTGGTTTTCCTTTCTGATCCTCATCGATCGAGAAAGCCAGAGAGAGGCTGGAACTCTCTTCGAAGTGCATTGTGTACTCACCCACTTCTAATTTGTATCCTTCCAGCCAGACCAACATCTCCCCAATCGTTCCAAGTTGGCAGAGGATTTTGCTAACACGCGGTGGACCAATTAGGAGGGTGGGTGGAGAAGGGATGTCGATAAGAGCGTTCGAGATGGATGCAGCGACGAGGAAATAAAGGCACGAGGACTGCAGTCTTTCGCTGTTTCCGAATGACAACATGTCGCTGGTTCCAGTTGTGGAGGGAGTGGGGAAGTCGACAACGACAACACGACATGTGGCAGGCGGAGACTCGTCCAAACTGGGAGTGAACGTGTCAGAGTTGTCGAGCAGCAGAAGCATCGTCCCTTTCACTGCGTGTTCTGTCTCGACTTCAATTGTCCCTTCAGAGACAGTGTCAATGAGAGTAAGGTCAAGAGCAGTGATTGTCGTCGCTGTCTCAAATTGTTCGATGATCCCTGTTTGGACTTTGTCCGTCCTGAAATACACACTTGTGCTGTGCTTGTCGGTGTGACAGTCCGAAACACGCTCCTTCAACTCATTCGGAGTCCCACAGCTAGAGAAGAGGTACACATCACTTCCATTTTTTGCTGAATTGCCTCTGAACTGCACTGATGTCATTGAAAGCGTGGAATCCGTGACGTAAAGAGCGCCTCCAGCGCCATTTGGCTGGCTAGCCTTACAGTTAATGAACATACTGCCGGTGATTGTTATGTCGGCAATTGAGTCCGTATAAATACATCCACCGAATGAGGAGGATTGTGTGGTTTTCATGTTCTTGAAGAAGCACTGGTCGATGGAGAGGAGAGCTTGTCCATTACGATAAAGGGCAGCCCCATTATTCTGTCCGGTACAGTTTACAAACGAGCAGAGCGAGATGATCAGGCTTCCCTCCCCTCTCGTCGCTCTGAGGATGCGAAGTGCTCCACCGTCTTTTCCTTTGATGTCTTTGAAGGAACACTCAGTCATCGTCATGTCCTTAAGAGCTAACACGTACACACAAGCACCACTCAGAGTTGATGTCATGTTGGTGAATGTGCACAGGTGGAAGGTGAGAGAGATTGGGGTTGAGCTGGCGTAGGAATGGCGGTCGCTCAGTTTGAAGTGTTGGTGAGTGAACGAGGTCGGTTCGGAGTTCGATGAACAGTGCGAGAATGACGTGTTCACACAACCAACACTCCCAAAGGCGTTGATGTCAAGACACCCTGTTCCACACAGATGCGATGTGCTCAACGAAACTGACGTCCCAACCAACTTTTGACAAAGGCCACGAGCAACAACAAGTCCAGAACGACAGCATCCACGCGACGTCACATTTCGAAGAACACTCCCAACAAGCAAGGTCGAGATCTCCCCCAGACCAATCTCATCCGATCCTGTTGAATCGTGCGAGAGCAATCCAAAGTCCAGCAGAGGGCCTGTTCCCAAAAACAGCGACACATTCGACAAAACAAGTCCAGCTCCACGAACGGACAGAAATGGAGACATATTGTGCGAGTGGGGTGTGCTTGTTGATGATGAATCGCGTGGGGTCGTTGGGAGACACGTGGATGTCCGAACCAGCGGAAGAAGAACCATCGAAGAGGATGAGACGTGAGAACAATCAATAACACTGATCGAACTCCCAACCCCAACCAGTCCTGTTCCCACCACAAATGCTGTCTGCTTCGAGTTCGAGACAATCTTGCTCCATGACACAACCACTGAGGACGATGACACTTTTGCCAATGCCATCCCATCACTTCCACAGTCAAATGTCACCTTCGAAAGCGACACTGTCGAGTTTTCAAACAAGAACAGTGAATGGCACGCGTCCATGTGATCTTTGGCAAAATGGTTGAGATGTTGCGAATGGTCGTTTTCGAGTTCGTTCACAACTGCTTGTCTCTCAGGGTCGGAATGAGAGATTGTGGATGTGCTCCCCTCCATTTTCAGTGTCGTGGATATCACTGGGTAATCGAGGAGTTCGAAGACACCCGGAGAGAGATTGAGGATATCGGAGTTTTGTTCGGTGTTCATGGTGTCGCCATTAAGATGATAATCCATGATGTCAGACAGAGAGGTTGCTTCATAAGATGCAACAGATAACAGAACGAGCCATATAGTTTTCAGCATTGAAAGAAGAGGAAATAATTGAAGATCTCTAACCCATTCTTTGAACTCTACCATCTGTAAAACAAAACGGTAATATCCTCAGTACCATGACCGGAGAATGTATTTTATGAAGTAGTCGGTGAACAGGGAGAGTCGAAAAGCTGCATCTCTATTCGGTTTTGTCGTTGATTTGATCGGCCCTCTGTATCCATTCAATCGAAGTCTCTCTCGAAGAGCAGCTTCTAAACACCATGTCTCAACTTGCTCGATCATTTCTCAATAAGTCGGTTCAGGTCGTGCAACACGATGACAGAGGAAAAGGCTATGAGTATGTGCGTTATTCATCAAAAGTGATTCTCTCTCTTTCGTCGTTCAACAATCCCATATCAATTCTGATTGTCTCCAATTCCTTCAGCAAAGAGTATTATGAAAACCAGATGAAAGAGATGTATACGGAATGGAAGGCTTCATCGCAAACGACCGACGACATCTCCAAAATGGACTCGATTGTGATCCTGTTTGAACAGCACCTGCTTGACATCTCGCCGACTGAACTCGAAGAGCTGTTTTCGCCTGCCTCTGAATATATCAATCACGTCATTTTCAAGTCTGCCCCATTCCGTCACTGTTTATTTGTCTTGTTCTTCTCTGGCTTCTTCTCTCTTTTTTCGCTGATTTTGTCCTCTTTCCACAACAATAGTCTTCGATCGCATCTCGTGACACTCTCGCCCGACCTGAAACAGAACGGGGAGCAGCTTTTCGACTTCCTCACCCAAAATGCGACTTGCCAGTCACATTTGAATGTTCTCTCTCGCCTTCTCATCGATTCGCAAATCCCCCGAAAATCACTGATGACGACCCTTGTTCAAATTGTTGACCAGCTGATCTTCACGCTGGCTGATCTCGACGATGAGTTTGTCGGTGTGATCTCTCTCCTTATTTGTCCTTGATCCCTTCCTTTCTCCATTCAATTGTGTCATTTCTGATTCCCTTTTGAAATTCTCCTTTTCTATGCATTATTCTCCCTCTCTCCCTCAGAACAACATGGTGGACTGGAAACTGTCGTTAAGCTCGCCACCACTCTCTCTGAGATCTCACTGTCGTCGTTCACTCATCCACTGTGCTTGGAGTCTTTGCAGAGTTCGGGGGAACTGGATTCTCTGGTCAGTTTCGTGTCGATCCCTCTCACTCAGCCACTCCATCTCTCTCAACAGATTTCACCGACCTCAGATCCATCTCTGCTCCCATCTCAGCCAATTATTTCCAGTCACTCTCCCACACCGTCATCGACAAGGTTCGTTTTCATCAATCTCGTCTTCAACATCTTACGAACATTATTCACGTCTCCGCTCAAACCTGACCGTGCATTAGCACTGCATTCGTCAGAAGTTGTGAAGACACTGCTCGAGGGTGCCGGACGAATGATGCGAAATGGGATGTGGCAGACAAAACTGAAATGGCAGACAACGTTCCCTGACTCGTCATTCGGGCCGCCTTCATTGCAAGAACAAGGCCCAGCCTTTCCCTTCATCTCCGAATATATCCTGTGGATCTTTAATCTTTTGTTTGTGTTGAGTACCAATCTCCCCGACACCGACAACATCCTCTTCACTGACTTCATCACTAATCATGGCTACCAGAAGCTCAAACAACTTGTTGTGATGTTCATCATTCGAGACGAGTTCGAGGAGACTCTGACTGGACACTCTCCGCCGTTTTTGTCGATGCATGGAACGACATCCAGAACGAGCTCTTTTTTCGGGATTGATGGTCCCAGCTCGAAGACAGATCCTTCTGGACACGACCAGGGTATTTTCTATGAGCGGAATGATCTTTCGTTCGATTCATTCAACTCCTTGCTGCAGGATGTGTCGATCTTGATCTCGTTCCTCCATCGTTTCTCCATTCTTCTCAAAGAACCAAATGCGCTCACCACTTCAACAATTCCACCCATTCCTCCCTCTTCAATTGATACTCCGATTCCTCCACAATCTCATCCCTCCATCCGACTCTCAAGTGAAGTTTCTCTCATCGACATTGATGATGCCTCGTCCATTCGTCCACCACACGCTGCCCCACCCTCAGTCGATCCATCTTCCCACCATTCGTCGTATGAATCGATGGTTGAAGAGGAATGGACGTCTGTTGAACTCTCATCGAAACTCCATTTTCGAGATCTCACCTCCGCCCAACGCCAACCCGCGATTTGGGCATTCACCTCAATTCAATCCCCATACACGCTCCCACCTGTTGCAATGAATGTAGGTTCATCAGAAGCACTTGCGACGATGTCCTCCCTTTGTGAAGAATACCCGCAGTGGCCGCTCCTCCAGCTGCACGTCCTGACCCGACTCTCCTCCATATTGAAGCATCCATCGCCTGCCAAAGGACACAACCCTCCAAATCGAGCCGATCTTCTTCGTAGTTTCCATGACCAAGGCGTGAACGCGAGGTTGATCCGGATCGTCCCGAAATGTCATCTGATTGTTTCTGACAAGATTTTGACGCTTTTTGAGTTGTTTGTGCGTATGTCGTTCCCGACGACAGGAAATAGGCTTTGTTCGGTGGATGCGGAGCTGATCAACTTTTGCAACCTCCTCCGGCCCTCCACGCCGCCCACACTGCTCCCGTCCATCCTTTCCACACTCCACGCTTTGTTATCATCGTCCCCCATCAGTCTCTCCGTCTGTTTTTGTGAAGTCGACATGCTCGAATCGCTGACCTCACTTTTCTTCTCCATCACCATGCTGCTCGTTATCCCCAACAATTCGTCCCCATCACACGCCCCTCTGACCTCTCCGATCTCCTCTCCACCCACATCCATTTCCCCATCATTCCCGACATCAGAACCTCAACACAAGATTTTGAGTGAACACAATGTCCTTCTGGAGGAAGCAGAGAAGGTCAGAAATTTGCTGAAAAAGGCAGGACTGGACATTGAAGCGACAGGATCGTTCCCAACCATCTGCGATCTCATTGATCGCTGGCACGACGACATCTCTCCATCGCCATTCAACGAATCATCAAAAGAATTGAAAAACAATACCGAAATGGACGCTCCCCAAGAATCTTCCAACAAAGACGATAAATCACCCCAACTACCCCACCTCACGCTGGACTCCCCATCCCCATCTCGCTCTCAGCTGGATCTGTTCCACTCACTCTTTGCTTCGTCTTACCTGCCGAGCTGGCAACGCCTCATTTCCCAAATCTCGTCGACTCTGATCGGATTGCATCGATCGTCACCAGATTCGGAGCATCTGTCGAATTTCCACTCACTGATGAACAACGACACGGCGCTCACTGCTCTTCTCTTGCACTCCAGCACATCAACCACTTCACTATCACTTCTGGAGTATCTGATTGAGACCGACAAGAATCAGCAGAACTCCTTCATCCGCATCCGACTTCTCGCTCTTCTTGTTGTCCCTCGTTCTCTCGTCTGCGCACATCTGCTCTCACTCTCCTCCCTCCTCCTCTCTGACAAAGGCGTGCCGGTTTCGTTCGTCGAGTCGAATGGAATTGCAGTGTTAGAACAGCTGATCATGAACGAAGTTGAATATCACAGACAGAAGAGGGAATTCAATGAAGAAGAGACAGAACACGACACTGAAGTCACCCCAGACACTCTCCAACTGACCACATCTCTCCCCGTCTCCACTCCTGATTTCACACTCCCCGAGCTCATCCCACATTCCTTCATCGCATCATACGCACAGCCTTCGCCAGCCTCACTTCCATTCCCGTCACAGACATCCTTTTTCCCTTCTTCAGTTTCACCACATTCAGGCGAACAACAAACACCTTCTCCATCCGAACCGAAGTCGATTGATATTGTACTGTTGTGTTTGAGAATCGTGACTATCGCAGTGAACACGAACGGCTCTCTCCGCTCCTCCGTTCTCCACTCAGACATTCTGACACACTTCTCGTCGCTTCTCGTCGACACCGGTCTCCTCCAATCACCCACACACTCAAAAATGATTGTGGACTCGCTGTTTGACATGGCGTATGAGAAGCCGACAGAAACGAAGGAATTGGGGGCTGCGGGAGCTGTCATCACGACTGTTCTAACTCGACAATTACGAACCAGTGCTCCTCTCGCTCTTATTTTGTCTCTCCTTCCTTCTTGCCCAATCAGCATCCAACAACACACACTCACCAATCTCCTCGCTCGCATTCGTCGTTCTCCACAAACGATCCACGTCGCCACTCAGCATTCTTTGTTTGGACAGCTTCTCGTTCTTTTCAAGTCAGCGATTGTGAATCCTGACGATGAACTGCACGAATCTGTGGTCGCCCTGGCTGTTGAACTTGGATCGTACAGCGTGAAGATGGAAGAAGCCGAGATGTTGGTGAGGATGCTGCGAACCGAAGCGAGGAAGCAGGAAAGAGAGCTCGCCAGGCTCCACAACGAGACAGCAGAAGTCGATTCAGCAATCACTCCGAAGAAGGAGTCTGCCCTGTCCTCTCTCCTCCCCTCTCCCAACACCCCCGTCACCTCCTTCTCCCACCTTCTCCTCCTCACCCTTCGACTCCTCTCTGTCGACGCCTCACATCCACATATCCTCCTCGCCCCAACATCAAAGCCTGCGTGCGTCAGTCTCAGACCTTTCGTCACAAACAGACTCTGGCCATCCAACCCACAGAAAGGATTCTCGATCTCGTTCTGGTTCTCGTTCGGAGAGAAGAGAGAGAAGAATGGAATCGCTGAGCTGTTCTCTGTGTTCCATGCAGGGAAGGAAGTGAACGAGAAACTGACTCTTCTCGGCTTGTCATATCACAATTCGACATCTTCTTTCATCCTCAGTTCCTCCTCGTCTCTATCCACCCCTCTCACACACATCTCCTTCCCCTTCACCCCGCAACCCAACCACTGGCACCATCTGACCCTCTCCATGCACAAGCGACGCTTCCAGGACGCCTCTGTTCATCTTTTTGTTGATGGGACACTTTTCCCAAAACAGAAATTTGTGTTCCCAAAACAATTCGATCTGAAAATGCTGATGTTTGTGTTTGGGTCGGACCGGATCGATCAAAGCAAGACTTACCAACATTGGATGCTCGGGAGCTTCATGTTATGTGAGGAATCTCTGAAAATGAAGGAAGTCTGTGAGATCGAAGCTGTTGGATGTGATGATGTTTCTCTTCTCGCTGGCGATGTCATCAGATTGCACGATGAGAAAGGAAGGCTTGCTGTTGTTCCTCTACCCAACGAATCTCGGAAAGAGGAAGGACGAATCCGCGAATGGCTGAACGACTGGAACGTCAGACCCGATTCTGAGTCAGATCTTCTCCAAACACCACAGAAACTGGGACAGACTCCACATTCATCCATCCCTTCCAACCAAACAGGCATTCCATTCAGTGTCGTGAAAGGAATGTGGGAAGGTTTGGGGTTCCTGCCTTCGACGGAGAATCAAACGCCTATACCCACTCAACATTGTGCTGAAATCACAGATTTGTCGATTTGTGATGAGGACAACATTCTTTTCCTGTTCCATCCTCTTCACCAGTCAAGCCAGCCTCCTCATCTGAAGAATCTGATCTCTCCGAATCTCGTCAACATGTCGTCGTTCAAAGTCGCTCGGTTGGAAGGACAGACCACTTTGATCCATCCCTCCACGTTGACATCGTCTTTGGGGTCGAGAGGGGATTGGAGACTCCTGTTCTGGCTCATCGAATCCTCGCTCGATCCAGTCTCGCTGGAATTGGCGATCAAATGCTTCATCAGTGCGTGCTCGTCAACTGTCCTCGTCCGACAAATGCAGCGAGAGAATGCCTTCCTCTTCCTTCCGTTCATCCTCTCCAAGAAAATCTCACTTCTCTCCGCAGAGACATTCTTACTCCTTCTCGCTTCCTTCGTCCTCCCCTCTTTCGTTCCTGCCTCCCTCCAATCGATGTTCAGTCTTCCACTTCCATTCATCCATCCCTCGCTGACAACAACTGCCCCGATTCTGTCACTTCCAGTCGCCTTCTTCTCGTTGTGTTGTGATCCAATCTTCCTGTCACTTCTCACTCCAACCCACATCACCACACTCCTCCACACGCTTATCGCCCTCCTCGTCCCCTCCAACCCGTATTCTCACTTCAACCGCGATCGATGCAGAGAACATGGCGTGCTGAGCCACATGCTAATGCTCCTCTCCATCCTTCCAGCAGTCTCAGAAGAATTTGACAACACAACCACTCTCCCAACACCAACTGAACCCCCTCTCTCGCCTTCCGGTCGAATGTTTGGCTTCTCATCGTCTCATCCGACCATCCAACAGACTCTGCTTGTCCTGATCGAGCTTCTCCTTGGACCGGAATGGCAGGGACCTGATCTCCGCACGATTTTGGAGTTCGTTCTGGCGCTGATGCCATCAGTCGAGATGAAGGAGAGGGTGGACCAGTTGAGGCACACGAGTGAGAGTTGGATGAAGGTCATTGCATCGAAAACGGGTGAGCTGCGAGATGAGGAGAGACAGAAACAAGAAGGAAAACATGAGTTCTCTTCTGTCTTCACTCGAACTCAGAAGGAGCGAGATCTCCTTCTCCTCTTCTTCCTCCACTTTCTGACCTCAATCTTCACATCCGCCACACCGCACAACGCCGAGCTCTTCCTCGTCGTCTTCAACATCCACCTTCTCGCCTTCATCTCCAACAACCCCCCTCCCATCGCCCTCGCTGCCTTCCGCCTCCTCGCTCTCCTTCTGGTCTCGTTTCCTGACTTCCTCTCCCAATTCACTGAGAAGAACGGGTTTGAGCAACTCTCGTCCGCTCTCGTCCCGTTCTGCCTCTTCCCCTCTTTCTACACTCTCCTTTTCGCACTCATTCTCAGAAGAAAGACCTTTCTAATGAATTCACTCTTCAGCTACACACACAAATCGTGGAGAGGAGACCAGACGAAGACCGGGGATTTGGGTGTCTCGCAATCTTTCGGATCACTCAACAAGTCCAAACCGATCTTCACACTCTCCCTTCTCATGCAACATTCGTACGAAACTGAAAAGATCCTGGTTCCAGCTGTCACCGCCCTTCTTCGTCTTTTGGAAACCGCTCACTGCTTTGTGCATTTTGACCACATCACAGGCGAGATTGGGAAGGAGGGGACGACAAGCACAGTCACATCAACAGACGATTGCTCACAAACTGACATTTCGGCGGAAGAATTATATTTTCTCGAAAGCGGCGAGTACGACGTGTATTGTGTGTTTGGGATGGAGCGAAAAAGGGAGAACCTCGCGCGGAGTCACCTCTCACCCACAAAATCGCCTGTCCCGCTCCCTCAGAAGGCGTGGATGTCTGTTCTGTTTCCATGCCCTTCGAACAAGGTCCCTCTCCAAGCGACTTCCATCATCGTTGCTGTGAGTGATGCCCTCCGCCTTCTCCTTCGCCTCTCCGCGCAGAAGAAGAACATCATCTGCCTTCTCGATCTGACCTGGTGCTTACTAGGTTGGGGTGAACTTGAATTGAACTGTTGTGACATTCGATATCTGTCAGACAAGTCTTATTATTCGCATCCGATCTTCCACACTCCCATCCAGACAACCAAAGTCCCGCCTCCGCCGAAACTCGAAGTCCAGTTCATTCAGAGCCATTCTGTTGGATCGGTGATTCTGGCGCCGGATCGAGTTCAGCAGCACAACGATCGGGAAATGTGGATGAAGCAGCAGAAGAAAAAGTGGGGAGATGCGAAGGATCAGTCGACAAAAGAAGAGTCGAAAGATCAACACTATCCAATCAATCCTTGCTCAGCCCTCTCCTCGCTCTATCTTCTCCAAGTCGAATGCCAGCTCTCCTTCCTCACCATCCTTCCACTCCCAAAAGGGAAGCCAAAACAGGCTCTCCCTGACCCCACCGACCTCCAACAGATGCCCACACTGCTCCTCCTCCTTCCCTCGTCCCTCCTCTCCTCTGCCACCCTCACTTCAGACATGCTCGCTTCCCGCCGACAGACACCTTCTGTTCCCGACGAGTTTGTATTCACATCTCTGTCGTATCTCATGTTGTCTCTGATTTCCCTCTGCTCGGCCAATCCCTCTCCTTTTTCTCGAAATCCATGCTTTCTGACCAACGTCATTCAGTTCTTGTCGATTCTAACTTTCCTCACAACCACAATCGACGATCCACACCATCTTCAATCAGTTTCTGATCCTATCTCTGTCTTTCCTTCGTTCAGAAGTGTTTTGAGGCTTCCAAATGTTCCGTTCTCTTACCAACTTTTCGTCCAACTCCTCGCTTCTCTCCACAACCACCTCCGATCTGTCTCCCGAGACTTCGCGCTGATTCCCGACATCAACCCCATCCCTCCACCACACCAGATTCCATCCGTCTCCCATCTCCTCCATTCTCCCCCAGACCCAAACACAATCGACATGCATGCTCCGATTCTCGTTGAAGATTTCGGCAGTCTCCAAATCATGAGCAAGTCCAACCTCCTCGTCAAGATTCCTTTCGTCGGATCTGCCCCTCCGCCTCTTCCATCAAGCAGACCACCCCCACGTCCTTCTCCCTCCTCATCTCCTTCACGCACAAACATCAATCCTCATCCGACAACAACACAGACACTGTCACAACTTTCTCAGGCGAAACAGACAAGTGTCACGTTTTATGTGTCTGATCCGAAGAAAGAGGAACCAAGGTCGATTTCAGACTCGTTTGCTCGTCTGAATGAGATGATGCGTGTTTGGGTGATGGGAGAGATGCGAAGGTGTGTTCAGAGGAAAGGCTCGTCTGACTCGATCGATGTGCAAAGTGTAGTCGATCTGAAAGACGCTCCTTCTGCTCTCGCCTACCAACCACCCAACGAAACATCCACGCTGCATCACAACCTCCTCGTCTCAGCTCCATCAGACTCCATTCCATTCGATCTGGACGAAGAACAAACCATTCAGACAATATTGCTTCTCACGAATATCCGACTCAATCTCTATTCACTCGTTGTCACGCCAGGTTCTGTCGTCTTCGCCAAATCCATCGACACAAGCAATCTGTTCAGCAACCATCCCTTCCTCAATTCAAGTCGACACGAAGCTCTGCGACCGAAAGATATCAACGGCGAGTCGACAGAACGTGAGCGCTGTTTCTTCGCAACCAGCATCGCGTTTCTGTTGATGCTGTTCGACATGAACAGAACCCTGAATGGACCCAGCCAGCCTCGTCCATCGTTCTTGAAAGGGTGGATGGCTTATGCTCTGGACCTGCTGCAGCACATCACTCAATCCCGAGCCCAGCTTGTTCGCTCCTTCTTCACTTTCTCCACAACCAAGGAGCAGGAGAAATTGTTGGAGAAGCTGAAAGCTGAGCCGCTACCGTCGTTTCCAACGAGATTGCCTGAACATGCAGAGCGAGTGCCCGAGAAGGAGAAGAAGGGTGTGATGAAGTCGTTTTTGTCGACAAACACAGATCCAAACGCTGAAAGAACACGCTCAGCGTTCAAATCTGTTTCCTACCTTTTCTTTTCGTGTCTGTCACTCTCGCATCTTCTTTCACAAACAAACGCATCGACAATCACAGCCGCTTCCATTCCGCCTCTCCTCCTGAACCATCCTCCTCTTTCACAGAAGCTCCTTCCTCTCTACACAATGTCACAAGCAGACGCTTGGCTGAACGGATTGGACCAACTGACAACGGGTACCTTCGACCCGATCTCGTTTCCATCATTTCTTGAATCGAATACAAGTCTGTTGGAGCAGTGTCTGCTGCACAACGGACAGAGTGTGACGATGTCGTTGGTTGGGGAGATGAACGTCCGAGCGGGGTGGATGAAGGAGTGGGAGAGATCCAGAAGAGTCCGCACTTTTCTCCATCTGGACGAGAATCGCACATCCTCATCTCTCAACCAATCTCCCAGCATGCCTGTCTCCCCAATCTCTTCTTCGCCTCTCTCATCCCCTCCCCTCAATTTCCAATCCTCTCCAGTTCTCGAAGCAATCACTCGTGTCAGCCTGGAAGCTGAGTCGCATCGTCTCATTTTGACTGGACGAGCCCAAATCCAACATGGACGTCGATTTCTGATCTGGCTGGCTTCTTCCGTCGAGATGCATCAGAACACGCACACCCGATGGACAGAGCTGCTCCAGTTGCTGTACGGAAAGACGGGAATCCTCCCAGAATCGTTCCAAACGACCAAAAAGCTGGAATTGCTCAACGAGGAGGGATGTCATGAACTCGCTCAGACTCAAATCGGATCAACGCAATCCTCTCTCAATCTGTCGTCTCTCCTTCCAACATCTCGCCCAATCTCGTGGGCCCTGATCGAGCAGAGAGGGGATTTATCCAACTTCCCATTCTCACCAGCTGATCGTATCGTCCCGCTTTCCCCCTCGCCAACTGTTGAACATCGCTGGCTTGGCGAAACTCCATCGCTCTTCGGGCCGCTGTCGTTCATGCGAGGAGAAGTGGACCACCTCTTCCGAGAATTGGAGGCTGAGAGGAAGCTTGAAGAGGAAGAAAGGATGAAAGCTCAGAATTTGTTGTCGCAGAAGGAGTTTGAGAAGGAGACGACGAAATCAGACAAGTTACTCGCCGATCTGCTCTCCCAGCTCGCCTTCCACGTGACCTCCTCGCTTGTCTCCATCTTCACACAACCCGTCTTCTTCCTCGCTTCTGTCCACAGGCTGGTCGGAGGTTTGGATCCCCAACCTTGTCTGTTGGTGATGACGTCCTCGTCGTTCATTCTCGTTGATGATGTCAGCGTCACACCAACACTTTTCACGAACCAGAAGAAGGCGCGACCTCGCCTCTCGTTTGATGTGAAGAGCTGGTCGAAGAGGATGATTCGAATTGGGACGAAACGACGAGTGAAGAGAAGTTGGGAGACGATGAGTGTGGAGAAGAGGATCACACAGACACACGATGACGACTCGGGTGATGATACGAAACTCAGAAAGGCGATGGATCAGTCACAAAGCGCTCACGCAAGGGCGTCTGTATTCAGACGAGCTGTCGGCTTCGACAGACACCACATTCCACTGGAGAGTGTGGAAAATGAAGACGCTTTCGAAATGCAAGCCAAGTTTGATCAATTTCTCGTCAATCAGAACAGTGACATCTTCGCTCCAGCTGTCAATCAGACAGATCAGACGACTCACTGGTCACAGATCTCTTCAGCAATCATCGCGTCTCACCTTTCCTCAGCAATCTCAACAATTTCCTCATCTCGACACTCCATCCGTTCCGGTTCATCGAACTCTCTTCCATTCACCCTCTCCTTCAAAATCGGCTCAGTCCTGTTCATCATCCCTCGTCGTTTTCTCCACATGCACAACTCCCTCGAACTTGTCTGTGACGATGGCACATCGTTCTTCCTCATCTTCGCCTCACAACAACAACGCAATCAGGCGTACTCCTTCCTTTCCGAACGGATTCAAATGATGAATCCACTTTACACTCCACAAGACTCGCTCAACCAATCCGACAAATCAGCTGTTCTCGACATCGACGAAGACAGATTGTGGAGAGTGGCCAGGATGGATGATATCACCAAGGAGTGGCAGAGGAGTGATCTGTCCACTTTTCGATATCTCCTCACAGCGAACTCGGCAGCTGGTCGGTCTTTTGCTGACATGAATCAATACCCCGTGTTTCCCTGGATTTTGAGAGATTATTGGGGTTCGTCGCTCGACTTCACGCAGCTCTCCACTTTCAGAAATCTCGAATTGCCAATGGGAGCACAGACACAGGAAAGGGAGGATAAAGCGAAGGATCAGTTTGAAGGGATGTTGGCTGTCGCTGAGATGGAAGCTGGGATCGAGCACAGGCGAGGAGAGGAGCCACTTCCTCTCCTCTCCCGTCTTCAAGCGATTGGTTCGATGCATTCAGGTCCCGACGACGACACACGCCAGAGAACACTCCGTCGTCGTGTGAAAACCCCAAACACTCCAACAGCCGACCCAAACACCATCTCCTTCACTTTCACAACACAACCGTACCACTTCGGATCACATTACAGCAACGCTGGTGTTGTTCTTTATCTTCTCACTCGCGTGGAGCCGTTCGTGTCGCTTGAGAAACACATCCACAGCGGTCGATTCGACAATCCCGATCGGATTTTCCATTCGTTGAGTGAGGTGTGGAGAAGTGCGAGTGAAGGGATGGTCTATGACTTCAAGGAACTCACCCCAGAATTCTTCTCGTCGCCAGCTGTTCTGAAAGCTCACACGTTGTTCGGCGAGATGGGGTTCAGAACAGCGACCATGAACATGAACCAGATGAACTTGTCGATCTCTTCAGCTCGTTCGGGTCGTGGGAATCGAGGAGCGGTGCTTCAAGACGTTGTTCTGCCCGCCTGGGCTCACAAAGACGCTGAACGATTCGTGTGGCTTCACAGACAAGCGCTTGAATCACCCATCGTCAGCGCCCAACTCGGAAAATGGATGGATCTCGTGTTTGGAATCAAGCAGCGAGGAATCGAAGCAGTGAAGGCTGGGAACACATTCCACATGCTGACATATTCAGACAATGTCAATCTCGAGACAATCGAAGACAAAGTGGTTCGAAAGAGTGTGAAAGCTCAAATCCATAATTTTGGACAGACACCAGCGCAAGTCTTCCATGTCTCGCATCCTGCTCGACATCCGCGACCAGAATCTGGCTCGATCTGTTCAGCGTGGCAGAGAATCGTTCCCGAAGAGATGACAGAAGTCGGTGACGAGCCAGCGATGAACGGGAAGTGGGATGGAGACTCGATCACCGTTCCTGGTGAAGATGATGTCCAGATCCGGTTTGGAGGAGAAGATGGAGGGATTGTCGTGACAGAAGGCGACAAGAACAGTGTTGTATCAACCCATTCACATCTACATCGTGGACCGATCACTGCAGCATGTTTGTATTTGGGTGTTGTTGGCGATGAAACAGAGTCTGTGTTGTATCCAGCTGTGAGAGGGTTGGGATGGAGTGAGAATGATTGGATGGGGCTGGGGTTGTTTTCGATTGAACGGGAGATGTTGAAGAGGAGAGAGGAAGAGATTCTGAACAATGGATCGGTCGGCGTGGAAGGATGGATGGAGTTGGGTCTGTATGAAGAATCTGAGAGGAAGGAAGAGAGAATGGAGAGAAGAAAGAGGAAGAGAGACGAACGCAGCCACATCTCCACTGAACCAGACGCTCCACTCTCATCAATCAACATCACACGCTCTCTCGCTGCGCAAATGGACAGTTTAGTCGATCCCCTTCTCAAAGAACTGTCGTCCTCATTGTCCTTCTCCCTTCTCCCTCCAAGCGAGCCCCCAGCTCGTCTCTCCTCATTCATCCAAAAAGAACACAAACCAGTCGAAGTGTCACCCAAAATGACGATCGTGGAAGCCACTCTTCTCCCCCCACCGAAGTCAGACAATGGAAACAAACAAGAACTCGTGTTCTCCATTCTCGACACACCAAACATGACCGTCAACGACCAACTTGATCTCACCAACGTTCAGCCACCCACAGTTCTCAGCACTGCTCAGGATGTGTACTTCAACATGCCCACAAGCACTTCCAACTCGTCTTCGACGATGAAACAGCCTCTCAACATCCTCCCACCGCCTCGGACAGGCTCAATCTCCTCGTTTGTGCCTGATCAGACAGTTGTTGGAAGACCATCATTCGCTTCCTCGCTGTCGAACTCACAACATCTCTCTTCGCCTGCTGTCTTCATCTCGGCGACTGAAGAATCTCGACGGAATGTGTATGCATCGAACGCGATTGTCATCGGGCAACATCGAAGCAGCCATGGCAACAATGAGACTCTGTGGAATGGGAAGACTCTGATTTCCTGTTCAGAAGAAGCATTCACACTCGTCACTGGCGGATCGGACTGTTTGGTGAATGTTTGGCGGTTCACAGCTGTTCAGAGGTTCGCCTCGCACGATCTGATTGGAGATGGGATGATCTCACAGGGACTGACCAGCTTGGGAAGACATGAAATGAAGAAGATGAAGGGAAGGAGAGGTGGAGGGGGTGAAAGTGAGTTGGTGTTCACAACTGATCAACGAGAAGGACAGATTCACTCGATTGAAGCGATGGATTTAGCGAAAAGAGAGAAGGATTGGGACAAACTGCTCGGAATCAATGGAATTGCTACAGGTCTTGGAGTAAGCGAGATGAACGAGAATCAACTCCAACACACAATGCAGAACACAGACACCACTCCCGCCCTCACTCAACCGCGTCTCTCCGAATCACGTCAAACACCCCAAGTCATCCGAACGAACTCGTCTCTCTACACGTTCACACAAACACCTCCAGCGTCGCTCTCTCCCTCTCAAACACCCTCCATCCCACAACAAAGTCCATCCGACTTCGAAATTACGATTGATGGGATGTTCCCGCCGAAGTCTGTTTTGACAGTCGGAGCTGGATGCTCTCTCCATCGTCGTGTGTCTTCTGTGCAGCATCTCAGAATGATCGGACGAAGTTCGGATTCTGTCCTGCTCCCGTCTGCGAGAAAGGAGGAGGGAGGGCAGAATTGGAACAAATACAATTGTGTTCACTTGACGACTCTGCGTGGCCACAAAGCACCAATTCGATGTGTGGATTGTGATGGAGGGTCGGAAGTGGCGGCGAGTGGAGACGAAGCGGGAATGGTGATTGTGTGGGATTTGAAGAATTTGTGTTTGAGACATCGTCTTGTTTTTCATTCATCTCTCGCCAACCTTCCCACTCCTCTTCCCTCTGCCACTCTTGTCCCTCCCAAACCTTTCTCCAATCACCGTCTTTCGTCCTCACTCTCTCACTCCAATCCTCATCCAATCAAAGCTGTTCATGTTGTCCCTCGCACTGGCTGTGTTTATGCAGGAACGAAATGGGGTGTCATGAAATGGAACGAGAACGGAGAGCCTGTTCTGATGGAAGGAGGAGGAGTGAGTGGATTGTGTGATGTGTCTGCCATCGTCACTGTTGGTTCGAAGGCGACGAGTGGGACGAATGAACGCCATGTGCTGACTGGGCATGAAGACGGGAGAATCGGAGTGTGGGAGGTGAGAGAAAAGAAGGTTGTTCAGGAATACACACCGACACAGCTGGACAGACTTGAGAAGATGAAAGGCGATGCCCAACGCAGCTCATCGCAGAATCACAATCCTCTTGATCAAAAAGAGACGGTGGGAGAACTGATCTCTGTGATGATTGAGAACGTGTTGAACGACGCGTGGGAGGGAGGAACAGCACAGCTCGGTCAGGAGAAGAAAGGATTCAAGCAGACTCTCGCTGCTCTTCGGATGTTGGATGGATTTAGTGGTGAGAAGGAGAAGAGAGAAGCAGCCAGCGATCAAGAGCAGACAAGCAGACAATCTCGCATTGCTTCTTTCATCAACACAACCACATCCACACTCGCCATGACAGTACAGCGACCACGACAAGATCAACCCAGCATCGTTCCTGTTCTGGCGATGACGTCACAGCACCAACCAACGCTCTCCCGAACAAACAAAGACTGGAAGGGATCGGAGAAGAGATGGCTGACGGATTCTGTGAACATGTGTGGCCAGAAGATCAACCAGAGCGAGACGGAGCGGGGAGAAGGTGTTGTGTGGTTGGGAGAAAGCGAGGATTGGCTCACTTTGTTCTGTGGATCAAGAAATAAGCAGAAAATGATATTCGGCGTGGAGGAAGACACAGCAAGAACTCATTGGGTGAAGGACGAATCATCAGAAGTGTGTCAGCTCTGTGGAACGAAATTCACAACCAACACGCGACGACACCACTGCAGGCGATGCGGAAACCTGATCTGTGGAAAGTGTTGCAGTGAGAGGATGAAAGTTGCCGAATTTGGGTTCGTGAGGAAGATGGTTCGAGTCTGTGATGTTTGTGTTGGCGACATTCTTCGGATCAACTTGCCGGGGCGTGGAGTGTGTGGGGGAGTACTCAATACGGAGGAGTTGACGGAGAACGTGCGAGAGGGAAAGACTCGCATCCCGTCGATTGATAGCCCGTTCACAAGGAAGCCTGAAAGAAAGAGAGATGAAGATTGATTTTTGGTGATACTGTGTTGTCCTTACGTTTTTGAGATCATTTCATCATTCTTGATTCATGATATCAACCCAAACACAATTAATCACATCGAGATCAATGACAAAGGCTGTTCAATGCATGATGAGAAAGAATGATCTAAGGGCATGATCAACTTCTCAAGAAAGGAGCGCTGAATGACTCCTCATCGGCTCCAATAGCCGAAGTGTTGCATCAAGTTTCGAAAAAAAAGGTGAACAGACAAGAAGTGGGAAGGGCTTATGGTGGAATGGAAGAAAATCAACAATCTTCATTCCAAAACACTTCTGGGTAAACCAGACATTTACAGTCTTCCTTGCATCCTACGTGCACCTTGAACAACTGCACGTGGTGGTTCATTTCGTGGTCGCTGAATCTCTCCAACATACCCTGCTGTGACTTTCTCTTTTGGTTTCGGATATTTCACTTCGATAGCTGGACCGTCCTCCTGAGGCTTCCCACGAGACCCAAAGATAATCGAGATGTGACAGCATTGTGGGCAGCAATCCACGTTGTTTGGAGCACAGCAGACGATCGCCGATTTCTCAGGCCGAGACCCAGAAAGGTGACAACAGCAACAGAGTCCCACAACCAAAACGGCAATCCCCAGCGACAACATGACGATGCCAGAAATGAGCACAGCCCACATCGCCCCCTTTGGATCTGATGGATGAGGTGGAGCGAGAGGGGTTCTGAAATGCAGAAAATCAATGCTGAATGACTGATGGTGTTTCAACGAGGCTGCAGATGTCACTTTATACACTCGATCAGGAACTAGTGAATATGTTCCTTCGTCACAGATCGGAATTTCCAGGGTTTCGAGTTCGGTTGATGAGACAGAAGAGAAAGTGAGTGTCCGACTGTGCGGTTGATCGGGGTTGTCGATGGTTGAGAAGGTGACATTGTATTTGGGAGAGTAGAGATGTTTGCCAAACAATTGAAGATGCAGGGTTCCATTCTTCTTATCCGTTGTGGAGATTGAAGTGAGTTCAGCAGATGGAAGTGGAACTGTGAACGAGAGAGCATGGGCGACGGCCAACACCAATCCATTTGATGCAATCTCTCCAATTGTGTACTTCTCTCCAAACTTGAAATCCCTGGAATGTGATATGTTCAATATCAGTGTCAGACTTTCTGTGGGCTCGGTCATGACCTGTCCTCCGCTTGAATTGAAAATTGCGATTCTCAGTGAGGTGATGGTCGGCAGGTTGATTCCATTCAGTTCGATTTTGCACTTTAGATCGACAGTGAGTGTGGCCTCGACGGAGAAGATGATCGGATGGAGATCCCAGCCCACAAGGCCAACGTTCCTCACGCGAAAAGCGATGTCAGAGGGGAGGAACGATGAGGAGCCTGTCGTAATCTCGACTTCTCCTGTCGTGCTTGGAGTCGTGTCCTGACCAAATGGAACTTGGATGAGGCGAGGGGCATTCGCTCCATCCAGCAGAACAGTCATCGACCCCAAAAGCGCATCGTTGGCTATGATCGTCATCTTTACTGAGTTCTCTGTGTACGAGAGATCAACACGCTTGATTCTTGTTTTCCGTTGGACATGAGCAATCCAATTCGAAGAATTCCGCAGCGATTCACAATACACAGTGGCTCCTCCAGACGTCGAATCAGAGAATGGAAAACTCGACGGTTCGATTCTCCCGTTAATCGCAGAATCATACGACACGTCCTTCGATCCAGAATAAGAAGAACCACCCGAACACTCCCGAAACGCACAGTGAGACACCAGCACACCTGACGTGTTCTGCATTCTCAGTGCACCTCCGAAGAACCCACACGAACACTTCCGAAACAGAGTGTTCGTGATTGTCAGGTGCACATTTCCTGTGGAGAGAGCCCCACCAGAACCGCTTGTGTAGCTGTTCTCGAATGCACAGCCAGTGATTGTTGTTTGGCTTATGGTGCCAGTCTGGACGAACACACTTCCTCCACCCATCCCTTTGGTTACACAGTTACAGGCACAGTGTGTGAACACCGACTGCAGCAGAGTGAAGGAATGACTGAGGGGAGTGACGGAATAATACGTCACTGCCCCACCGCTGCTGTCACGATCGGTTGAGGTGCAGTTGTGGAACGAGCAGAGTGTGATGTTGAGTGAAGAGCTGACGGCGCTGAACAGGATCGCAGCTCCTCCCATCTGTTGGGAATCTGACGTTCTCATGTTGGAGAAGACACAGCGCAAGAAATGACCAGTGGTGTCGCCTTCGGCAAAGATTTGGTCACTGTAGCTGAACGATTGGTCAGAGATGTCCAGGATGATGCTGGTCGACTGATTGTCACGCGACGACGACGAGTTTGGGAAAACAAGTGTGGGGTCCCCGATCGGGTTTATTTCTGGCGAATAACAACAACTCGTGAACGACGAGTTGATGCAGTGAAGGTCGCTGCCAGAGGTCGGGTCCAGCATGGCGGTTCCTTGTTGATGGTTTGCGCACTGCGAGACGCTGCAGCCAATCACGTGTTGGCCTTTCGCACATCGGCTAGCCATCTCATCCAAATGGTGTCCAGGGCTGCTCATATTCACCAAGTCACTCCAAATCAGCTGCGTGTCCAACGAACAGAAGGAAGGGCGAGCGAATCGGGTGTCCAGGTTCGATGAAATGTCAAACGAGAACAGAGGTCCAGTTCCCAACACCAGCAATCTGTCCCGCAACAAAAGCGATGTCCCACGAACTGAAAGTGCGGAATAATCACAAAGAGCGGATCCCATGGCCAGTCCAACAAATGGTTGGAGAACTGATGTCGACGAGAAGTGGGAGCAGTGTGAGAGAGTAATCAACGATCCAGCACCTATCTCATCTCCACAGACAACAATTGGCGAACAGACCACATTCGAGATGATCGTGCTCTCCGAAATCTCAAGTTCGGACGACGACAATGAACAGATCGACGACCACAGTTCTGATGAGTCCAGGGTCCACAGTTCCAACGATAATGAGCTGTTCACCAAGTCTAGTATCCACGAGAATCCTCCATCTTCTGACGAATCTGTGTCGTTCAGAAGAATTTTCGCTTGTTTGGAGGAATCTTGACTTCGTGTCAGTTTCATTGTTGAATTGGTTCCAACAAACGAGTATGATGCTGATGTGATGTTCACGTTCTTTCCAACGAAGTGTCCGGTTGGGAAGACAAATGTCTCCATTGCGGTTTTTTGGGCGTTGAGGTTTTTTTCATTTGTGGTTTTCAGAAAGACTCCCAAGTCGTGAAGTTCTGGTGACAATTCAACAAACGGTCGAGCAAAGATCGGGACAAGATACAAGACGACCAATGAAAAGAGGTTGTTCATCGTGTGATGAAGAAGAATGATCTAAGGGCATGATCAACAAGTCGCCATTCTCACAACGTTCAATTTCAGAAAACTGGAAAGAGAGAAACGATCGTAGATAAGGGCAATGTGATTAAAAACGATGGATGACGATGTTTTATCCCAAAATGTGATTTCTTCCTTCGAAGTGCCCTTCTGCAGTATTGTTGCTGTTTCGAGATTCCCATCCCGCAGAATCGCGTCGTCGACAGTCGAAAGCAAATTTGGGGTTTGTGTGCGGCGGCTGAGCGAGGTGGAGATGTCAGTTCAGATTTGAATCCCATCACATCGCTTGGAGTGGCAGATGTTCAAAAACAATCGGAAACAATGACATCGTCACAAACAGCGAGGAATGGCGACGATGGACAGCTTCAATTTGGGAGCAGTGCGAAAGCGGCGAAGGAGAGTGTGGGGCGATGGAGGGAGACGGGCGAGAAATAATCTCAATCGTTTCAGCGAAGAACGAGGTGATGCCAGATCCGAGAAAGCTGACACACAAATGGTGTTGTCCAAAAAGAAGCCAGAATCAGTTCGAAACGGTTGCTGGTTCCTGACTGTTTTTATCAACGCCGTGGAAGGTTCATACCCAGCAGGTTGCTCCATGTAATCGAGTCGTCAACAATCAAACTTCCGTGGTATCCTTGTTTGTCGTTTTGCAGCTTCGCCTCGACCCCATCTTCGAAGCCCTCCATCCGCAACATTCGATTCACTGTCTTCCCCATCTGTCGCTCTTCTCCCCTTGTCTTGTTCCATTCTCGCTGGCCATCGACCATCAAATACAGAAAAAAGAAGAGTGAGTGATCAAATTCGAAGAATGTGAGACAACTTGGTATCGTGAGAACTACAGGCATATGAAGAATAAAATCCATTGTTGGTCGATAAGAAGGAGAAATTCGGATGAGTCGAGCAAGAAGACCCATGAAAGACTCTGTGTGTCTTCCATCGACGATCGAATAGCGGTTCTCGCACAAATGCCAAATATACTTTTCCGAAGGTGCCAAAACTTGCTTCAAGACCGTCTCGTGAACAGCTTGTTGTTCATCGTGATCTTCAATTTCGAGGTATGTCAGAGCTACCGGAGATGCGAGCCAGAGAGAACTGCCTATGATGTTCATGAGATGATGGTGGAAAATATCGGTTCTTTCAAAAGAAATTGAGTACGGATTGAGAGTGTTGATGATTCGAGGGATCAGATCAGCTTTGACAAGGGCTAGCCGGACTTCAGTTGAACAAGAGACCACAAGATTTCTGAGCATCTTCACTGTTGCAGTGGTGATGACCTGACTGGCTGAAGAAATCAGCACCCCAACGGACTGTGTGAAGTCGGTCAAAGAATTATCACAAAATGACGCAAAGTGGCCGAGAAACGCATCAACAGAAAGTCGATCATGTGTAATCACAGATTTGAGAAATTTCACGGCCTTAGTCTCCAGAGAGGCATCAAGTGCAGGCTGGGACTTCACAGTGGCAACGAGAGATCGAAAGACAACAGCCTTGTCGTGTGCAAATTCATGCGTATTTTCGCTCCAATTCAGGAAAACAGAAGGATCTAAACAGAATCAAAAGTAGGAACATCACATACCGAGACATGAGGTATCAAGGGAGTAGTTTTTGATTGGAGTCTAAAGCAGTCATTCTTTGTCTTGCTGAGTCGAATCACTCGTTATGGGTCATCACAATCGAATGCACAAAACAGACTCCTTTGCAGTTGCAATGGCCAGAAAATTTGACAGGAATAGTTTCCAATAAGTTCGCCCATTTTTCACGAAAAGATTTCAATCCGACTCCAACAGTCGAATCGTTGAATCAATTTTCGAAAAAAAAGTCGAAGAGGCAAGAAGTGGGAAAGGGCTTATGATTTAAGGGAAGAAGCCAATTTGTGGGTTTGTGTGCAGCGGCTGAGCAGTGACGTCGCCACAAACAGCGAGGAATGGCGACGATGGACTGCTTCGATTTGGGAGCAGTGTGAGAGGGCGGTGAAGAAGAGTGTGGAGACGATTGATGGAGATTCGGGAGAGTCGGAATCGTTCTGGCAAATGATGAGGTGATGCCAAATCCGAGAAAGCTGGCATACAAAGGGTGTAGCTAACACGATGGCAGAAACTGCCCGAAACGTTCGCTGGTTGGTTTCTATGGACGCCAGGGACAGTTCATGCCATTCAGGTTGTTCCATTCGATCGACTGATCAACAGCATCTCCTCCTCAGAGCTTCCGGAGTTGCGAGCCAGAGAGGGGATTGTGTGACGATGAGCTGAGGGGGTATGCGTTCGGAAGGGATGGGAAGGTTCGCGATGTCTGTCTCTCCCTTTCCTCACCACGATATCCTTTCATCGCATGAGTTTCTTGATTAATCGACAATTCGAGGCGATGACTTGTTCTTTGTTGTCAATGGAAAGGTATCGATCCAAAAAACGGACAACGAAGGCAATTTCGGAATGGACAATGCCTGTTATTGACTAATCCCGAAACTTGATTTCTTTCGTTCCTCCTTTCAGGGTTGGCTTGGCTGTGAAAGACAGTGAGTGGATTGTGATGGAGACAGAGGGATGACGAAGATTGATCGCAAATCGGATCGGCAGCGAGAGATTTGAGAAAATGCTGGAATGAACTGTTACGTGCTCCAAAGATTTGAGTGTTCGTCGTCCCTCTCGACAATCTGCTTCCAGCACGATCTGTTTGGTCTTTTGCTGAGGAGGCGCTGCATTCGCTTGGAGAACGGCTGGTGGTTCGTAATTCCTCCTCCAGGTCGCAATTCCATGTCCTTCGTCCCAGATATCGTTTTGAGTTCCCGTGTCAACAAGATGTGCACTGACGGCTCCAAAACGAAAACCAAAAGATGAATGGGTGATTGTGAATGAAAGCTGGGCGACATCGGATGTGATGATCGGAGAAAAGAGGGTTTTGGGGATGAAGTTTGTCTTTTCGTTTTCTGGTCTTTCTCGAAGTGTGAATGTGTTGCCTGTTTTGATGATGAAATCCTCATCGAAGATTTCAACAGCATCTGCCCCCGTTTTGGACCATCGTTGGAACCGAGATTCACGAAGTAGGTCAGATCTCCGTTTTTCATCCAGGTGGTTCAATATGGAATCATATTTCATCATCCAGCTGCTTACCATTTCATGTTGTTCGGCCATCTGCGTTGTCAAGTTGAACATCGCTGTTCGAAGTTCGTCAAGTTGCTCGTTCACATCATTCATCGGCTTGTTCATCGACACTTCATTTTGAGATTTGAGATGACGATGTTCTGTTTTCTGAATATCACATGAACCGAGAGCATTCTGAATCAGTGCCAATAAACTGGAAGCAATGCTCTGAAAGACAACAGAAAGCATGAAACGACGAACGAGAAACAAACTCTCATTCCAACTGAGCTGTGAGATGAGACGATGTCAGAGAGGATCGACACAATACCACACGATTCTGCAATCGCACAGCGAGTTGGGAGTTCATCCAGATCTGACAGGAAGAGATAAGGAGAGATGAGAAGAGAGTTGAGAGAGAAAACACTCAAGAAGACTCATCGAGGAAGAAAACATCAACACAAGGATACAACAGAAAAGGGAGAGGGATGTCTACGAATATCAAACCTGATTCCAAAAATGACCGAATCTGAGAAAGAAGCGGCAAAGTCTCGTTTTCGGAACAATTCCGAAGTGATGAACAATATCCTTGAATCGCTTCTTGCTGCATACACACATACAAAATATGAAAGAAATGAGGAAACAATGAGATTCATGAACAAAACAGAGAGAGAAAGAGCAAAAACAACAATGAAGAGAGTGGACGGGTTGACACACAATATCAGAAAATGTTGGATCAGGAGAAGAAAGAGGATCACATTGGAGAGATGTGGAAGTAGATTGAACTGGCTGAGTGTATGAATTTGCTGACATGAGATCGATCAATCCCCACAACCAGATACATTTTGACACTTCGGGGACAACTTCCGTCACGACGCTCTGAATAATGGAATAGTTCCACTATGCATCGTGTATGAAAAAGGTTCAGTACCAGAAATGTCATCAAAACTGCTTATTACTCACAACAGACTGATCGTCTTTTTCCAGCCACTGAAAGCAATCGAAAAGGAATCCATACAGTGAGGAGGTGGAAGAATGACGAAGATAATTGAAAGATAGAAGAAAAACACCAGTGAAGTTAAATGGTGATGAGTGACATGATCAAACCATTTGTCGGATTTTGAGACTCACTTCAAACAGTTATCATCCTTCCAAACGTGGCAAAACCCAAGCATCGTGCGAAGAACTCAGAACTTGCTTTGTATTGCCGTGAGATATTCAGCTGTCTCCCACTAGCACGCCGATTGTCCACAATTCTGATTGGCTGTCTGATCTTGGCTGGTGGATTTGTGTTCATGCGACAGACCAATCTGCATTACGAGACATATGTGCTGTTGTCACCGACAAGAATAATTGCATCTGTCTGCTCGATATTCCTGATTGCGAACGGCGGTTGTTATGTTGTGTTGGCGCTGTATTCTCCAGTTCTCACTTCTATCAGATTTCTCTCAAATCTTCGACATTATCTGTGTATCACTAACTTCATTTTCTTTGTCAATCTTCTCTTTTGTTTTGCTCTCTCATTCAACACATTTCTTCCCATTCGTCAATTTCAGGATGCCATGCTCATTTTCGCTTCCAATTGTCTTTATTGTGGCCGCCTTCAACGTGCTGTCCACCTTTTTGCTTCCTCTGTTCCTCCTGGAAGTGTACACCCGCGAATGGAATGTGGACTACCTCATTTACAGTTTCGTCGGAGATTATGAATCCGAAAGAGACAAGCAATCGGACAGCACGATGAAGACTCTGTGCCAGCTGTCTCTCTCACCCGACCTTGGCGAGCCGCTCTCACAAACCCTCCAATTCTCGTCAGCGCTCTTCATCGCCTGCGAGGTCCTGAATTTGATTGCGGGCGCCATTTGGCTGCATCACTCGTGGATCCCAATGGTATTCTGTCTTCCTCTCGCACATATCCTCTTCCCTCACTCTCAGATCATCATCGTTGCCATGGCCGCCTTCGAAAGCGCTGCCGGTGCCTCTTACCTCATCCGATCCTTTTCCTTGGGAGATCCCCCCGAAACATGGCAAATTCCGTTTCCAGCCATCTATGCCCTCCTCACATTGGTCCTCCCGTTGATGACATTTGGCGTCTCTCGACTCGACGAACGGTATGACGATTCGAAGAAATGTGTTGAGAAATACTCGGATTGTCGCCGGAACGACTCAAACGTTGCTGCGGTCCCTCTAATTCATGCAGATTCGGGTGGGTGTGTGTGCTTGGTCTCCATGATCGGTCTCATCTGCAATCTGTGGTTCTTTGCCAAGACGATGTTCGGACTGAAAAAGTACAAACCATTTGACGTGGAATCCAACACAGGCAGCTTTTCTCAGTTCTGGAGTGATTGTGGCACCGAAATGGACGGTGTGGATTATCAACAATGGGACGTCGATGATCGAGGACGATATGCAATTTGGACTGTGATGTACAAATCAGGCAGGCTATATATTGAATGGATGCTGTACCTCTTCGCCGCCTCGCTCATCCTGACTGGCCCTCTTGTGGGAATCCACTATCTGCTCAGCCGTCGCGTCAAGCCATATCTGAAGAAACGCTTGAATGTCCCTCGAACGACACCCGAAGTTGAGGATGGCCCGTCCGAAGACGAGAGCGAGCTGTCGCTTGTGTCTGCCGAGCTTCGCGAGCTGTACCGCAAAGTGCAGACACATCAGAACAAAGAAATGTCCGCCACAGCAATCACCGAACAGCGGGAGCTCCTCACCCGCGCAATCCCGCTCGACGAGCGATTCTACAAACTGACGGAACACGACGTCCTTCTCGCCCAACACGACGACCCGCTCTCCGCTCTCTCCACGCTGGACGAGTGGGCAGATGTGGTTGGGCTCGGATTGGGCAGGGAACTCTTCACTGTCTCGTCCGAATCGTCGCCCGATGTCCAATTTAGGCGCCTCGTCCAGTCCATCCCCGTCGAACTCGAGCGCATCATCGCTTTGTTCCAGTTCGGCGAGTTTTCGGACGAGCGGAAGCGGGCCGAGCAGGACTGGCTTGTGTGGACGATGGCGTGCTGGCGAGTCGAGATTCTTGTGTCGCACTTCGACGACACGATTCCGCTCGGAAGGAAGGCGGAGAAGACGCTGATCCACACGCAGTCTGCGCAGATGACAACCAAAGTGTCTGAAATCGAAGGTCGCGCCGATTCTCGCGAATACCTGTCTTGGCGCGAGGGCATGGCACGCCCTCCGAGCATGGTGCCGCCCCTTCCGCCCCACCCCGCCACGCCCTCTCCACTCAAAGTCCACCCCGAGTCTCCCCGCCGTCCGCCTGCCTGTCCAGCCCGGCCTCACCCAACTCGCATCGTCGTTGTGCATCCGGCACCAGAAGTGGACAGCTCGTTTGTGTCGTTTCCGGCAGAAAGGGATTTTGTGGACATTGGGATGCCAGCTGAGCCGGTGCATTCGTATTCGCTGAGGAGAGCGGGAGGGAGGGAGGCAGGGCGTTCGCGGAGTGTGAGTTGGGAGACAGTGGAGATGGAGCGGACACACATCGCACTGCACCAGAATCTGAGCAGCGCGTGGCGGCAACTGAACCAGCAGCGCCACTCCACTCCCAACCAGACGCCGACCATCACAGAATACGAAGCAGAGGAGCTGGCCTCGATGGGACGGCTGTTCCACCAACACACAGCCGAGCTTGCTGACACGCACACACGCACAGACCCTTCCACAGCGCTGCTCGTTCTGGACAAGTTCGACGAGGTGGACGTGCTGTTGAGTGAGTCGCGTGGATTCACATTTCGCGTTCCTTCGTCGCTGACAGCAGAGGACCAGTTCAGCGTGCTTGTGCGAGTGCAGGGGAAGGAGAGGAGGCGGATCGTGGAAGGGCTGGCCCACTCGAACAACGTGTCGGACTTGCGTGTGCTGGCGATGGACGGGATGCGGTGGGAGATGACGCAGCGAAGAGGCGTTGTGCTGTTCCATCTTTTGAAAGAGAAGCACAAGCACAGCGCGGCAAGAGTGGCCGAGATCGAGAGCATGTTCAGCCAGCTGATGGAGGAAGTGTGGGCGATTGAGCACAGCGCTGACGTGGCGGGGTGGGAGAATTGGGAGGAGAGGGCGCGATGGCTGGCGAGGTGAGGGGATGCAGCTCTGTCATCGTCATTCGCGATGGAGCAGTTTCTACGCTTTTCTATTCCGTTTTCTTGTTTTGTCTCTTTTCTTCGTTGATCAGTCTGTTTGGATCATTTCTCAAAAAATTCCAGTTTCAAAATCAGACAGAAATGAGTAGAACCTGACTCAAGTCTCCACCTGTCAACTGCGAAATTTCATTTCAGATTTAGATCGAACCACAACACAATTCGTGGGTCTTCTCGAATTGTGAAAATGTTGTCAAATCTTGATACATCATCAATTTCCATTCCCACGACGAATGGAAGTGCGACTGTGTGAACTTTACTTCTCTTTCATTGATTGCTAATTGGTTTTTTTCCAGAAACTGATAGTGGCGTCACCAATACGTTCCATGTCAACAATTCGTGCTTTTTTCTGGAATTATCACTTTTGGTCAAACTAAGAAAAAAAGAAAATTTGAGAATTTTCCTCCCACTGTATCCCGAGAAAACCTCACAATAGCTCTTTTCAACCCCTTTTTTCATGTGTTCTCGTCATAACTTCACAACCTGTGAACCGATTTTGATGAAATTTTCCACCGAAACGTTTGTTTGGTGAAATGAACATTTTGAAAAAAATCTGGCACAAAATTATGGGTATCTGGGAAGATATGAAAAAAGACTGTTTTTCGCCCAGAAAAATTTCATGGGAAAAAAATTTCCATTTTTTCGAGTGTCTTTTATCGATATGTTTACGAAAATAATGCTTTTTCTTCGGTCTCAAACGGATGTCTGGTTATGGAAAAATGATCGTCAAAAGGTCGGAAAATGTGTGGCGTTTCGCTGTATAACGTATTTTGAGGTTTTCTCGGGATCCAGTGGGAGGAAAATTCCAAAATTTTATTTTTTTCTTAGTTTGACCAAAAGTGATAATTCCAGAAAAAAGCACGAATTGTTGACATGGAACGTATTGGTGACGCCACTATGAATCATGAAAAGAAAACACTGTTTGCGAAACTTAAAAATCTTGAAACCGAATCGGACGAGATCCGTGTTGGCATTGCGAAGGAACTCGTGGTCCTCTGTCTGGAAGGTCTGTAGAGTGTTTGAGGAGTGAAGTGAAGATGGCAACAGTCGGGCAGATGGGAACTCATCTCCCAGACTCAACACTTTCACAAGAGCCACATATGGTCAACGAAAATCGATATTTTTGAAAAAAATTTCGTCGAAAAAATTGTGATCGTGCTTTTCGAGTTGATTCTCACTTCACCCGATCCTTTTTTCTGTCGCTTTTTCACAATGTCTGGTCGTCTTCACAGCCCCCCCTGCTCTTGAGCAGGGGGGGGCTGTGAAGACTAGAAGAGAATTATCAAAAGAAACATAGAAAAAAGGATCTTTGTGAAGTGACAAAACAAAATGTGGCCTCGATCGGACCAGCAGGAGCCATTTTTCAGCAGATCTACCACACGATTTACCACAAAATCAAAAGAGTTAACGTATTAGAGTGTCTTGCTGGTGAATCTCTTTTTTCTTTACATTTTTATTCTTCATAATTCCAGAAATGCTCATTCTTGTATTTCCTTCCTTCTTCATGAGTTGAGTGGAGATTTTCCTTAAAAATGGAGGAATGAAATGGTGATGATGTGTGGACGGACAAGGAAGACAAGTCATGTCAGTCTTGTTGGTTCCCAACATCCCGGCTGTTGCCGTGAAGATTGGTCGTTGTTTTGTTCATTTGGACTGACTGATTCCTCACCGATATTGGCAGTGTCAGTGTTGTTATGAACGTCAATTGTAAAGATTCTTTCGAGAATTGATTGCTTCTTGCTTTTGTGACTCAGATTCGGGAAACGAAAAAGGGATTGGGACGACGCTGATGGAAGGCCGAATTCTTCCGATTTTGGGGAACCAATTGAATCTCCCCCTTTCTGTGGAAGTTCGAGTGTGAATTCAATTCTTGCTCTCTTCTTTTCTTCATCTGTTCTAAATCCATCCGATTCTGTTCGATTTTCATTCGTTCTCAATTTCTTGATTCTTTCATTTTCTTTCACCTATCACATCTGTCTGACTTGAAGGTGGGATTCCAAGTGTTGTTTGAAGCAGTTCTTGCAGTGATCTCGAAAAACGAAGGCGTTTCACTTTCGAAGCATTTCCCGTCTCTCCTTGCTCTCTCCCGGGTCTGTGCCTTCTCAAATCGTTTTAAAGTTCATTTTTCCTTTCATCTTTATTTCTCTCTCTTTAATCCAACTCTTTTCTCTTCATTCTCTTTTCTGGTGTTTTTGCGAATCAGGACTCGAACAGCCGAATCTCCGAACCAGTGATTGCGACGATTGGGTGTGTTTCTTGTGTTCTATCATTTTTCCTCTTTTTCCCTCCCTTTTCTTCCATCTCGCCCAGTCTGATCACTCACCGTTTGTCGTCATCGGCTGATGTGGAGCTGTTCCTTCAGAGTGGGATTCTGGAATCGCTGGTGTCGTCGCTTCGGACACACCGTGATGCGAGAGTTCGGAAGGCGATTGTGGTAGCACTTGGCGAGATTGGAGTTGGACTGAAGTTGGCAGTTGTTCGTCACGAAGCGAACAAACACTCGAAACTGGAAGAATCGCCGGCACCAGCTCCCCGTGTGAAGAAACAGGAAGAGCGAGGAGGAGAGCGGGAGGGAGACGAAGAGGAGAGTGAGAATGAGATGCCATCGTTTGCGAAGCCAGTGTGGAGTGTGTCGTTGAGTGATTTGGAAGTGGAAGCGCTGGAGCGAGTGGGGTGGGAGAAAGAGGACTCTGGAGACACAGATTTCAAGAGTCGATGCCGACGTGGAGTTGGGATTGTTCGGAAAGGGCTGATTGGAGTGATTCGAGGATGGGGGAAGGAGAAGAGGGGAGAGGAGTGTGACAAGAAGGAAGGGAATTGAGGAGAGGAAGAGAGTGGAGAGAGGAGGACGATGTGGGAGTGAAGCGAGTGGCAGGGAGTGTGTGTGGAGTTGTGTTTGGGGAAGTGTTTGGAGTGGAACCGAGTTGGTGTGCAGAGGGAGGTGTGATTGGAGTGCGAGGGTCAGACATCGAAGCTCTTCGAGACGAGATGACAAAGAAATTTGAAGAACAACAGAACGCATTCGACACACGACTGAGACAAGCAGAGGGCGAAGCACGCAAGAGAGATGAAGAAATGAAGAAGAAGGAAAGGGAAATGATGAAAAGAGAAAGAGAGATGGAAGCACTGATTGCACAGTTGAGAAGGAACCAGCGACCTCTGACAACAATCTCAAAAATCAGTGCTGTGCTGTCGAACACGTCGTACCTGTCTCGATTAGGCGACATCTTCACGATCAGCACAAGCGCGATCTCTACAGTGACACTTGACCATCCCCTCTCACAGGTGTGCTCTTCCTTTCGTTCAAGATCTCTTTTTCATCACAGGGTATTTGGCAGCTGTTTGTCTTTTTTTATTTCTCAAATTCTTCAGAACTCTTCGAATCGTTCAACAATCATCTTGTTTCCGTCTGACACTGTTCCCTTTTTTCTTTTTTTCAGAAATCGGCTTTTTTGACACGACTGAAGGGGCGTTCGCAGATGAAAGATACAGTCGGTCGGAATGTTGAGTATTTTGTAACTCGTCATGTCAATCTCGAAATCGTATCTTCGTCTTTTTTATCAATAATGAAAACAGTTTCGCACATAAACCTTTAGTGTGTGTCGCACTTGTATGTACTGTCGATTTAGTCGTTCATCTTTCCTCCAAATCACTCATTCGCTTCTGTTGAGCAAAATCTTCAACTTTCATGGTCGTCGAATCCTGACGGCATGAAGAAGCATATCGAACTGAAAGAAACAACAGACAAAGAACAATACCACAGCAGCTCATTGGAGACATAGCTGGATTCGCACCTTTACAGGTCACCCAAATTGATTGATTGAAAAATGGTGATCCAGTCGACGGGCAACAAAAGTATCATATTTTTGCTGAAGAGGACTGAGTCGATTACCGTAAGGAGAGAAGACAATTTGAAAGGCATATTGCGTATTTCTATTCCAATATTTGACTTGTAGACTGAAAAACATGAATCGAATGATGGCCATTCGACTTCATCTCTTTTGTCCAAGAAACAATCGCGAGCTGAAAAACCGATGTGAGTAAGGTAGGGACCGACATCAGAAATGATTCAATAAAATATCAGATATGATCATCGAATTATTGAAATGAAAGCCAGTTTCATTCGAATTCAACGGAATAAAGTCGAGCGAGAAGGTTCTGTTGGCCATCATTCGATTCATGTTTTTCAGTCTACAAGTCAAATATTGGAATAGAAATACGCAATATGCCTTTCAAATTGTCTTCTCTCCTTCCGGTAATCGACTCAGTCCTCTTCAGCAAAAATATGATACTTTTGTTGCCCGTCGACTGGATCACCATTTTTCAATCAATCAATTTGGGTGACCTGTAAAGGTGCGAATCCAGCTATGTCTCCAATGAGCTGCTGTGGTATTGTTCTTTGTCTGTTGTTTCTTTCAGTTCGATATGCTTCTTCATGCCGTCAGGATTCGACGACCATGAAAGTTGAAGATTTTGCTCAACAGAAGCGAATGAGTGATTTGGAGGAAAGATGAACGACTAAATCGACAGTACATACAAGTGCGACACACACTAAAGGTTTATGTGCGAAACTGTTTTCATTATTGATAAAAAAGACGAAGATACGATTTCGAGATTGACATGACGAGTTACAAATTACTCAACATTCCGACCGACTGTATCTCGGTCAGTTCAACAGTCTGCCTCTCTTCATTCCCATCTTCTTCAGCCTCCCTCAGTTTCTGCCCACGGTGGTGTGTTCATTCTTATCTCTCATCTTTGAAAGTAATAAATTGCAGCAGCGCCGCACTGGTCAATCTTACACAGCTCACGGGAATGGATCTGTCTCGTTCAAAACAGGAGATGAGGTTGTGTTGGAGGTGGACATGGAAGCTCGCACGTGCCACTTGTTTGTGAACTCTGTCCAAACGAAAGTGTTCGCGAGAGGCATCCCTGCATCAATCAAGCTCGCTGTCTGACTATCTTCATCTTCTCATTCTGTTCAGATCACTCTCAGAGAAACGAATGATGGATTCGAGGTAAAATCGTTTCGGGAAGTCGAGAAAACGAAATCGATAAACATTTTTGGCCAGATCGCAGTTGACTTTTGATTCATTCCTTCCTTATCATCTCACATGTTGTCCTTCATCTTATTCGGGACTCATTCATTCGGTGATCAACATCGAGAAATGTTGTGGATCAAACTACTTGGGAAAATAACGATTCTCAAGTGTGTTGAAACGGCTCAATTCAAATTGTGCAACAGATCGAGTTGTCGTCTCTCGTTGAGATGCGCAATTTTTTGGACACTTTTGATCGAATTCACCAGAATTTTGACACCTGAAATTTTCCACCAGAATTTGGACACTTTTGAGTTCTGAAAAACCAGAATTTGGACACCACCAGATCATGGACACCTCCGAAGACGGAGGTGTCAATTGATCAGTTTTGGGAATGGCAGACAAGTGAATGAGCAAAGAGAGAAGTGTCAAAAATAGAGCATTAAAACAAAAAAAGCATCGAACTCGTGAATATAGACAAAGGAAGTGAGTGGGTCAGGTTCGAGAAATATTCATGAAAATAGCGATGGAAAGAAGGCGTAGGATGCAAAGTGAAGGTAAAAATAAAAGGAGAGATACAGCACAGAGCCCTCAGGAGGGTCATCGTGCACGCGAACGCATTGTCGTCTCTTCATCAGCAATCCAAAAGGATCTTTCATAATTCCTCATAATGAGATCTAAAGTGAGAAGAGAAGGTAAAAATAAAAGGAGACATACAGCACAGAGCCGTGATGAGGGTCAACATCCACGCGAACGCATTGTCGTCTCTTCATCAGCAATCCAAAAGGATCTTTCATAATTCCTCATAATGAGATCTAAAGTGAGAAGAGAAGGTAAAAATAAAAGGAGACATACAGCACAGAGCCGTGATGAGGGTCAACATCCACGCGAACGCATTGTCGTCTCTTCATCAGCAATCCAAAAGGATCTTTCATAATTCCTCATAATGAGATCTAAAGTGAGAAGAGAAGGCAACAAGAAAAGGAGACACACACTGGCAGGTCGTCTCACGCGTCACTATCGAACCCTCCCCTTTGTTATCGATCCATCGTCGTTTCGACTGCCATCCTCAGTAATTAAGTAGAAAGAGCTCTAAAATGAGGACAGTCGGAAAAACCAAGAGGAGAAACACACTGGTGAGTCATCCCGTTCTTTTCTATGTTGATTGATGGTCGATTTGTGGTGTTTTTCGCGTGATCCTCCCCATTGCGACTCACCAATTTTCGTTGTTTGGCCTCCCTGTCTGTCTCTGGTTCGGACAATCCACCTCTCTCTGACGCTCGCTATTCCTTCATCCTATTGTACCCCTTGCCAACTCTTTAAACTCTCTTGTTAAGAGATCCACTGATCTGTCCCAATTCACTATTTTTCATTTTTGGGTATAAAGGTACCAAAAAATAGACACTTTCCATAGAAGAACACAGGAGAAGTGTTCGATCTCTCAGAAGTTCATCCTTGACGTGAGGTCCCGATGTCCAGGGTTGGGAGCCCATTTCGTGTAGGGCGTAGAGGCTCTGCCCCTAGGTGCCCATTTAGATGTTGCAAGCTCATAGATTCGGTGGGAACAACACTGATCATGGGGCATCCTCGCAATCGCGCCTACACACTTACTGGACTGACGGTGTCGATATAGGTTCTGAACTTTGAGATTTTCACTTCTCCTTGTTTCTTGATGAATTCTAATCAATAATACATAATTGTGTGAATGTGAGAAAAGGTTTTTTAGAATTGTTCCTAATTTTTCGTCCTTGTTTCTTCCTTCAGTTTCTCCTTGTCTTTTTTTGCTTTCTTCTCAAGTTTCTGAGCCTTCTTCTTCTCTTTGGCTTTCTTCTGACTCTCATCCTTCGATGAATGAGTCCTCTTCTTCTTTTGAATTGGTTCTTCCCATTCTCCCTGACTGAGAATTCGTTTCTTTTGTTTTTGAGCGATTTGGTTCGATGGAGGTTGAATGGAGCTATCCGGAAGCTCTTGTAGTGTCGCGTTGATCCCCTGCAGATTGCATTGAGCAATGTTTACCAGGGACTGTGTCCGAAAGAACGGAGCGTATTCGTTTGTACTGCTCCGTCCGAATTTGTGACAAACAGCGAGAATATGTCTGCATGGGAGTTCTCTCGATTGATTGTGGACGCACTCACATACAAGATGTCCTTTGTTGAAGTGGACTGGAAAGCCTTCTTGTTTGTCCATTGCTGTCACTTGAAATGAATTTGCGTCGACCTGAAGAACTGTTTGTGTTGTTGAGGACTTTATTTCCGAGAGATTTCCCTCAATTACTGGATCAGGGACATCTTGAACGAGTTTTCCGACTTTCATTTGGAATCCAGCCCAACTCTCGAGTAATTGCAGGTAGAAGCGCTGAAAGAATGAAGTTGGAAGAAGTTCTCGGAATGGGAGAAGACGAGCGTTCTGAATTTCGACCGTCTGACTTGTGATTCTGCCGAAACATGGCAAGCGAAAATGTGCCACTGTCCATTTTGTTTTATCAATTCCATCTAAAGAGGCAAACGCCTCCCCATTTCTCTCAGCCAATGACATCATGATTTGAGAGTGCTTCAATGAATCTTCTGCTCGAGCAGCGGCAAAGAGCGTGGATACGGCTTCTTCCACTTTTCCCTTCTCTTGATCCTTCAAGTGATGTTTTAAATTTGTAGCGATGTGATGCACGCAGTAGTGGTGGTCGAAGGTTGGAAATGAAGTTGCAATCGCAGGAACAAGTGCAGAGCCATGATCACTGATGATCACCCTCGGCTGGTTCAGGGATTGAAGGTGTTCTTTTGAATACTCAAAAAAAGTTTGCCAATTTTTTTGTGTTTCTGAATTAAAAATTCCCATACTGACGATGTGAACATGGCTGAGGGCATCCACACATGTCATCAAAAATAGACACTGTTGAAACTCCCACTTAAAGAATGTGGCATCGACACATATCATTGGAAGACAATTTTCGAGAATTGTATTTCCATGAGGAACTACAAAAATACAATTGTCGAATATGTTGTCGATTGAATTGACAGTAAAATGTGCGGTTGGATTCTGAGTACAAATTTCGAAGAGAATCGATGGTAATCGACTCCATTCCTCTTCCATTGTTATGGATCGATGAGCTTCGACATCTTTTCTGATTAGGCGTGATGCTTCGAGAGAAATTTCTGATCCAAAAGTTGAAAAAATATGCTCTTTCGTCGATTGTCGAGAACAGAAACTGGTGCTTGGAGGGTTCTTGAGGAGGGTATTGGTGATAATGGCAGCAGGAAGCTGAGGACTTTTGCCACATGGTGTATTTTTGTGTTGATCCTGACAATTTTCGATTTTCCAACGCTGTTCCTGATCGTCAGGCTTCTGATTTGATCCCAGTGATCCCAGTCGGATCTGATCCCAGTTAATTTCTGCAATACCATTTCGTTTCTTTTCACTATTTTCCTTCTTGAAATATATGATATCTGAATAGAAAACCGAGATGAAATGAAAATGTTCATTAGATCGAACAATAACATGAGTCTTTTTGTGACTCACAATTATGGCGTATATGATGTAAATTTCCGAGTTTCTGAATGTCATCCGAAGAATAAACAGTGAATAATTCTTGGATTTGCACATAAAATTGATGATATGTCCAAAACAATTGAGATGAGAGTGAAATCCAAATTTATGGTTAAGACCGGATGAACTGCTTCCAGAAGGAATGAGCTCGATTCTGGGAGATGGGGATGGCGAATAGGGAGTGCGAGTTTGTAAAATTGAAAGTGAGAACAGCCGAGAGATCCCCACTTCGTGGATGTGCAACGCCGCTTGGATCGACGCCGTCAGAACCATCGCAGAGCAGAGGAATACGAACAGTGACGAGAGCACAGCGCGGAAGGGGTCGGTGGGCGAGTGGTGGGGAGTGAGTGAGTGAGGAGAACGGGGAGGACGAGGGGCGGCGAGGCGCGGTTTTGTTTGTGACGAATCGAGATCTCAGTATTGTGATTAGCGGTTGGTTTTGGGAGGAGAAGGCAGGGGCGGTCGAGAGAGGACGGACAACCGTGGCATCGTGTCGTTCAACTTCGGGAAGGTCAGTTTTGGGATTGTTTTTTCCATCCTTCCCAAGATGCGATGAGACTTCATCTGTTCGGTTTGAATTTGATGCTTAAAACAGTATGTCTTCCTCTGCATCATCTAAAGTCTATTCTGATATTCTTTTTCCTCTAATACCTCGCGATTTCCTAACGGTCAGTCGAGTGTGGAGAATGGTCTTCCCCGATCTGCCTGTCTCTCGTTTGTATTCTGGGTACTCTTCTGAAAGCAAGAAGATCCGGTGCCGCTCCAAAATCTGTCGCCTCTCAAGCATTTTTCCAAGCGAGCGAGGAATTGCTACAGTAGTTGGACAATTTTGATAATTTGGAAACTTTGGTGATCCCATGCGCGTTCTGAAGCCGATTGGGCATGGGTTCGGTATGTAGGGCCTGGTTCGGAACGTAGGGCACAGGTTCGGTATGTAGGGTCTGGTTCGGTATGTAGGGCACGGAGATGATGTGAGACGAATTGAGTTTTCAAGGGTAGTGACGATGATATTGTGGTCTGGTTTTGTTCTTTGACTCTGATCTGGTGCAATTCTCTTCTTTCTCAACAAAAAGGTGAGAGAAACAAATGAATGAAGAGTGAAATGGAAAATATATGAAAATCCACATCAAAGTGGTCGAGATTTTTCTGTCCAGTGCTGACAACATCTCCTTGATTGTTAGATCTGTCAACTTTCAGGTCAACTCGCTTTTGAGTTTCTAGTCGTCAAACTGAATCATGAAACGGATAATCCAGTTTAGATGAGAACAATAAGTGAAATTGAGAAAGATAATATGAAATTGAGTCAGATCCACTGCCAGATCTGTCCTTCCAAGAAAAGGCCTCAATTCTCCTTCGAGTATGGTGTACTTCTCTTTTTAATATATTACGTTCCCTTTAAACTCACATGTTAGTTGTGATATTTCAATGATTCACATGATGAGATGAAAATGAGAAAGAAAACGTCAATTCTGACCCATCACACAATTGTGTCGGTTTCATTTCTTAACAATCAAATTTCAATTTATCATGTCTCCTTCTACCTTTAAATCATCAATTGAATGTGATTGTTTGACGGTAGTTGTTCATATCTTATCATAGAAACAGAAAAGCGACAAACTTTGAATGTGTAGGTTGATCCTCTGTTCCATCGAGTTGAACTCATGATCGCATAAAATTCTCAGATAGTGTGTAACTTCTCGGTATTCACTGTATCGTGATATTTCTGCATTTTAGACTGCCAAACTTAGCTTGAAAAACCAGAAAGACCTACGTTCCGAACCAGGCCCTACGTTCCGAACCCATGCCGCCGATTGATGTCCATTCTCAACAGCAACTTCCTTCCACAAAGTCGAGTCCTCCCATCCACCAACTACTTCCCATCTCGTCATCAGCACGCTCTATCCAACAAACATCTGATTGAGGGACCAATTCGGTAGGTCTGACAGTCCAACACATATTCCGGCGTGGGATCAACAGCTGATGGTCTGTCGTTCTCACAGAGAACTCTCAACATCGCGACGAATGGAAGGATCGTACTGTGACATGACATGATTTGGAGCTGGAGAAAAGGTTCGCATTTTGTTTGTCTTTTTTCCGGCATTTTCCAATTTCCCAAAATTGTCCAACAATTGTATGATCGGTGTTTTTTGCGAGCCTAGTGCACTCAACGCGGGAAAAAGTGTCAATGCTTACAATTGGTCCTTTCTTCCATATTGCAGCATCACAAGTATCTATGACAGAATCTGCGCTGAGTTCGAAAGCAAGTCCATATGTTCTTCTAGCTGAGGTGGGGCTGCCGGACGATCCGTTGGCGAGTGAGGAGATGCTGGCGATGGAGAGCTAGAACGAGAATGTGTTTGGAGTTAGTGTGGGCGATCTGTGAGAGGAGAGAGTGGATTTGTTGATTCGGTTGTGTGTGTGATCGACTAGTTGAGAAGAATGTGGAACGAGAAGAATAGGACGAATCAGAAGCCAATTGAAGAGTTCGTCGAGCTGTGTGTGCATGTGACTTTGAATTGTGTGGAGAAGACAAATCGGTCACTTCCCTTGACTTTTCTTCACTCTTCTTCTCTTGTTAACTCCTGTTCTCAACACCATTCTCCTTTAGAATCATGATTTCGGGTAAAAGACTCGAAAATCAGCAAAAGACAGGTCTTTGTGAGAAAGAGGAAAATCGAGTTTGCAATTGAATGAGGAAAATCTCGAAACTCCTATTTAAGAAAGTGATGTCAGTCAAAAAATGGGGACTGGGATCGATTGATCCCAGTTTTACCTGTTTTGATCCCACCACTCAAAAGCCTGCTGATCGTTCTTCAGAAAGATTCGAAAGGGGCATTCCGATGTCCGACAGGAAACTACGAAGGTGTCTGGTTTTGGTGTACCCAAACTAGTTTTCTGATTTGTTCGAACTTTAAACTGAGGAGAGAATCTATGCGAAGCCGCATAAAGCCAGAAAAATTCTTTCGCATCCCGATCAGAATTGAACGATTGGCCGATGTGAATATCGTAGGAGTGATGGTGGAAGAATGTCATAAGTAGAATGGTTCCGACCATGGTTCTGAAAGAAGAGATGAAGAAAGTTTGAGTATAATTCCCGTGAAATGTTGAATAAATAAGTCAAAAGTAATGAGATTATGTCCTACTTCACTTCACTTGGACCACATGGAGTGATCATCCCTTTGTTACGCCGTTTGGAGGTCTCTGAAAGAAGAGATGAAGTCTTCTGTAACTTTTTCAATCTCTCTGACCTACGAGTTGCCGGGGTGGGTGGTGGAAGTAAACTTTCTTCATCTCTTCTTTCAGAACCATGGTCGGAATCACTCTTCAGTGATTTACGACCTATGGCTTCTTCATTCAGAGATGAAGAAAGTTTGAGGCTGTTTGGAGACGATATTGGCTTGATGTAGAACTTCCTCAAGACTGTCGAAGACGTTGAAAGTCTTGCCTGCTTCGCATTGTCTAAGTCCGACATTCCATTCCGCTTGTTCCTAGATCGTCCAGCGTGCTTGAGCGAATACGCTCCATATTTATCGGTGTCCAGTCCAACCGACTTCATGAGCGATTTTATCCCGGCGGCAATGTCCCCTGCATCCCTTTCCCGTGCCCTCTCTCCCAAGAGTTGTCCTGTCCAACTCCTGCCTCTTCGTTTATCCAATTCTGTAATCCAGTCGCAGATTCGCAGGCCCTCGTTCAAATCCCTCTCATTCACTGTCACCCTCTCCCATCCTTCACCTGTCTTCAACCTCGTCATGAAACTCGTCTCGTACTTACTTTTGCTCATCTGAACGGAATCTCATCGTATTCTTGCCATCTCTGTAAAGCGCACCGCGTGTTGCATCATCAGTAATGCCGCGATTATTGTCTGAACCATCTCTTCTTCGACCTGTCCACGAATTACCCATCGTTTGAGGATCTCATCCTCCAGAATCTTCGCGTCCCATATGTCCTCATACTTAGCCTTCGTCGGATGGACAGTGCGGATCCCTCTCATAGTCGCTGTCACCGGGAGTGACACGCCCACTTGGCCCTTCCCAAACAGTTGTGAGAGGAAGGATAATGCACTTCTCGCAGCTTCCGTTGTTCCCCTCGATCCGCTTCTCCTCATCCATCTCGCCAGAAAGTTTGCAACTCTAATCCCATCAATATCTTTCCAGTTCCTGCCAGCTGCGTCCTCCTCCTCGATCCAACGACGAATAGCGCCCGCATATTGTCTTTCAGTTTCCTTGCTCAATCCTGCCAACATCCAAACCTTAGTGTCAACCTCCATTTCCAGTTCATCGACTAATCCCTCCCAGATCTCCCCAGCAAGAATGCTTGGAGGAGACCTGGTGGCAGTCCGCTCCCCGTCGCTACTAAACCCGGTCCCTTCACTACCACCTCCTCCGTTCTCCCCAGCAACAGCATACGACTCGCTCTCTGTTCTAAAATGTCTCTTCCTGGTATCGACCGCCAATCCGGAGCTACTAAAATCAATGTCGTCGGCTCCTCCATCCACTTGACCAGTACCCGCTGAATCAGCGGGATCGGGGGAAAGGCAAAAACGCACTGTTCTCTTCCCCAATCCTGGAGGAGTGCATTCGTTCCGGCTGCCTCCTCTTCGCCTATCAGGGACCAATATCGAGGAACTTGTCGATTGTGCCGCGATGCAAATGCGTCGACAGTCGGCCTGCATTGGAAGTACTCTAAGATTTGTCTGAAGCTCTGAGGTTTCAGACTGTAATCTGTGGTGTCCCTTATCCTGGACAACCGATCCGCAACTGCGTTGTCGACGCCCGCCACATGCTCCGCCCAAAGTCTTGATAAGTTCTGGTCTGCTTTGAGGAATAGACGTTTGAATTGTGGAAGAAGTGAAAGGGCGGACGATCGTCTGTTGATATTCGCCACGCACACAGAATTGTCCGACATGACCAGGACATCCTCTCCCTTCTTGATCAGGTCCCTTCGCATCCCCTCTTCGAAACCCCTCACCACAGCTTCCGCTTCGCGCCTGTTGCTCGACCACAGTCTCTCCTCCGAGTTGAACCGTTCCTGCCAACTCTCCACCTTCCCTTTCCTCGACCAAACCACCCCGATCCCCCACTCGCTTGCGTCGGTGTTGAGAGTTACCGACTGATTGAACAAGCGAATGGAGCGACACATCGGCGTCATCAATCGGTGCCTCCACCACTCTAACTCTTCCACTTCTACTTCCCCAAGCTGTCCTCTTCCACCCCATCCATGCGACTGAACCACCTTCTCCTTCCAGCCGACCAGATGTCGTGACTGGAAATGGCAGAGACTGTCGGCGAAAGCCATTGCCTGTAGTTTGCCGACAAGTGAAGCGACAGTTTGCACACGCGTCTCTCCACCCTGCTCGTGTTGCCTGAGCCTCTCTCTCACGAGTTCTCGCGTCCTCCCCCTCTTCTCCTTTCCCACCTTGACCGTCATGTTCATTGAATCCCACTCCAGCCCGAGGAAGTGAATCCGCTGCTGTCCCTCCAGTTGTGACTTCTTGCAGTTGATTGTGAACCCTAGGAGTTCTAATTTTCCTCTGAGGAGAAGAGCATTCGATTCCGATTCTCCCTTCGATTTGCCGATTACCAGGAAATCGTCCAAATAGGCGACGATTGGGAACGCACGCCTGAACTGTGCGATTACCGGCCGAAGAAGCTTTGTAAACTGTCGTGGCGCGGACGTAAGTCCGAAACATAAAGTTTGTTGGATATAAGCGCGTCCGTTGTGAAGGAAACCGAAATGTGGTTGGTCGCGCTTGTGGATTGCGACATGAAGATATGCATGTTTGAGGTCGAGTGAGCACATCCAACATCCTTGTGTGATTGACTGCGCAACGGTCGAAAACGATTCCATTTTGAAATGTCGTGGAACGACATTCTGATTCAGCGTGCGGCAGTCCAGGATCCTTCTCCACCCACCGTCCGACTTCGCAACCACGAAGGTTGGGTTCCATGTTCTCACTTCGCCATTTGTCGTTTCCCTGATCACTCCCTCTCTGAGTTCGTCTTGAATGACCTCCGCTAATCCTTTCATCTCCTTGGCATTCAGGCGTAACTCGAATGGTGACCCCCCTGCGGTCGGAGGGCCATCCTCTCCCCACTCGACTTTGATTCCCTTCGCTATGACCTCCGCTAGGCCAAACTCTTGCCAAGCGGCGCTGAAATATCTGGTCCTTCCTCCCAGTCGATTGCCCACAGTCGGTGCAATCAACTGAGTGTTGTCTTTCGTTCCCATTAATATTTTCCTTGTGTTGATTTCTGATTGGGAGGACGGTTGGAGAACTGAGGTGTTCCGCTCCTCTGTCTCGGTTGACCCCTCCCCCTTCCTTGACCGTTCGGATGAGCTGGTCTGAAATTGGTCTGGTTCTGAGCACCCCAACCTTGAAAGGTTTGATATCCGCCTGCTCGAAAGCGTGAGCGCCCCCTGACCGGGGCCCTGTCGAAAAACAATGGGTCCACACTCTGGAGTTTCCGTCTCTGAACTGTCATCTTCTCCTTCTTCTCCATCAGTTCCTCCAGCCTCTTTTCTTGTCTCTCCTGAGACTCCCTCTTCGTCGCGTCCGCATCATCAAGTACTGGTAGTGCGAGGAAATGCGCAATCCTGATGTCGTTCACGGACCTCGTGACCTCTGCTGCTTTTAATGTCATCAACTCCACAGAACGCGCTAGATCCTCCACAGAACCAGACTTCTTGAACGAGATCACCCCTAATTTGGTCATGTGGAACGCGTCTGCTTCCAACTGGAGGAGACGCTTGTTCAGCTGATTCTTTCCCCGATCTGGTAACTTCTGCGATACAACATCGGGATAAAACTTCAGTTCGGGAGCCTGCGCCATTCTAACCTTCAGTTCCTTTTCTTCACTCTCCTCCCATTCAAAGAATGGGAGAAACTTGGCAGTCTGCTCCAAGTCTTCCGCTCTCTCCTCATGGTTCTCTATCCCAGCTACTAACTCAACAGGTGGCTGTTGTTGTGATTCTGGTTGTGCTTGAGAGGCTGCATTGAACACCATTGCTTGATGGTGTTGAAGATCGCGAAACTCAGCCGGGGTGAGTCCGCGCATACTAGCAGGTGTTGGCGAAACTGATCGAACGGTTTGAGTCTGTTCCTGGGTTTGTTCGGTTGTCGATGCTGGTTGCCCCAAAACTACCCACTTCTCAGCCGGGGGAAGGAACTGTTCCCATTGCGCCGAATCTATCCCAGCAGTTAGATCTATGTGGTGGGCAACCTTCCTCATCATGTGGACAAAAAACCCACTAAATCTTGCGATGTCGCATGGTGTTGTGAAACTGGCATATCGGGTCAACGTAGATTGATCATTCTTGCTCATGGCCTCCAAAAATTTCCCAAACTCCGACCGCATATCGAATATGCCGTTCAGATGCGGCAATATAACCTCCATAGTCGGCAACTGCTTGGGTTCTTGTTGAGATTCACTCATCCTAAGTTTATTCAACAATTTCTAAAGGAGTAACAAAGGGATGATCACTCCAAGTGGTCCAAGTGAAGTGAAGTAGGACATAATCTCATTACTTTTGACTTATTTATTCAACATTTCACGGGAATTATACTCAAACTTTCTTCATCTCTGAATGAAGAAGCCATAGGTCGTAAATCACTGAAGAGTGATTCAGATCACTCTCCAGTGATCCACGATGTATGGCTTCTTCATTCAGAGATGAAGATAGATTGAGTAAATTTCCCGTGAATTGTGTCAAATAAACTAAATTATTGCTGTTATTCTCCTTTTTGTTTCTCATTTCGCCCTGTGAAGTGATCTTCCCCTCTGTTACTCCTTGAATTTGTCAAATAACTCTTTCGCAGATGTCAGGCGCGACACATACTATACCATGGCCACCATCGGTCGAATTACTAACACCTTGCATGCAACAAGCGTTTAATATGAGGACTGAATGGGCACTGGCCCTCAAAGCTGTTAACGATAAAGACGAAGCCAAGCTGCAGGTCTATGAGAATATGCGGATTCCAGATGGCTCGGAACGCATTCTTGGCCCTCTTTTTCACATTTGCAGAGGCTTAGTGGATCAAGTTGACCGGATAGTCCAACTCAACTCACAAGAATGGTTGACTCTTGCTCCGTCGGAGAACACATGGCCACTTGCAGGGGACTTAATTTATAAGGAGCGTTCCCCAACATCCTTTGCCAAATACAAACGGAGTCTATCCCCGGCTCCACAACAAGGAAATCGCAGAGTGACTCCGCCTACGTTCCGTGATCTCAAACATCACGCGAAGATAGAATGGCCAACTGCGGCAGCTGACCAACCTCACAGCATTCTACGTCCACCAACGACAAACACGGAAAGAGAGTTGGATCCCGAAACGGAGCTTGATGTGACAGATGAGGATGCTCGGGTGTGGGAGATGGTGGATGCACTTCCAGAGTTCATCTGGGATGAAGAAGATGAAGATGAAGTTAAGGAGAGGGTCACTCAGGCAAAGGTTCTCTACAACGGATATCCAGACGTGATCGAAGACGAGGTGTTCGATGAGCGATTAGCGCCATTGAACACAACTCTATTGAAGATCGAAACGGAAATCTCGCACCTAATTACAATGGGAATTGGAACGGTAGCACAACCAGAGGCCGAAACCAACAATAGGAGAGTCGTCCAGCTCATGACGTTGAAGGCGGGAGAGCTGGCCCATCGCGTAAATCGAGCCTGACTTTCACACATACTCAAAGTTCGGGCTCGACCTCTGCAAGATCGGAGGAAGATCGATTCGTTAGCTCAGCAGAAGGCTGTTCTCAGAGATCTCCAAGAGGAATCAAAACGGCGAAACGAGGCAAGGAAACGTTCATTTTTTCGGCCGGGCCCCGCTCAGGGGCGATCAACTTTCTTTCAGAATCAGTACCAGACCCGTTTCCCCAAACCATTTTCAAAACCATCAGCTCAAACAGGTGGTCGCCCTCGCACGTCCTACTCGCAGAACAGGACAGCATACCGAGGTCCTGGCAACCAAACACGACCAAACTCGTCATACCCCAAGCAAGAGCAGAGATATCCACGTCGGTCCAATCTGTAATTCCAGATGCACGGACCGCGAAGGTCGAACGTCGAACCTTCAAAGTCGATACACAAGACAGAGAAAATGGAATTGGGGAAAATTAGGACGACATTGGAGGGCGTGGGAGGAGTTCGGCATGGAGGGATTGATGAGGGACGGGGTGCGAGTTCAGTGGAATCAGTTGGGGCCTCCCACAACTACTGGGCACCCCTTCGACTTGGAAACTATCGACAGCGGAGAAAATAGGATTAAAGGAAACAATCGAGATGGAGCTGAAGGAAGGGATTGTGCGGGAAGTAAAAATAGAAGAAGTAAAATGTTGGAATGCCACGTTCGTGGTAAAGAAGAAAGACGGCACCTGGCGCCGCATCCTCGACTGCCGTCGAGTCAACGATCATGTAATTCACCAACATTTCAAAATGGACAACATCGCAACGGTGAGTCATCTTTTGTTTCAAGGTGCCTGGCTGACCAGCATCGATCTCACTCAGGCATATACTCATGTTCCTCTCCACGAAGGAGATCAGCCCTACTTCGGATTTATGGTGGACGGGAGATTCTTCATCCAAAGAACACTCTGTTTCGGGTTAACCTCTGCTCCGCACATTTTTACAAAGATTCTTCGCCCGGTGGTGGCGCGATTTCGTCCAACCTTCCCTCTCGTCGCATACCTCGACGACTTCCTCCTTATCCACAGATCCGAGAGCGAAGGGGAAGCAAACACATCAAACATTGTCCGTCTTCTTGTCAACCTAGGCTTTACGATCAACGAAGAGAAGTCTCACATCATTCCCACAAAACGGATCGAATATCTCGGTTTCTGGTGGGACACAACATCCAACACCGTCAGTGTAGGGAGAGACAAAGCGACGAATATGAAAGAGGCGGTGAGAGAGAGGCTGAGGCAGGCTCGGAGGGGAGGCACGTGCAGAGTCAGGACAATTGCTTCGATGGTAGGGAAGCTGCAGTCGATCGGGTTCGTCGACCCCCTCGCCTATTTTAACACAAGGCATCTGACTCAATGGAAAGACATAGTGGTCATGGAGGGAGGATGGTGTCACGGAGGATTACTCACACAGTCAGCAATTCAAGAGCTGGACTGGTGGCTGACAAGACTGGTGCAACCAATGGAGCGCTCCCTCGAGGTGTTCACTCCGTCCATCACGATCACCACCGACGCAAGCGAGTGGGGAGTCGGGGTGGTCTGGAAGAGGGACAGGAGAGAAGAGACATGGCAGGTGCGCTTCAACAAGGAAGAAAGCGGGTGGAGCAGCAACAGAAGGGAAGCGATGGCGATTGTACGAGGGGTGCAGGAGGGAATCAACAGACAACTAATCGAGGAGGGAGACGATATCTTAATTCTTTCCGACAATCAGGTGGCTGTCGCCAACATCAACAGGCGCTCCTCCACAGTAACACTCGTGGATCTCTTCCGATCCCTGTTCGAGACGGCAGACAGAACAAGATGCCGTCTCTGGGCAGAATATATTCCTGGTATCGAAAACACTGTCGCGGACAGACTGTCAAGAATTCAAGATTCGACGGATTATTCCTTAAAACCACACATTTTCCAGACCATCAGACATTTCTTCGGGATTCAGCCAACAATCGACGCGTTTGCGACGGTGGCAAACAGGCAGGTGGAGAGATATTGGAGCTTGACTTGGGAGAGGGAGTCTGTAGGAACGAACGGTCTACTCCAGGATTGGGGGAACGAGAGTTGTGTGTATGCTTTCCCACCTGTCCCTCTGATTCCAAGAATCATCCAAAAGCTGAGGGATCAACCGACAACGACAATAATGATTGTCCCCGACTGGTCAACCCTTTTGGGGAAGGAGGAGTTGGAGAAATGGGCATCGAAGAGCATGGTGTTGGGGAGGACGGAGGAAGTGACAGTAGAAGGAAAAGGAATGCTGGCAGCGGGGAGCAGAAAGCCCCCGGGAATGCTGAGAGCATTCTTGCTGGTGAAATATGGGAAGGGTTGGCTGAGGATCAAGGAATAGATGATAGAACAATGATTCGAATGTTGGCGGGATTCAGCGAGTCAACCGTCAGGCAATACGCGGGTGCAATTCGTAAATGGATAGAAGATTCGGTCGAGAAGGGAAGAGACTGGAGAGATGTGAACCAAGTCGACGTAGCCAATTTCATTTCAGCCTGGGTCGATCGGACACATTCGGCGGGTTCGGCAGGAGGAGCACGGAGTGCTCTATCCTTTTTATCACGAGTACTGGACAAAGAGCCGGTGGGAGACGCAGTGGTGGTGAAGCAGACCATGAAAGGGATCAAGAAAATATTCCCAACGAAAAGCCGGTATCAAGAGATCTTCGATTCGGAGAAGATTGAGAAGGAGATACAGAATCGGTGGGAGATGTGGGAGACCCTTGAAGAGACAGATGTGATTGCAACAATCGTGGTGATTCTCATTATGCACCACGCAGTTCGATTCACTGAGATGGTACAGATCAGGAGAGAAGAACTGATGATCGATCGGAAGACAGAGACAGTGGTGGTGAGGATGAAACTTAAGACGGAACAGGATGCAAAGGAATATAGATTGGGCGAAGAAAGACTCGGAGAAGGTCAGAGACTCATTAATTGGGTCGGGTGTTTGGATCAGATGAAAGGAGGGAGCTGGACTGGTCAGTTGCTAGGCGGCTATGAGCGAAGAGGTGAAAAAGAGGTGAGGGAGCTGGCAGCGATAGTCATGAGGAAGGCAGGGATAGAGACCAATAAGTACACGCCATACTCTCTGAAGCATGCTGGCCTCTCAGGACGGAAGCGACGCGGATGGACAGAAGAGGAGTTGACCACAGGAGCGAGACTCTCTCTAAAATCGTCAGTAATGGGCAAGCATTACTTAAAGCCCCTAATCACTCCCAACACACTCAATCTATCTTCATCTCTGAATGAAGAAGCCATACATCGTGGATCACTGGAGAGTGATCTCGATTATGGTTCTGAAAGAAGAGATGAAGATAGAGATATACCACCACCCACCCCCACAACTAGGCGTTTCAAAAAGAAAAAAGGTGGAAAGGGGAAAAAGGCAAAAGCTAAGTCACATAGAAACTCATCTCTTCTTTCAGAACGCTCCCAACAGAGTAACAGAGGGGAAGATCACTTCACAGGGCGAAATGAGAAACAAAAAGGAGAATAACAGCAATAATTTAGTTTATTTGACACAATTCACGGGAAATTTACTCAATCTATCTTCATCTCTTCTTTCAGAACCATAATCGAGATCAAATGCGAATAAACACACAGCAGACAGGAATGTCGCGTAAGCAGCTAGTCCTGTCTCGATGGTGTGTGTCTCCTCTTATTGTTACCTTCTCTTCTCACTTTAGATCTCATTATGAGGAATTATGAAAGATCCTTTTGGATTGCTGATGAAGAGACGACAATGCGTTCGCGTGGATGTTGACCCTCATCACGGCTCTGTGCTGTATGTCTCCTTTTATTTTTACCTTCTCTTCTCACTTTAGATCTCATTATGAGGAATTATGAAAGATCCTTTTGGATTGCTGATGAAGAGACGACAATGCGTTCGCGTGGATGTTGACCCTCATCACGGCTCTGTGCTGTATGTCTCCTTTTATTTTTACCTTCTCTTCTCACTTTAGATCTCATTATGAGGAATTATGAAAGATCCTTTTGGATTGCTGATGAAGAGACGACAATGCGTTCGCGTGGATGTTGACCCTCATCACGGCTCTGTGCTGTATGTCTCCTTTTATTTTTACCTTCTCTTCTCACTTTAGATCTCATTATGAGGAATTATGAAAGATCCTTTTGGATTGCTGATGAAGAGACGACAATGCGTTCGCGTGCACGATGACCCTCCTGAGGGCTCTGTGCTGTATCTCTCCTTTTATTTTTACCTTCACTTTGCATCCTACGCCTTCTTTCCATCGCTATTTTCATGAATATTTCTCGAACCTGACCCACTCACTTCCTTTGTCTATATTCACGAGTTCGATGCTTTTTGTTTTAATGCTCTATTTTTGACACTTCTCTCTTTGCTCATTCACTTGTCTGCCATTCCCAAAACTGATCAATTGACACCTCCGTCTTCGGAGGTGTCCATGATCTGGTGGTGTCCAAATTCTGGTTTTCAGAACTCAAAAGTGTCCAAATTCTGGTGGAAAATTTCAGGTGTCAAAATTCTGGTGAATTCGATCAAAAGTGTCCAAAAATTGCGCATCTCAACGAGAGACGACAACTCGATCTGTTGCACAATTTGAATTGAGCCGTTTCAACACACTTGAGAATCGTTATTTTCCCAAGTAGTTTGATCCACAACATTTCTCGATGTTGATCACCGAATGAATGAGTCCCGAATAAGATGAAGGACAACATGTGAGATGATAAGGAAGGAATGAATCAAAAGTCAACTGCGATCTGGCCAAAATGTTTATCGATTTCGTTTTCTCGACTTCCCGAAACGATTTTACCTCGAATCCATCATTCGTTTCTCTGAGAGTGATCTGAACAGAATGAGAAGATGAAGATAGTCAGACAGCGAGCTTGATTGATGCAGGGATGCCTCTCGCGAACACTTTCGTTTGGACAGAGTTCACAAACAAGTGGCACGTGCGAGCTTCCATGTCCACCTCCAACACAACCTCATCTCCTGTTTTGAACGAGACAGATCCATTCCCGTGAGCTGTGTAAGATTGACCAGTGCGGCGCTGCTGCAATTTATTACTTTCAAAGATGAGAGATAAGAATGAACACACCACCGTGGGCAGAAACTGAGGGAGGCTGAAGAAGATGGGAATGAAGAGAGGCAGACTGTTGAACTGACCGAGATACAGTCGGTCGGAATGTTGAGTAATTTGTAACTCGTCATGTCAATCTCGAAATCGTATCTTCGTCTTTTTTATCAATAATGAAAACAGTTTCGCACATAAACCTTTAGTGTGTGTCGCACTTGTATGTACTGTCGATTTAGTCGTTCATCTTTCCTCCAAATCACTCATTCGCTTCTGTTGAGCAAAATCTTCAACTTTCATGGTCGTCGAATCCTGACGGCATGAAGAAGCATATCGAACTGAAAGAAACAACAGACAAAGAACAATACCACAGCAGCTCATTGGAGACATAGCTGGATTCGCACCTTTACAGGTCACCCAAATTGATTGATTGAAAAATGGTGATCCAGTCGACGGGCAACAAAAGTATCATATTTTTGCTGAAGAGGACTGAGTCGATTACCGTAAGGAGAGAAGACAATTTGAAAGGCATATTGCGTATTTCTATTCCAATATTTGACTTGTAGACTGAAAACATGAATCGAATGATGGCCAACAGAACCTTCTCGCTCGACTTTATTCCGTTGAATTCGAATGAAACTGGCTTTCATTTCAATAATTCGATGATCATATCTGATATTTTATTGAATCATTTCTGATGTCGGTCCCTACCTTACTCACATCGGTTTTCAGCTCGCGATTGTTTCTTGGACAAAGAGATGAAGTCGAATGGCCATCATTCGATTCATGTTTTCAGTCTACAAGTCAAATATTGGAATAGAAATACGCAATATGCCTTTCAAATTGTCTTCTCTCCTTACGGTAATCGACTCAGTCCTCTTCAGCAAAAATATGATACTTTTGTTGCCCGTCGACTGGATCACCATTTTTCAATCAATCAATTTGGGTGACCTGTAAAGGTGCGAATCCAGCTATGTCTCCAATGAGCTGCTGTGGTATTGTTCTTTGTCTGTTGTTTCTTTCAGCGAAAGTTGAAGATTTGCTCAACAGAAGCGAATGAGTGATTTGGAGGAAAGATGAACGACTAAATCGACAGTACATACAAGTGCGACACACACTAAAGGTTTATGTGCGAAACTGTTTTCATTATTGATAAAAAAGACGAAGATACGATTTCGAGATTGACATGACGAGTTACAAAATACTCAACATTCCGACCGACTGTATCTTTCATCTGCGAACGCCCCTTCAGTCGTGTCAAAAAGCCGATTTCTGAAAAAGAAAAAGGGAACAGTGTCAGACGGAAACAAGATGATTGTTGAACGATTCGAAGAGTTCTGAAGAATTTGAGAAATAAAAAGACAAACAGCTGCCAAATACCCTGTGATGAAAAAGAGATCTTGAACGAAAGGAAGAGCACACCTGTGAGAGGGGATGGTCAAGTGTCACTGTAGAGATCGCGCTTGTGCTGATCGTGAAGATGTCGCCTAATCGAGACAGGTACGACGTGTTCGACAGCACAGCACTGATTTTTGAGATTGTTGTCAGAGGTCGCTGGTTCCTTCTCAACTGTGCAATCAGTGCTTCCATCTCTCTTTCTCTTTTCATCATTTCCCTTTCCTTCTTCTTCATTTCTTCATCTCTCTTGCGTGCTTCGCCCTCTGCTTGTCTCAGTCGTGTGTCGAATGCGTTCTGTTGTTCTTCAAATTTCTTTGTCATCTCGTCTCGAAGAGCTTCGATGTCTGACCCTCGCACTCCAATCACACCTCCCTCTGCACACCAACTCGGTTCCACTCCAAACACTTCCCCAAACACAACTCCACACACACTCCCTGCCACTCGCTTCACTCCCACATCGTCCTCCTCTCTCCACTCTTCCTCTCCTCAATTCCCTTCCTTCTTGTCACACTCCTCTCCCCTCTTCTCCTTCCCCCATCCTCGAATCACTCCAATCAGCCCTTTCCGAACAATCCCAACTCCACGTCGGCATCGACTCTTGAAATCTGTGTCTCCAGAGTCCTCTTTCTCCCACCCCACTCGCTCCAGCGCTTCCACTTCCAAATCACTCAACGACACACTCCACACTGGCTTCGCAAACGATGGCATCTCATTCTCACTCTCCTCTTCGTCTCCCTCCCGCTCTCCTCCTCGCTCTTCCTGTTTCTTCACACGGGGAGCTGGTGCCGGCGATTCTTCCAGTTTCGAGTGTTTGTTCGCTTCGTGACGAACAACTGCCAACTTCAGTCCAACTCCAATCTCGCCAAGTGCTACCACAATCGCCTTCCGAACTCTCGCATCACGGTGTGTCCGAAGCGACGACACCAGCGATTCCAGAATCCCACTCTGAAGGAACAGCTCCACATCAGCCGATGACGACAAACGGTGAGTGATCAGACTGGGCGAGATGGAAGAAAAGGGAGGGAAAAAGAGGAAAAATGATAGAACACAAGAAACACACCCAATCGTCGCAATCACTGGTTCGGAGATTCGGCTGTTCGAGTCCTGATTCGCAAAAACACCAGAAAAGAGAATGAAGAGAAAAGAGTTGGATTAAAGAGAGAGAAATAAAGATGAAAGGAAAAATGAACTTTAAAACGATTTGAGAAGGCACAGACCCGGGAGAGAGCAAGGAGAGACGGGAAATGCTTCGAAAGTGAAACGCCTTCGTTTTTCGAGATCACTGCAAGAACTGCTTCAAACAACACTTGGAATCCCACCTTCAAGTCAGACAGATGTGATAGGTGAAAGAAAATGAAAGAATCAAGAAATTGAGAACGAATGAAAATCGAACAGAATCGGATGGATTTAGAACAGATGAAGAAAAGAAGAGAGCAAGAATTGAATTCACACTCGAACTTCCACAGAAAGGGGGGAGATTCAATTGGTTCCCCAAAATCGGAAGAATTCGGCCTTCCATCAGCGTCGTCCCAATCCCTTTTTCGTTTCCCGAATCTGAGTCACAAAAGCAAGAAGCAATCAATTCTCGAAAGAATCTTTACAATTGACGTTCATAACAACACTGACACTGCCAATATCGGTGAGGAATCAGTCAGTCCAAATGAACAAAACAACGACCAATCTTCACGGCAACAGCCGGGATGTTGGGAACCAACAAGACTGACATGACTTGTCTTCCTTGTCCGTCCACACATCATCACCATTTCATTCCTCCATTTTTAAGGAAAATCTCCACTCAACTCATGAAGAAGGAAGGAAATACAAGAATGAGCATTTCTGGAATTATGAAGAATAAAAATGTAAAGAAAAAAGAGATTCACCAGCAAGACACTCTAATACGTTAACTCTTTTGATTTTGTGGTAAATCGTGTGGTAGATCTGCTGAAAAATGGCTCCTGCTGGTCCGATCGAGGCCACATTTTGTTTTGTCACTTCACAAAGATCCTTTTTCTATGTTTCTTTTGATAATTCTCTTCTAGTCTTCACAGCCCCTGCTCAAGAGCAGGGGGGCTGAAGACGACCAGACATTGTGAAAAAGCGACAGAAAAAGGATCGGGTGAAGTGAGAATCAACTCGAAAAGCACGATCACAATTTTTTCGACGAAATTTTTTTTCAAAAATATCGATTTTCGTTGACCATATGTGGCTCTTGTGAAAGTGTTGAGTCTGGGAGATGAGTTCCCATCTGCCCGACTGTTGCCATCTTCACTTCACTCCTCAAACACTCTACAGACCTTCCAGACAGAGGACCACGAGTTCCTTCGCAATGCCAACACGGATCTCGTCCGATTCGGTTTCAAGATTTTTAAGTTTCGCAAACAGTGTTTTCTTTTCATGATTCATAGTGGCGTCACCAATACGTTCCATGTCAACAATTCGTGCTTTTTTCTGGAATTATCACTTTTGGTCAAACTAAGAAAAAAATAAAATTTTGGAATTTTCCTCCCACTGGATCCCGAGAAAACCTCAAAATACGTTATACAGCGAAACGCCACACATTTTCCGACCTTTTGACGATCATTTTTCCATAACCAGACATCCGTTTGAGACCGAAGAAAAAGCATTATTTTCGTAAACATATCGATAAAAGACACTCGAAAAAATGGAAATTTTTTTCCCATGAAATTTTTCTGGGCGAAAAACAGTCTTTTTTCATATCTTCCCAGATACCCATAATTTTGTGCCAGATTTTTTTCAAAATGTTCATTTCACCAAACAAACGTTTCGGTGGAAAATTTCATCAAAATCGGTTCACAGGTTGTGAAGTTATGACGAGAACACATGAAAAAAGGGGTTGAAAAGAGCTATTGTGAGGTTTTCTCGGGATACAGTGGGAGGAAAATTCTCAAATTTTCTTTTTTTCTTAGTTTGACCAAAAGTGATAATTCCAGAAAAAAGCACGAATTGTTGACATGGAACGTATTGGTGACGCCACTATCAGTTTCTGGAAAAAAACCAATTAGCAATCAATGAAAGAGAAGTAAAGTTCACACAGTCGCACTTCCATTCGTCGTGGGAATGGAAATTGATGATGTATCAAGATTTGACAACATTTTCACAATTCGAGAAGACCCACGAATTGTGTTGTGGTTCGATCTAAATCTGAAATGAAATTTCGCAGTTGACAGGTGGAGACTTGAGTCAGGTTCTACTCATTTCTGTCTGATTTTGAAACTGGAATTTTTTTGAGAAATGATCCAAACAGACTGATCAACGAAGAAAAGAGACAAAACAAGAAAACGGAATAGAAAAGCGTAGAAACTGCTCCATCGCGAATGACGATGACAGAGCTGCATCCCCTCACCTCGCCAGCCATCGCGCCCTCTCCTCCCAATTCTCCCACCCCGCCACGTCAGCGCTGTGCTCAATCGCCCACACTTCCTCCATCAGCTGGCTGAACATGCTCTCGATCTCGGCCACTCTTGCCGCGCTGTGCTTGTGCTTCTCTTTCAAAAGATGGAACAGCACAACGCCTCTTCGCTGCGTCATCTCCCACCGCATCCCGTCCATCGCCAGCACACGCAAGTCCGACACGTTGTTCGAGTGGGCCAGCCCTTCCACGATCCGCCTCCTCTCCTTCCCCTGCACTCGCACAAGCACGCTGAACTGGTCCTCTGCTGTCAGCGACGAAGGAACGCGAAATGTGAATCCACGCGACTCACTCAACAGCACGTCCACCTCGTCGAACTTGTCCAGAACGAGCAGCGCTGTGGAAGGGTCTGTGCGTGTGTGCGTGTCAGCAAGCTCGGCTGTGTGTTGGTGGAACAGCCGTCCCATCGAGGCCAGCTCCTCTGCTTCGTATTCTGTGATGGTCGGCGTCTGGTTGGGAGTGGAGTGGCGCTGCTGGTTCAGTTGCCGCCACGCGCTGCTCAGATTCTGGTGCAGTGCGATGTGTGTCCGCTCCATCTCCACTGTCTCCCAACTCACACTCCGCGAACGCCCTGCCTCCCTCCCTCCCGCTCTCCTCAGCGAATACGAATGCACCGGCTCAGCTGGCATCCCAATGTCCACAAAATCCCTTTCTGCCGGAAACGACACAAACGAGCTGTCCACTTCTGGTGCCGGATGCACAACGACGATGCGAGTTGGGTGAGGCCGGGCTGGACAGGCAGGCGGACGGCGGGGAGACTCGGGGTGGACTTTGAGTGGAGAGGGCGTGGCGGGGTGGGGCGGAAGGGGCGGCACCATGCTCGGAGGGCGTGCCATGCCCTCGCGCCAAGACAGGTATTCGCGAGAATCGGCGCGACCTTCGATTTCAGACACTTTGGTTGTCATCTGCGCAGACTGCGTGTGGATCAGCGTCTTCTCCGCCTTCCTTCCGAGCGGAATCGTGTCGTCGAAGTGCGACACAAGAATCTCGACTCGCCAGCACGCCATCGTCCACACAAGCCAGTCCTGCTCGGCCCGCTTCCGCTCGTCCGAAAACTCGCCGAACTGGAACAAAGCGATGATGCGCTCGAGTTCGACGGGGATGGACTGGACGAGGCGCCTAAATTGGACATCGGGCGACGATTCGGACGAGACAGTGAAGAGTTCCCTGCCCAATCCGAGCCCAACCACATCTGCCCACTCGTCCAGCGTGGAGAGAGCGGAGAGCGGGTCGTCGTGTTGGGCGAGAAGGACGTCGTGTTCCGTCAGTTTGTAGAATCGCTCGTCGAGCGGGATTGCGCGGGTGAGGAGCTCCCGCTGTTCGGTGATTGCTGTGGCGGACATTTCTTTGTTCTGATGTGTCTGCACTTTGCGGTACAGCTCGCGAAGCTCGGCAGACACAAGCGACAGCTCGCTCTCGTCTTCGGACGGGCCATCCTCAACTTCGGGTGTCGTTCGAGGGACATTCAAGCGTTTCTTCAGATATGGCTTGACGCGACGGCTGAGCAGATAGTGGATTCCCACAAGAGGGCCAGTCAGGATGAGCGAGGCGGCGAACAGGTACAGCATCCATTCAATATATAGCCTGCCTGATTTGTACATCACAGTCCAAATTGCATATCGTCCTCGATCACCGACGCCCCATTGTGAAGGATCCACACCGTCCATTTCGGTGCCACAATCATTCCAGAACTGAGAAAAGCTGCCTGTGTTGGATTCCACGTCAAATGGTTTGTACTTTTTCAGTCCGAACATCGTCTTGGCAAAGAACCACAGATTGCAGATGAGACCGATCATGGAGACCAAGCACACACACCCACCCGAATCTGCATGAATGAGGGGGACCGCAGCAACGTTTGAGTCGTTCCGGCGACAATCCGAGTATTTCTCAACACATTTCTTCGAATCGTCATACCGTTCGTCGAGTCGAGAGACGCCAAATGTCATCAACGGGAGGACCAATGTGAGGAGGGCATAGATGGCTGGAAACGGAATTTGCCATGTTTCGGGGGGTACTCCCAAGGAAAAGGAGCGAATGAGGTAAGAGGCACCGGTAGCGCTTTCGAAGGCGGTCATGGCAACGATGATGATCTGAGAGTGAGGGAAGAGGATATATGCGAGAAGAAGACAGAATACCATTGGGATCCACGAGTGATGCAGCCAAATGGCGCCCGCAATCAAATTTAGGACCTCGCAGGCGATGAAGAGCCCCGACGAGAATTGGAGGGTTTGTGAGAGCGGCTCGCCAAGGTCGGGTGAGAGAGAGAGCTGGCACAGAGTCTTCATCGTGCTGTCCGATTGCTTGTCTCTTTCGGATTCATAATCTCCGACGAAACTGTAAATGAGGTAGTCCACATTCCATTCGCGGGTGTACACTTCCAGGAGGAACAGAGGAAGCAAAAAGGTGGACAGCACGTTGAAGGCGGCCACAATAAAGACAATTGGAAACGAAAATGAGCATGGCATCCTGAAATTGATGAAAGAGAAGAGATGTTTTGAATGAGAGAGCAAAACAAGAGAGAAGATTGACAAAGAAAATGAAGTCTGTGATACACAGATAATGTCGAATATTTGAGAGAAATCCGAAGCAAGTGAGAACTGCATCATACAGCGCTAACATAACAAAACAACCGCCGTTCGCAATCAGGAATATCGAGCAGACAGATGCAAGTATTCTTGTCGGCGACAACAGCACATATGTCTCGTAATGCAGATTGGTCTGTCGCATGAACACAAATCCACCAGCCAAGATCAGACAGCCGATCAGAACGGTGGACAATCGGCGTGCGAGTGGGAGACAGCTGAATATCTCACGGCAATACAAAGCATGTTCGGAGTTCTTCGCACGATGTTTGGGTTTCGCCATGTTTGGAAGGATGATAACTGTGTGAAGTGAGACTCAAAATCCGACAAATGGTTGGATCAAGTCATTCATCGCCATTTAACTTCACTGGAGTGCCTTCTTCCATCTTTCAATAATCTTCGTCATCCCTCCACCTCCTCACTGTATGTATTGCTTTTCGATTGCTTTCAGTGGCTGGAAAAGGACGATCAGTCTGGTGTGAGTATTATGAAGTTGTTACACCATTTCTGGAAGTGAACTTTTCTCATACACGATGTGAAGTGTGACTTCTCCATTGCTGAGCACGTCGGGACGGAAGATGTCACTCGAGTGTCGAAATGAAATCAGTTGTGGGGCTTGATCGATCGCATGTCAACAAATTCATGCACTCAGCCAGTTCAGTCTGTTTCAGAACCTCTCTCGTCTGGTGCTCGGTCTTCTTCTGAACCATCACTGTCTGATATTGTGTGTCTTCACGTCCACTCACATCATTGTTTTTTTATCTCATTCTTCCTCTGTATTGTTCATGAATCTCGTTGATACCTCATTTCTTTCATCTCTTGTATGTCTGGATCCAGGAAGAGGCGATTCGGGGATATTGTTCATCGCTTCGGAATTGCTCAGAAAAAGAGACTTTGCCGATTCTTTCTCAGATTCGGACATGTTTGGAGTCAGGTTTGATATTCATGAGCATACATTCTACTTTTTCTGATCTTTCATTATGTTGATGTTTTCTTCCTCGAGGAGTGTTCTTGAGTGTTTTCTCCTTCAACTCACATCTCATCTCTCGTTGTCTCTTCCTGTCAGATCTGGATGAACTCCCAACTCGCTGTGCGATTGCAGAATCGTGTGGTCTTGTGTCGATCCTCTCTGACATTGTCTCATCTCACAGCTCAGTTGGAATGAGAGTTTGTTTCTCGTTCGTATCATCCTCGAATTCCGTTGTATTTCAGAGCATTGCTACCAGTCTGTTGGCACTGATTCAAAATGCTCTCGGATCACGTGATATTCAGAAAACAGAACATCATCCCCTCAACTCGCGTCAAGACGACACTTCAACGACACCTCCACGGAATGATGTGAACGAGCAACTTGACGAACTTCGAACAGCGATGTGCAACTTGACAACGCAGATGGCCGAACAACATGAAGTGGTAAGCAGCTGGATGATGAAGTATGATTCCATTCTGAACCACCTGGATGACAAAAGGAAATCCGACCTTCTTCGCGAATATCGATTCCAACGATGGTCCAAAACGGGGGCAGATGCTGTTGAAGTCTTCGATGAGGATTTCATCATCAAAACAGGCAAAACATTCAGACTTCGTCAACGACCAGAAAACGAAGAAACCAACTTCATCCCCCAAACCCTCTTTTCTCCCATCATCTCATCCGACGTCGCCCAGCTTTCATTCACAGTCACCCATTCATGTTTTGGTTTTCGTTTTGGAGCCGTCAGCGCACATCTTGTTGACACGGGAACTCAAAACGATATCTGGGACGAAGGACATGGAATAGCGGTCTGGAAGAGGGATTACGAACCTCCAGCCGTTTTCCAAGCGAACGCCGCGGCTCCTCGGCAAAAGACCAAAGAGATCGTGCTGGAATCAGATTGCCGAGATGGACGACGAACACTCAAACTTTGGGATGACGGAGCAGTTCATTCCACCTTTTTCTCAAATCTCTCGCTGCCATGCCGATTTGCGATCACTCTTCTTCATTCCTCAGTTTCTGTCAAAATCAACTCACTCAGATTCACAGCCAAGCCAACACTGAAGGGAGGAACGAAAGAAATCAAGTTTCGGGATTTGCCAATCACATGCATTGTTCTATCCGAAATTGCTTTCTTTATCCATTTTTTGGATCGATACCTTTCGATTGACAACAAAGATCAAGACGTCACCTCGAATTGTCGATAGATCAAGAAACTCATGCGATGAAAAGATGTCGTGGTGAGGAAAGGGAGAGACAGACATCGCGAACCTTCCCATCCCTTCCGAACGCATGCCCCCTCAGCTCATCGTCCCACACAATCAGCTCTCTGGCTCGCAACTCCGGAAGCTCTGAGGAGGAGATGCTGTTGATTACTCGATCGAATGGAACAACCTGAATGGCATGAACTGTCCCTGGCGTGTATGGAAACCAACCCGCGAACGTTCCGGACTGTTTCTGACTTCTTTTGAACAACACCCTTTGTATGTCAACTTTCTCGGAGCTGGTATCACCACATCATTTGCCAGAACGATTCCGACTCTCCCGAGTCTCCTTCCATCGTCTCCACACTCTCCTTCGCCACTCCCAAATTGACACTGTCCATCGTCGCCATTCCTCGCTCTTTGTGGCGACGTCACTGCTCAGCCGCTGCACACAAACCCACAAATTGGCTTTTTCCCTTAAATCATAAGCCCTTTCCCACTTCTTGCCTCTTCGACTTTTTTTTCGAAAATTGATTCAACGATTCGACTGTTGGAGTCGGAGTGAAATCACTTTGCGTAAAAATGGGTTGACTGATTGGAAACCATTTTTTTCTCTTCTTCTGGCCATTTTTAACCTCGGAGGAGTCCGTTTTACAGATTGTAATGCGATGACCCATATCGAGTGATTCGAGTCAGAAAATCAAAGAATGGCTGCATTAGACGCATATACAGGCATCTGAGTAGTCCCATCAAAATAGGTAAAACTGGGATCAATTGATGTCAGTGCCTAAATTTAGACTGAGATCAAATTTCAACTCTTTTCCTTTGAGATTTTCTCATTATCACTTCATTAATCATGTTCAATTCACTTCTTGTTTTCACATAATGCTCTTCAATATTTCAGACAGCTCTTATTTCCCAAAAACACGCACGATCACAATCACCAACACTTCTTTTTTCGATGTATTCCCTTCATTGACTTTAGTCAGTGAGAAAAAACCATCAAAGAAGACATAATAACGCATTATCGACTTGTTTTAATAATTATTGTTGTAGAACAAACTGAAACAGCAGCACCCAAAGTTTGCATTTTCATGATCTATGAAGTGACCATTTTCCTTTTTACTTTTTTTTCCATTCAAATATCATATATAAGAAGACTTTTTTGAAATGAAAGAAACGAAATGGTATTGTAGGTATTTAGTGGGATCAGATCCGACTGGGATCACTGGGATCAAATCAGAAGCCTGCGCATATACAACCTTCTCCCTTGGTGACTCATGCTCCGGTATGTGATTTCCCAACTTTGACTATGTATAGATACTTCTGCTTTCCTGAATTGGAGCGAAGATCCGCGTGAATCTGAACGGGAAAAGGCTGTTGTCTTTCGATCTCTCGTTGCCACTGTGAAGTCCCAGCCTGCACTTGATGTCTCTGTGGAGACTAAAGCGGTCAAGTTCCTCGAATCTGTGGATGCTGAGGATGCAGAATCCGCCGATGCGTTTCTCGGCCACTTTGCATCATTTTGTGATAATTCTTTGACCGACTTCACACAGTCCGTTGGGGTGCTGATTTCTTCAGCCAGTCACGTCATTGCCACAACAGCACTGAAGATGGTCGAAACTCTGATGATCGTCTGTTCTCCAAAAATCCTCCTGGCCCTTGTCAAAGCTGATCTGATCCCTCAAATCATCAACACTCTCAATCCATACTCCATTTCTTTTGAAAGAACCGATGTTTTCCACCATCATCTCATGAACATCATCCACAACACTCACTGGCTCGCATCTCCGGAAGCTCTGGCAAAACTCGAAATTAAAGATCCCGATGAACAACAAGCTGTTCACGAGATGGTTTTGAAGCAAGTTCTGGCACCTTCGGAGAAGTATATTTGGCATTTGTGCGAGAACAGCTACTCGATCGTCGATGGAAGACACACAGAGGATTTCATGAGTCTCCTCGCCCACCTCCTCCAAATATCCCCTTCCTATCAACCAACAATGGATTTTATTCTTCATATGCCAGTAGTTCTCACGATCCCAAGTTGTCTCGCTTTCTTAGAAACTGAGAGCTCACTCTTCTTTTTTCTATATTATATGGACGATATCCAGCGGGAATGGAACGAACAAAGCGGAGCATTTCGCCGGATGGGGAAGACAGTACTTCGAATGTTGCGAATGGAGGGCATTGAAGACGCGATCGAACAAAAGCTGCAAAACGACCGAAATGGATATTTAGGAGGATCTCTTGTTGGTTACTCGATCGAATGGAACAAATTGCTGGGCATGAACGCTCCACAACGTGGATAGGAACAGACAAGGACACACGAGTATTTTGAACTGTTTCTGACTTCATGTGGACATCACCACTGATGTGTGTTCTTAGTCGGCACTGACATCACCTCATTCTTTCCCAGAGCGATCCCGATTCTCTCCCAGTCTCCCGACGTCGTCGCCACACTCTCCATCTCCACGCTCCGACGCCTCCCAAATCAAACGAGACTGGCCAACCTCACTATTCCAAACGAGCCGTATGATGGATTGTGGAGAATCATGATTTGAGTGGAAAACACACATATTGTCTTTTCACTTCACAAATACTCTTTGCTGGTCGATTGGTGTCCCAATTCTCTTTTTCTCGACACATCAAAATCTGTCATTCAGTCGAAAGTTTGATGGCATGCCCACATTCCCAATGAACCAAAAATAAAGAAACAGTGAAATGGAAGAGAATCGAAGACAAAATCCCTCATTCTTCGTCGGGGAGTTCCTCAGGCTGTTCCTCAGCCGCCATCGCCGCAGCCGCAGCAGCCTCTTCTGCCTCAACTCGTCGTCTCTCCTCCTCTGCTGCCCGCTCTTCCTCTTCCCTTCTCGCTCTCTCCTCTTCTTCCTTCCGACGGCGGATCTCCTCCTTCCGAATCCGTTCACTTTCATCGAACTCCGCTTTCAGTTCATTTTGCGTTTTTTCCACAACACGCCACAAATCAAATCCGTAAACGGCCAAACCCTTCATTTCTTCCTCCACACGCAGCAACTGGTTCACGACTTCGATATTTTCCCCTCTTGCCAGACTCAGTTTGATCAACCCAGAACCTGTTCCAACTGCCACGTCAGCGCTGACTGTTTCTGTGATCTTCTGCATCGTGCAGTCCACAATGACAGCGTGTCCAGTCAATTGGAGATCGGCAGAGAGAGAGATGAGGTCGGTCAGGGTGTTGGCTTCCGAAAGCGAGGTCGACAGTGAAAGCGGGAGAACTGACTCGATTTCGCCGAACGCTTCCAAAATGGGACGGGACTGGGCGAGGAGGACGTTGTGGGTGCTGCAGTACCCGAATAGGCGCTTCAATTCCTGGTCGTGTTCGAGGATGTGAGTGTGCTCCAGATACAGGATCCTGTGTCTCTCAATCAACGAGATCAACAAGTCTGTCCATTCCAGCGGAGTGTAGCTGGTCTTCGGTGACAGTGGACGGGCGGAAGGGGGATTTTCGAGTCCGGGGGTTGATCTGGACTCTGATCTTGCAGAATGCATCCTTCCGGAGGAGAGGGGTGGTTGATCAGTCGACGGTTCCTCCGTTTCATGTTCCACGTCTTCTTCTGTTGGTTGTTGTGGCTCTTCTTCGTCCACACTTTCTTTTTCCGGTTTTCTCCAGTTCCACTTGGTATCATACTCTTCTTTCGCTGCATCCCACAAATGAGAGGCTCCACAGTTTATTCCAATGCCCATTTCAAATATCTTGCCGGAATTGTCGAGCGCCGTCTCGACGATCCTGATCGCATCCTCAACATCTCTGAGGGGGGCAGCAAAACTCCCATCATCAGCAACAGTGACTCCACCAACCCCAAATTCTGATTTTAATACTTTCGAGATCGACTGATGGACAGTAACGACAGATTCGAGGGCGTCCTTGAACGACGTCGTTCGCAACGGGAATATCAGGATCTGAGCAAAGCCAAGTTCACTATCTGCAACAGCACCTCCTCCAAGCACACTCACAATGGGCGTTGGTAGCCTGATTGTGGGTGTTTTCATTTCTTCAGCGAGGAGACGATAAAGCGGTCTGTTTGAACCACTCGCCCTGCCACGCCAGACAGCTGTGGAAATCGAGCGAGTCAGAGCAGCTATTTGAGGTGGCATAGGTGAGGCTTGGGTGGAAGTGTCCAGAACTGAGTCAATCGCGCGACTTTCTGTGAGTGGTGCACCGACCAGGCGTGGCTTGAGCGAAGTGTCGAATGTGTCGATGGCTGAGATCACACTATTGTAATATGTTCGGTCAGAGTCATTGTCGGGGTCGGGAGCGCAAGAAACACGAGCCTGAGAACGGACGATCCCCCAACCAACTGTCACATCAACTTCGACGCCGTAGTGACCGGTGGCATCGAGAACAGCTCGACAGGAGATGTCAGCGATCCGGTTAACTGGAATGAAACGAGAATCAAATCATGAAACTGCGTAATAAGGCCAGACCGTTCGACGAACTCATGAAATCCGGTGATGGTTTGATCAGCTTTCTGACTTATGGAGGAATTTTTGAGACGAGTAAGCATGTCCACCAGTTGAAATAGAGACATTAACGGAACTATTCTGAGAGAATTGCATCGATAGCTGGTTCTGTGAAACTGATTGTTCCGAAATCAATCAAAAATGAAATAATGACTAGATCAGAATCGAATCAAATGGAGGACTTTACCAATGCTATCATCAGACCTCCAAGGATAGATTATGGTGTTAATGATCTTGGACCAGCAATTGGGTACATCAATGAGAAACCTGTGACACGAACGGACTTCGAGGTATCCAAGTGACTTCATCACTTTAATCAGGTGTCAAATGACAGAAACCTCACCTTAAAGTGTTCTGTGTTCTATCCAACGGAATATGAGATCACATCAGGCCGCCTTCCTTGTGTTGTGTATTGTCATGCCAATGCAGGTTTGTTTTATCCACAGAATTCGTTGTTTTTGTGAATATTATCATTCATCTCCTCATTACGGTCGTCATTCATTCGTTTCTGGAACCTTTCATTCTCTTTTCTTTCTTGTCTTCGTTCACTCAATCTCGACACCACATCGCACTTCCTCTCTCTCATTTGCCTGATAATACGATCCACTCACCAACTATAAACAGGCTGCCGTCTGGAATGCTTCACCATACTCTCTCCTCTTCTCAAAGCCGATATCTGTGTTGTCGCCTTCGATTTTGCTGGATGTGGCGTCTCTGACGGTCTGTTCTCTCCAATTCCATCCATTTCCCATATTTCGTATATCAACTATTCTCCTCCATCTATTTTATCATTTTCTTCTGATGTTCTTTGTTTTTGATTTGTGTGTAGGAAGTTATATTTCACTTGGATTCAATGAAATCCATGATCTCACTGCTGTTATGGAGTACATCACAAAACAATACAAATTCAAACAAATCGGTTTGATTTTATCTTTTTTTGAATATATCACTGTTCTGATCCTCTTATCTCCGATGTGCTTCACACTCTTCCTCCATCTCCTCTCTCGTCATCTTTTGTCCTCTCCAAATTCCCCCACCAATCCAGTTTTATGGGGTCGAAGCATGGGTGCATCCACTGCCCTTATTTATGCCTCTACTCATCGAAACATCTGCGGGATGATCCTCGATTCTCCTTTCTCACGTCTCTCCACTGTTGTGGATGACATCGCGCGGGAAGTGAATGTTCCCTGCGGATGTTGTTTTATTCCAATTGGGAAGAAGAGAATGCAGCAGACAGTGCTCAAACTGACAGGAATGAACGTGAAGTGTGGCTCAGCACATCACCAAAGAGATTTCGTCATTTTTTGAGATTTTTTGATATATATTGTCTATTTTGAGAGATCCTTTATTCTTTTGGTGTTTTATACCATCTTTTCGTCATTATTTTTCTCTCTTCATCCACAGTACGTATGCACCTGTTGAAAAGGCCCGTTCTTGTACAGCACCTCTTCTTCTCGCTCACGGCCGCACTGATCATCTTATTTCCATCTCACAATCACAAGATCTGTATGTTACGCTATTCGTGACACTTTTCATATCATCTCTCCTCTCGTGCTCTCTCATCCACATCTTCTTTTTCGGATAGCTTCACACGCTACGGTGGCACTGATAAGAAGTTTATGGTTCTTGAAGGCGACCATAATGATATCCGTGACGATCAATTCTTGACGGCTTGTCTCGCCTTCATCCGTCGTGTCACATCTTCGGACCCAACACAAACATGTTTGCATTCCCCATTATTGCATATTACGGTCGTTTTTGACATATTTCCTTGTTCCATTCTTCTCTCTGAATGCAGCACAATCACACAACGATAATCCTGATCTATCCGCTCCAAGTGCAGAGATGGAAGAAGTGTCTCCACAAACACAGATTAATGCGTCGTCAGCTCCCCGTCATGGGTTCACAGGAGGTCAGAGTAGCGATGAATACCACAGACTGTGAATTTGACTCTATGTTTATGGGGGACGATCATCTCATTGTCTTGATTTATATACTCATTGATATCGACAAAACAACTATTGTGAAATGTTTCTGAATGAAGATAGCAAGATAGCAGTGAAATAAAGACGAAATCAAGAAAAACACTTCCGACGACGTCAGAATAGATCTGTAGCGCCGAATGGGTCTGAACTGTCTGGAGGGAAGGGAGGCGGGGGTGGGAGTGCATACTCAGGAGTTATGGAAGGAGGAGGAGGGTCAGAAGGGGGTGGAGGGAGTGATGGTGTGGAAGGTGTGGCTGGAGCAGGAGAAGGAGAGAATGGAGGTGGGGGAAGAAGAGAAACAGTGATAGGATCTTCGAATATATCTTCCGGAATCGTTTCTTCATGAAAATCCGGAGGGGGTGGGGGATCGGGAAGCGAGATCATTTCCTGACTCCCCCTTCCCTGTTCCGATAGATGTGACGATAGTGACGATGATCTAAGCACTGATATCGCATCTTGCGCGCATTTCCCATCATCTGACCCTGTTTCTCTTGTTCCGTCGGATGGTTGAGTGAAAAAGTGTTGGGCAAGAGGCGGCGGAGGGAGGTGCTCATAACGTGTGTGTTGTCGCGATCGCCGTCGAGTCTTCTTCGGTTGGGACGAAGAAGTGACAGAAACGACAGAAATGGCAGTTGTATTGCCTTCGTGTGGAATCGAGTCGGAATCATCGAAAATGAAAGAATTCCTCAAAAACGAATATCGTGCTTGTCCAATCATCAATTCCAATTCTTCTTGAATTTCTTCAAGAACGGGTCGGTCAGATGGGACGAAACTGAGAGATCTGACGACGAGATCACTCCATATTTGGTTTGTCGCACTATCAACCGTTGGAATTAATCCATGGGTGATATTTCGTCGTGCTGACACCGCATCCACCTCATGGAAAGGGATTAGGCCCGTTAACAGCTCATACATCACCATTCCAAACGAGAAAACATCAGCTTCGAGGGAATGAGGGATGGTGTCTGACGTGCTTTCTGGTGCACGCCATCGTTGTGCTTCGTACGAGGCTGTGCTCGCTTGGTGAATAACGGCGGTCTGGGAGTTTGGGTCGGTGTGATCTGAAATTGAGGCGAGAGATAATCCGACAACTGGCACAGAATATTCGTTATCTCCGTACATCCCAGAATGCTGGTCGATAACGACGGAATATGACGAGAACGAGCCAAAGGAGCGATTGTGGGTGTCTGGTTCGAATTGAAGATTCTGGGTTCGGTTATGGTATTTTAGAGAGGAATCCGCGTCGGGATGGACTCGCTGAGAAGATACAGTCACTCTTCGGGTTGCCTTTCCTTCCTTGATTGTTCTTAGACATTCGCATATTTGTGCTGCAATGAAGAGGTGCATTTCATTGTTGTCAGCAAAACAATCAAACGTCAGCGGGCCTGTCGCTGGGTTTGGAGCGCCAGCCGAGTGGAGAAATGAAAACAACGAGCCTCGTCCATCTCGTTCTTCCAAGATTGGCATTTTATGGATTCTGAGACAGGGGACGAAATATGGATTGCGTGGGGGTGGTGGACGAGGCAGGCGACGACGGCGATCAAGGAGAGTACCTCCTTTGTGAGTAATATCTGTCGGAACGAGCCTTTCATTTCGTTGTGCACGAAGTTCCTCGTCGGTATCCTCGTCTTTGTCCAGAATTGGTTGATCGTCCCGAAGTTCACGTGGAGTCGTGTTGACACAACATTTAAGGACGAATATAACAACAATGAGAATCACTTCAATCACTATAATGATGATCAAGATGATAATCACGATGTTGTCGCCTCGAACTGCACCGAGCATCACATTGTCGTGAATGTCTTGAGGAAACATGCACAGCCCTGTTTCGTCCAGAAACCTCCATAATGAAGAGATCGGCTGTTTTTCAGAGTTTGAATGAAGAGGAAATGAAGAATTGATGTGATTCGCGCTGTATGTGCTGGGATGGCTTCGATGGAACGGTTGGTGATATGAAACGAAACAAACAAAGAGAATAAAGATGGTTAGCATCGGGGACGCGTCAGTGTCTTGAAGACACTGACTTGCGATGAGAGCGACAAAATTGTACTTTGATCGAGTTGAATCATAGAAAGAACTCATATATCTCCTTCACTCTCCACCCATCAGACGAACTCGTGCATAAAATGACGTTTCATCCAACACAATGCATGTATATTGAGAAAAGAAAGCAATCCGAACAATGGAGCTTAAAATGGATTGATTCTAAAATGATGAAATAATAATGGAAGAATCAAAAAATAAGATTTGAATGGAATAGTTGGAAATCAATGTCATTCAGAACAGCACGCAACAGCAGGCGTTGGGCGTGACTTCACTCATCGTTGGCTCCGGCTCCTCCTGACTGTCACAAGGAGGAGAAGTTTGAGGTTGAGAGGAATCGTCGACAAACGGCTGCTGTCGTTCTTCGTTTTCATTGACGTTCGACGGAGGACGTGCAGGCGCGTCAATTTGGGTTGGGACCTGTTGCAGTTCGGCCGGTTCTCTCCTTCTTCTCTCTTTCTTCGGCGGTTTCGCTTCCACAATCTGCGCTTTTGGTTCTTCGGGTTGCTGTGGATGCTTCGTTCTGACGTGTTCTTCCATGTCCGACGATCGGACGGCCATTCCGCAGTGACTACACGCAATTTTGAAGTCATCATCCGCTTTTTTGTGTTGCCTGCCAAATCTATGGGTAGTGCCCATGGGATTAGGTGGAGCAGAGGCAACTACGATCGGCTTGTTGGGATCAGGTGGTGGCGATGGAGATGCTTGATTTGCGTTGATCTGTTGTTGTTGAAAGAGTTGTTGCTGTTGAAGGAGTTGTTGTTCTTGAAGGAGTTGTTGTTGTTGCTGATTGTTTCTGAAATCCTCGTCCGACACCACGCGGTCTGCGAGATCTGCATTTGGGTCGAAATGAGGTCGTGATGGTTGGTTATTGTTGCTAGCGTATTCTGATTCAGTGTTCGATGGTTGTGGTTGTGGGGGCGATTTCAGAATGTTTGGATAGAACGTGTGCGAAACTACGGGTTGTTGTGGTTCGATCACTTGATTCTGAACAACTGGTGGACCATAGAGAAGAGTATGAAACTCTTCTGTTGTCAAGAGGGGATTTTCTGTGATGGGCGAGAAATATGGGTCCTTCAAAAGAGATGAGAGAGGAGGCCGCAATCGTTCCGCGGGATCTCGGTGACAGAGATGCCCGAACCGTTTCTGATGGGACTCAGGAAACAATTTTCCCTGTTTGACTGCTCTGAGAAGATAAGATAGCGAGAAGGGGATACTGTTGGAGGCTCAAACTTGATTTCTGTGGGAATGCTTGACTGAAGATTTGAACAGTAATGACAAAGAAAAGATACAGACTTTCCCGTCAACAGTTCATATATAATGCATCCAACTGCCCAGACATCGATCGACTCGTTATATGATTCTCGTATGTGGATCTCATAGGGTTGATACGGTAGTGAGCTAAACCACGGTGAAACGAGTAATATTCGATCAAAATAACGCAAACCCCCTTTTGAAGATGTCTTCTGACTGCGTGAGACCTTGAGGAGAGATTTGTGTAGCAATGGTGAAGTCGGCGACCACAAGGCGAACTGCTTGTCTGTCTGCGGAAGTAATGAAGAGGAAATTGCTCGGTTTGATGTTTCTAAGGGAGAGTGGAGAATAATGTTCAACATAACGATGAAGAGCAGACCTATGCATGATACCCATGGAATGAAGACCGCAGACGCCAGAAACTGGAGGATATGACAAAGAAAACGAAACTAATCATGAAAATGAGTCGTTTGGAAACGTCTTCGGGAAGTGGGCGTTTTCGAGATTGTGATAATACTGTGGCGAGAGTGATTGTTGATCCGGAGTTCTGTTTGTGAAATAGTACGATGAAGACGAAGAAGAAAAACGTCAAAATCAGCACAATCAAAGTAGAAAATCGTTTGTTGGACTTCGGGTAGAGGAGGGACGGGTTGGGGGTGAATTATAAACTGGTTATGAAGTGTATTTCTTCAGGAAAAGAAAGAAAATGGTGAAAAGAGGTATTTCAGATGTGAATCAAAAACCTAGAACACATACAATTTGAGATGAATGAGATTGAGCATCGTTGCTTCGCTATTTGAACCAGAATTGTGTGTTGGGAAGATTTTGACAACCCCTTTGGCTCCATTTCTCAGAGAAACTTCAAAGAAGCTGATGAAATGAATGTTTAAATGACCAGATACCGTCCGGTTGGTTCTTCCACACGGTTGTTCGTTTCATGGGATTTTGATGCTGTGAGAAGTCTGGGTGTCTGAAATGGAGCAAAGAAACTAAAAACGAAGCGTACCAGGAATTCATAAGTTGACAGAGCTTCTATATCAGCTGTTATGTCTCCCATATTCGATGAAGATGCTTGATCCAACCATAAACTTTTAAATACGAGTTTGTTTTCTTCACCTTGATTCAATTCCGATAACTCGTTCATGAATTGAGTATCTTGAAACGTTTGATTCGATCATCGGCCCATTCTTTTTTGTTCATTTTCGGTTCATTCAAATGGAGACGCATATCATGATGGTGATGTCCGTTTCAAAGCCAATTCGATCTGGTATGTTCATTCTTCGTGAATTATGATTCATCGACCCTTCAGTATTCTTGAATTGGGATGGACATCCTGTCGAATCATCATCGGAACGATCAGCGATCTACAAGTCCTTTATTCAGGTTGTGAAGAACAAACACTCATTCACTCCATCGTTGGAAGACAAAGCATCATCATTTCTTGAACAGATCAGTCCAAAAACTACAAATGAAGTCGATTCCATCATCAACGACATCGTTCCCTCATCACAGCAAGAGTCGTCAAGCGCCTTTGTTGAATCAGTATTTGAACTGATATCAGGACATTGTCAGCGAATAGTGAATGCAACCATACAATTCATCAATCGAATGATAATTCACGCATCACCCACAACACTTCTCAAACTAGTCAAAAATGGTCTTTTCCAGAAACTCGTGTCTTCTCTCGACCTCTTCTCTCCCTCCTTCACAGAAGCAGAAAAACTCCACAATAATCTCATCGGTGTCACCTACGATTCGTTAATGGCGTTGACCGAACGTGTCCGTGATACTCTTCAACTACACAATGACAATGAACAGCAAGAACTTGGCGAAACCGTGTATTGTCAGGTTCTGCTGCCTTTAGAAGCATACATTCGATATATCTGCTCGAACCGTTATTCCCTTGTGGATGGCGAGCTCCCCGCTTCTTCCATGCTCCTCCTTGCTAAAAGCCTTGCAATCTGCCCTTATCATGAACCGACGATGCGTTTTGTATTCCGACTGCCCATATTACCCACAATTCCAAGTGCAATGACGTTTTACGAACGCGACATCATGAATCTCAGTTATCGACTAACGATGCTCCTCGCTCAGCTGAAATACACGACTATCGGTGGAGAAACGCTTAATCTATGGAATATCATCCTTCGATCGCAAAGAATGGAGGGCGTTGAAGATCTCGACGAACAGCGACTGAATTTAGACTTTGGTGGAGCGTACGGACATAAAGTGGCCGAACGAGCCATCGAATGGAACAATCTGCTGGGAATGAATGTGAAATCACCAAAATAGCAGCTGAGACGCTTCGTCGCCACTCCATGTCCCTCAAACAGTATCGATGGATCGTTTATCGTTCACAGTTCTTGATTTTTCAGAATATATCATCTCTCCACCACAACCACTTCGGAAACCTTTCCACCAAGAAAAACAACCTTTTTCATTTCACCTTTCGCTTCCACCATTTCACCTTTTCGATCTTCTGTGTACAATCTTCTCTTTCGTCACAGCAAACTACACGTCTTTGCGCTGTCTCCATCTGAACCATCGATATTCCGTTCATGTCAACGTGGCTTGCTCCAATTTAGAGTTGTTGTGAGATCTGACCCTTTGAAGCATTTGGAGAGACTCGTTCCCATAGGATGTTTTTACCTCATGTCGTACTACTACCAATCACTCTCCGACGCTTTTCTCGGATGGCTCAATGACTCTACTCCCTTTGTTTGCACATTTTCTCTCTGATTTTTAAAGGATTTGATTCGAGTCTTTGTCGAGATGCTTCTTGAATCATTATTGCTTAAGACTGCGATTGGAGATCACGCTGATGCAGATGGCTATGAGCATGTGTTTGATTCAAATGGACATGCCTGTCTCGGTTTGGATCTTCATCCTCTTTCTCAGATCTCGTCGCAGATGTCAATCGAGGCAGCAGTGGCCCTGTCTATGGACCAGATGATGAACAAATCACTCAACTCTTTGAAAAATTGTTGACATCTGACTTTTCACAAGAAAATCGTCATTTATCAATGATATTCACCGAGATAAACCGCAAGTTAAGTTCTCCATCTCATTTCAACACATGGATGCAATACTCAAACCAAATTCAACCATTCTTCAGTCTTCTTTCTCTATTCTGCCAAGACCCTCCAAGGACTCTTTCATTTCTTCACAATCCAATCTTCGTACCACATTTCCACGATCTCCGTCTTTCATTTGTGGAGGAGAATCCTGACATATCTGACAATGAGTACGTATTGAGCTCTATCTTCCCGCCTACATTGAAACTCACCTCACTTAAAGACTCAAACGGTCATCCTGACCTCAGAAACTTCCTGGCCACACTTTGTGCTTTTCCGACAGAATCATCGATTCTGATGACATTCCAAGGTGTCTCACCGAGTGAACTTAACGAATTCCAAAATATTCTCCATCCACCTCCCAACACTTCCCGCCAACCTCGCCCATTTCTTCTTCCACTCTCCGAGCCTCTCCAATCGGAAGATGGAACGATTTATCTGAAGCCTCTCGGAAATATGTTGCCTCTCTCCAAATTTATGGAATTTCTGATTTTGAGGAAGATACCAGTTTCGTCACAGGCTTGACTCCCTTTTTGTCATCCTCTGTCCTTGTTAGACTGTGATCCAGTGGTATATTGAGTGCATTCTGGGAGTGGAGGCTCGATTCAACTTGCAGAATGCAAATTTATCACTCCAACAAGATGATATTATGGTCGACAACTTTTTCAGATTTAACATCAGTTTCTTTCCTTTTCTTCTCACTATTTCTGTTCCTTCTCCACTTTTCAGATCCACTCCCCTCTTTTCCCGCATCTCGAAATGGAGATGTGGATGGATCGTCAATTTCATCTGGAATCCAACAAGTCTCACAATACATCGTGGAACTCATCGCCAACTTGGAAGCCAACCACCTCATCCTTGTCCCCTCGATCGACACAAATGATATCTTCCATCTTCTCCAGGAAAGAGCGACTGGTCAACGAAAAGAGGTTTCGATCATACGCATGCACATTTTCTCTCTTTTCGTAATTCTCACCCCCCATTTCAGCTAAGCACCAAGTTTCTGAAAGATGATGTCTTCACACTAGCCCGTGACTCAATTATGGCTGAAGCAGAACTTCACCTACACTATTTGAGGGGACCAGGTCCCTCGATAGGTTCTGATTCTGAAGTACCAACAGTATCGTTCCATTCAGAACCACATTGGGAAAGAGAGGATTACTCCAACAATGCATTCATGTCCGATGAGTTTCGATCGAAAATCACAACCAACCAGTCGTTGGGATCAAACAGAACCGATTCAAGTCAAACTAAAACTCCGAATCCACTAGCTCTCCAGCTTCATGATGGAATCTTATCCGGACGACTGTTTTCATCAACAGAAGATCACATCGTCTCAGCTTTCCCACCTGAGGACGAGATGTCAAAACGATCACGACAAACGGAAGAAGAAATTGAAATTCTAGCTTCTCTCCGCCAGATCTCAACACGGGCTCAGAAAAAGCACAATACTTCATCACATTCGTCCGTCTCTCAAGATTTATCCATCGAAGACTCTCAACTCGATCAATCCGAAATGGAAATCATCAACGACCGACGGAAAAGCAGTGTTGATCTGCATGAAGGAGCCAATAACATTCTTGAAAATCTACACAGATATCCCCTGCTTGCGTGGCATGATCTCACGGTCTCAACAGAAACTCCAACTTCTCTGCTCGAGGACGAACACTTGACAACACTGACATCTCTCATCGCTTCGAAATGTGAATCTGAAGAAGAAGTTGAATGGAAGGTCTGCAATCACTTTCTTGTTTCCGTCCATTTTGTTTCAGGATTTGTTGGAATGGTTCGTGTGTGCCGTGATTGGCCTTGAATCGAAAGCTTCGTGTTACGATAATTCGTTTTCGTTTGGTGGCGACGATGTTGTGGTTGACAGATTTGGAACGGCTCGGATCAGTTTGTCTCTTCTTCTCAACTTCTCCCAATTCAGATCTCTTCGCCTCGCATTCACATTCATCGCCTCCCCATTCTCCACGATCCTTCTCTGATAGCATCACTCGCCTATCACAGCTTTTCATTGACTTCATTGATCAACTCTCAACTTCAAACTGCCTCTCCAAGCGCACCGATCAACATTTCCTCCACATTCTGATCCCCTCTATTCTTCGCCACCTCCTTCATCATCTCGTCAGCACCGACTGTGTTGTTCTCAACTGTGACCCATCAACATTCGATGACATCGTTGATGAAGGCGCAAAAGGATGTATCGAGACTATTCCTGATGATCTCGGCGTCTACGACACTTTTCAGTGGATACTCCTGCATGCTTACTTAACAGTTCTAAAACTGGAAAACCAGGAACTTGTGAACCCCTCTGATCGGATAACTGACAAAGAACTAAATATTCTCTCGCCAAAAATCATTCAATTCACAAAAATGCTCGATCCTGAGCTCATCAAGCTCAGAAAGCCGATTAATTCGGATTGTTTTGAAGAAGCACGCCAGATTACGTCATGGAAGGAGTTTCTGCAGAAATTGGCAAGCGGAGAGGAAGTTGAGGTGTGACTTCTTCGTTTTCACTTCGATTTTCAGAATGACACATCGTTCCTCAAATTGCCGTTCTTCCGACCAACGCTTCTCTCGCTCCAAGCGAAGTTCCAACAACTGGCGTCGTCGTTGGATGGGCCAGATGAGAATTCGACATCGTCTCTGCATTCATCGCGCTCTTCTCCCCAAACCTCCCTCGACGCTCACCTCGACTCTTCTCTTCGGACATTCTCGTCGTCCACCATAGTCAAACAGGAATCCCTCCAACTTTTGAACATTCTTCACTCTCTCCTCACCTCACCTCTCCCTCAAGATCTCCCCAAACAGACTTATGCAGATTATACCATCCGATACTTAGCGCTCATCCAACACGACAACCCCAATCCCACAGAAACATTCGAATCATCCATCTTCGACGAGACTGACAACGAGAAACTGAAAAGTTCGCTGCTTCGCTGCCGATCTGTCTGCGATCTCGTCGGAACTTATAAATGCATTGTCGACATTCCAGACTTCTTTGATCGAACAGTCACTGTACTCGGTAACTCGAACTCCATCGTTCGCTCCGCTGCGCTGCCCCTCTTCAACCGTCTCCTCGAAATTCCAATTTTACTCTTTCAGATGCCTCACCTGTGCCGTAATCTTCGCTCTGCATTCCACGATGGAACACCTGAGGAACAGTACGCTCTTATTTCCATTTCAACGAGATGGATCGCGGGAACACTACTTGAAGAATCCTTGGAACCGTTCAGAGCGGATGAATTTGATTGGGAGGGCCTGTTCACAGCCGATTTGAGTTGGTCGGCATCATTCGTGAATTCCCTCGATCTGGTTTTGTGTCTCCAACATCGCTTGTTCCAACTCCCAATTGATGATGACAAGAGAACCCACATCCTTCTCTCGTTCGAGCACCGCCAGCATGCTGTCTCTCGAGTAAATTCCCAGTTTAGTGACATCATTCAAGAAGTGCCATCAGATATTTGTCCAACCCTTCTCATCAATTTCTCCTTGATGATGTCACTACTGATCGAATCTGATTTTCCGTCAATTGAAACAGATTTCATCACTGCTCATCCTGACTTTGATACTCGGATTCTATTTTTCTGTTTTGAGAATCGAATGGTAATCCTCTGCCACTCGGGTCTAAACCAACACAAGCCACATCAGCCCCCTCTCGACCTCCTCTTCGATCGAACCCTCCGAGTGGACCCTCTATATTTTTTCGTCTTTGACTCTGGAGTTGACTTCGATCTCCCACCCACACTCATCAACACGTCTTTGTGTGGTTTCCACGCGCTCTGTCGACGAGAGGTGCACATCGATCTGATCGAGTTCTTTGAAATCCAGTCTGGGCAACATTTCGCTCAATCATTTTGGATGTTTTTCACACCTCTCATCTCCGACACGTTTCTTCTCTTCGTCTATTACCCTCCTCCTCTTGTTGTTCGCCTCTTCTTGCCCGTTCTGAGGTATACGACGAGTTCTGACTATCTGTTCGGCGCTCTGAAAGTCGTGTTGGCAAGTCTCGTCCTGGTCACAGCGCCTTTCGGCGACTGTCTCAGTCTGAAAGAGCTGTTCAGATCATTTCGACACAGCTCGGATGTGAACGACGATGATTCAACTGTGTCTGAACTCATGCAGATTTGTAAGTCTCTCGAATGGCTGAACATCCCGACTGGATTTGGATCGACTCTCATTCTCTCTGAACCCCATGACGGACACATTCCGACCAACCGTGCTCTTGAATTTGATTTTTTTACAAAGATGTATGGAAACTTGCCGAAACAAATGAGAGACCTTCATCATGAAATCTCTCTCTTTGGAACTTTCGTTAAAATGTTGAAACCCACAAGTGTGACCTACTCATATTCTACTTCTCTTCAGATCTCGTGTTGAATCAGTTGGTTAACGAGTCACTTCACAATTGTTCTTTGGCAATGCTGTGTGTCGTGTTCTCTTTCATTTCTTCAGGTCTCCTGTTCCGGCGGAAGTGTCAGTCGTTTTGGAGTTTGTGAAGAGACTTGTCGGAATGAGCGGTGCTGAGAATGTGATGGAGATGGTGCGTTTTGGGATGTTGGATTGTGTAATTCGGGCAGTGTCGGAATCATCGTTTTTGGAGGACTATGAAAACGGAATTTGTGTGATTGGACTTCTTCTTCGTTCGATTCGTAATTGGAGTGTTCTCCAAAAAATGATTAACCACGATTTCTCTTTAGTTCTCTCCCGAACTGGATTGTCATGAACCCAAACATCAGATTCTTTTCACATTTCATTTCTGTCACTCATACACGACTGTTCTTTGTACAGTTTTCTCCTCAAATTTAGACGTCAAATCGCATTTAGTCAATACGCAAAAAGATGTGCACTACTGTTCGTATTCTGGGCGCGGCGAATAAAACCGGTTATTTTGAAGGTTTATGATCTGACATCGATTGAATTCACAGAAGAGCAATGAAATGAGTAAAGATGATAATAATATAATGAAGAAAAACAATCTGATTTCAGTTCGCGAGCATCATTACTCCCAATTTACAATTCTTAACGAGTAGATCTCGTCGATCTGTGTGGAGTGGTTGTGTCCTCCATCCAATCACTCCTCCATCGAAACCATCCGCCATCTTCACGTTTCGGCATGAACAGTCCGACATCGTCATTCCCGAAAGATCCAATCTCTGCCGAGGCCCGTTTCCCAAAACTAAGAATCCACTTCCTCCCACACATCTCGCTTCATCAACGGAACTGTCGGTGTTCTCCAAAACACAGTTCGTGAATATGCTCATCGATAGATCAACAGAACAGGGGCCTCCTCTCTTCCTCTCTCGCAGATCAATTAGAACACTTCCTCCGCCTTCTCTTCTTCCTGTGTCTCTCGTCTTCATTCCAACTCCCGTCCAGCATTCCACAAACCGACACTTTGAGATGATGACTTTGCAGTCTGTTGCTGTCACTCGAACAACACTTCCGAACTCCTCCCCTCGACAGTACGTGAAGTTCGAGTTCAGAAGAGTGATTCTCTCGCGTGTCTGTCCCCACACAACTCCTCCTTCCTGTGTCTCCAGACCTGAAAACGAGCTGTCTTCCATCTCCATCGCTCCTCCTCGAACAATCACAATCGATCCCTTCCCTCCCATCTTCATCCTCTCACTCATCAGCGATAAAACCTTCACCACCCCTTTTGAGTGAACCACGACCAACATTGAGTGAGTTGTCTGGTCTCCACTCACTTTGCATTCAGACAGTGACACTTGAGCGTTCGATTTCACGACAAGGACAGACAGAGGCGTTGGTGTCAGAACGATGCTGATGCTGACGATGTTCAGAGTGTGTCGTGTGAGGACAATCATTCCCTCTTCTCGCTTCAGTTGGTCATGTTGCTTTGCAGCTTCTAATGAGCAGACAATCTTGTTGTCTTCGACTGATCCTGATAATGTTGTTTTCTTCTCTCGTCCTTCCTCTCCCACAATCTCCACCCTTCTCCCGATCGACGCTGATCCCACTATCTCAACACATCCTTCCTCTTCTCCGCTCTCTTCTGCAGCTCCAAGACCCCTCCAAACAGTTCTGAACGGCGATTCTGCCGATCCTATCCCTTCTTCGTCGTTCCCACTCCCACTCACGATCCATGCTTTTCCACGAAAGAGCGATAAAATATCAATCACTTCCCCATTCTCTTCGTCCCATCCGCACAGTGTCCCTCGCTGCGCTTTTTCCAACGTTCCTTCCCATTTCGTTGCATCCACAAGGGTTCTCAGGTTCCCACCCAAAATGAAAACATCCGACCCACTTTTTGATGCTCCACATTTGTTCGATTCTGACCCTCTCCCAAAGTCCAGTTTGAGAAGACTGAATGTGAACGACGCGGGAGACGAACTCGCGTCAATCCAGATTCCTCCTCCATTTCCACCCGACGAGCACGAGTGGAATGATGTGCTGTGGATTTCGAGTGACGCACTGTCGCGAAGTGTCACTGCCACAGCTCCTCCATCCGCTGCTGATTCACAGTTCTTCTCTTGGTTTGTGAATGAGCTGTGGGCAAGGTGAACGCCATGTGCTGCGTACGACGCCGAACAATCTTCGAACTTGCAGAGATCAGTTTGACTTTGTGATTGTTGAAATGTGATCGCTCCGCCTTGAGCGAGAACGCTGTCATCGGACAGCCGACACGTCTTGAAGAACGATGCCTTGATTGTTACATCGGAAATGAACCAGCCTGAAACAGCTCCTCCCTGTGTTCGATAGCCAGATGTGAATTGATTCTCGAAGCGACATGACGTGATTGTGAGAGTGGAGAGATTCTGCATGTTGAGTGAAGCACCTGATCCCTTCACACACGAACAATCTGAAAAGTTGGAGGATGTGAGTTCGACTGTTCCAGCGTTGACAGTTGAACCACTGAAGACAAGCGACCCCCCTCGACGATTAACAACATTTGGTTCGGGACCTGGGTTGGCTGGGTCGTCGTGCTCGACATAGTCTTCGTCCAGTGTGTGGCATTCAGTGAACTTGCTTTCAGAGATCGAGACAGTGCTGGCCGATCCCATTCTTCCTTCCACCACAACTCCACTCCCAACACGACGTGTCAGGGCAGATAATGTCGATTTCGAGATCACGAGAGAGAAGTCTGAGCCAGAAGTGGCTGCGATCAGCCCGACTGACGATGTCAGCGATTGGAGAGTGAGCGAGATCAGAGTGGTTGTTCCTCCTTTCAGCTCCAAAAGTGGTTTTGACAGTTCGGTTTCGCCCAGAGAACTCCCGTCAATCACACTGTTTGTCACTTTCAGCTCGCCATCTCCACACAACACGAACAGACTCGACTGGATGTGAGGAGAGAAGTCGACAGAGGAGAGAGTGAGGCTTCCAGTGGAGATGGAGAAGAGAACGGTAGACGACCCTTCGTCAGAAATCGTCGCTTTGGTTTCTGACTGTGATTTCATCACAAGCTTCCTCTGCCCAACCACAACTCCAGAATCAGAGTGAGAGTCGCTGCTGAGGAGGAAAGTGCCCTCAAACTTGTTCGATGTGCGGTCGTTGATTGTCTCAGACATTGTCTGACATCCTTTCTCCCCCATCCAGCAGAATTCCTCGTCCGATCCTTCCACAGCGTCGATCACAATGTCTGGTGTCTGTCTGATCGTGTCAATCGCTGTTCCTTCCCATTGAATCGCGAATGGGTTCGATGTGGACCAAATCTCTGTGACTGAGGTCTGCTTCATTTCTGGGAAGACATCCACATTCAGATCAGAGAGACTCTCCATGTCTGTCGCTTCGAACCAGCAGTCAGACACGACAGGATTGTCGTCTGGTGTTTCTGTGTACCATGCTGGGTTATTTGGGCGATCAGGAGACGTTCGGCTAGCGATTATCAGAGCTGGGTGAGAATTTGCAAAATTTGGATGACATTCAACGAATCTCAGTCGTTCCACCTTCGTCTGTCCATACACGAATTGAAAGTGGGCGACACCTGATGTGTAGTTGAGCATTTCACAAAAATAGCAGTCTGAAGTTGAGATATCTCCGTTTGCTCCTTCCACTTTGAATGCGGCTTGCATGCTCTCAGTAACTGTGAGATTGACAAATCGGCAGTTGTGGATCGTTCCACCTCCAAGATGGTTGGAACAGAACCCAACACGAGACAAGCTTTGCATATGGGTGAAATTGTTGTTTTGAAAAAGAAAAGTGCCAGCGATATGTAAATTCGCATCGCCTTCAATGAAGACTGCACAATAATCAGTTGCTGACCCACATCGGTCAACATGAGATCCAGTGAGTCGAAACAGCCCTGAAATGTCGTCTCTGCTCCGAAAGACACCATAAACAGCTGATCCGAATGAGGCTCGGCAGCTGGTGAAGGTACAGCCATCGATGGCGAGTGACCCTTTGTTGTCGTGGAAGATGGCTCCCCCATGTTCTCCAGTTGGGGCAGAACATGAAGTGAATGTGCACTTTTTGAAGGTGACATCGTTGGCAGTTGATATTTGGCGAGTAGTGAATGGAGTGTTCTCGATTGGGGCAGCGTTGACATAAACTGGCGTGAATGTTCGAATATTGTCGAAAAATGTGGAATTGAGGGAAGTGAGCTGATGGTGGTCATTTGCGTCTCGGATCAGAAGGCCGTACAGACCATTCTCACAGTTCGAGATGGAGCTTCCAAGAATCAGGCTATTCTGTCCATCTGTCTTTCTGGCCTCCACATCTTTGCCATTTGAAGGTTGAGAGACGTTCTGGAAGTCACATTGGGCGACATATAGAACTTCAAAATGTGACCCAAAAAATGGACTTCGAGTTGTCACGCAAGCATCTTGAAAAGTGGCCTCCGAAATGATGCATTCGCGAGGAGATGGCGACGAGGCTATCAAACTTGAGTGGAACTGGCTGTTTTTTACTTTCAGTTGGATCGACGTCAGCTGCAAGATTCCAGCAACTGAGAAGACTGGTGATTCTGTCGAGATGTCACAAAGAGTGTTTTTGAGGGAAAACACTGATTGTTCATCAGCTGAACAGATTTGGCTTGGGGTGGCGATCAGTCTCCCAGAGAACAGCGAAAACGATGCGTTTAGGAGGGTGAACAAAGGCGTGGTCTTCAGAGCATCATTTGAAATGGTAGATGTTTGATCGACTGCATTGAGGCTGAGTGTTCGCGAGTGCAGGATAAAGTGGGACGAGAGAAGTGTCTTGTTTGACGGTATCTGGATGGTGTTTTCGCAGGGGGTTTCTGTGTCACGAGCATTGTAGATAAATGCCCGAAGACTTGGGGGGTCGTACGATCGATGAGAGAAAATGGCAGAGGAGATAAGAATGAAAAATCGCATTTAATGGGGAGATCGAAATATCATTGGATAGTTCTGATCAGGATGATCCCTACTCTTTTCTCTGAAGGATTGGGAAACTACCTCGAACAGATGATGAAGAACGACGAGAAAGCAGGACAAATTGTACGTATTATGTGCCGATCAATTTGTGTTGGATCGATCTTCTCCATCAAAACGCATCATTATTTCTTTCTTGGTGTCCCCCTCCTTATTTCCCTTAGGCATGGGCAGCGGTCGGTCCGACTGCTCGTCGACCGACCGACTGCTTTTCCTGACGATCGTACCCATTTCTCACAATTTGTGTCTCTGATTCCTTGAGATTGATTTGTAAAACTAGATTAAAGAACAGTGAATATGTGCTTGTGTGTGGGAAGAAAAATCAACGGCAAATAGTTGAGTTTGTCCATGAAAACAGAGAAAAGGTGCTGGACAGTGAATCAAAAAGAAACAACAGCCTACGTCGTTTTGAGAGATTGTGAGGTGGATGAGTGCAGTCTGTTATGTCGGTGTTTGCGTATCGAGCCGTTTGAAGCAGTGGAAGAAGCGTTGTGCCAACGCTTCGGACTCCGTCAGCTGCCCATGTCACATGTTGCTGAACGCACACAGCACCAGCTCCTCTGTCGCCAGCTTGTTGGTGTAGTCTTCGATCAGTTCCATTTCCTCATCTTTCAGAGCAGCGAAGTGGGTGATATCCAGATGGGCCTGCACGACTGTCGTTTTGGCTGAGGTCTGCCATACGTGCTGTCGATGCACTGTGTGGGCAGCGCAGTGGATGAGATGGGTGGCAGTGTGATGGCAGGCAAGCTGGTAGCGTCGTTCTTTGTCGATCTGTCCAAACGCGAGAACTCTGAATTGTGGACGTGTTGCTCGGTTAGGGCAGGGACGATCTGGTGTGTGACACAATGTCCAGCCTTCCCAAGGTCGACCACATCAAACACAGCTGCGGTGCGATCGGCGAGGATTTCAGCGAACGAGCCTTCGGATCGACTTCTTTCAGGCTTGGGGAAGAATAGGGTGAGCTTTCCGTTGTTGTGGTCTTGGCCACCTGATGTTTGGTAGAAGACGGTCTGGGTGAGCACAACAAGATCGTGGACATTGTTTTTTCCGGGTGTTTTCAGCACAATCTGAACGTTTGCCTCGAATTCAAGTGCATTCAAGCGCATGTCAACTTCCACTTCAGGATGTTATTCAATGTGTTGTGAAGAGGTCAGATCAATTGTTTGAGTAATGTTCTTGCGTTTGACAGTGTATTAGTGCAGTCCTTCGAGGAATGGCGTCGTTGTATTTTCTTTCATCTCTGTCAGCTCAGCATGTGAATTTCCGGAGTTGAGGTGTTTTGTGACAACTTCAATTTGAAAAGGGATTCCACTGTGTGTTGTGTTCAGTGCGATCCAATCATGAACCGTCAGATCATGTTTGATTTATTCGTCTCCCTTCGACTTCTTCTGAGCTTCCTTCTGACGGGCTTTTTGGAGGTCCTTGGAAATGATTTCTTCTGCCTGATCGGTTGTAGTCTATCCCTGGTATTGTCGTTCAATTACAGTTGGTAATGAGCGATTGGTTGTGAAGTGTCCATCTAACTTCGTCAATGTTGAGTAAACAGGCGAAGGTTCCAAATATTTTGTTAATAGCACCGTATTGTTCTGTTTGTTGGAGACCAATTCGATATTGGAGACATTTCAGAGTTTCAGGAAAACATCTTCATTAGAGGCTGGAGAACTGTTCTTCGGCCTCTTGTTTCCTCCACCATTTCATGCATCTTCAATGAATGGAAGATCAATCTGTTTCTCCAATCTTTCACGTGTGTGTCAGCCAGTTCAGATTGTTGTCAATGAGCTGTTCCTTTTGACACGTTGTGAAGCTTGTTTGAAAGAATGACTGAAAACCGATCAGAACAAATCCACTATTATGTTGTTCTTAAAGTCCAATCGAATCATGACCGAGGAATCTGAAGCAAAATTGAGGACAGATGAGAGGAATGGCTTGTGGTTCGAGTTCGCCAGTGACCCAGATTGGTTGTGAGCAGAAAATTAGGGCAAAAACATAGTCCACATTATGATACAGCCTTGCAACTGAGGATGTCGATTAATAGCAGGTCGAGGATGGACTGTTTGTGTGAACGATCTAATGAGCAATATCAAGAGGAAAATGAAGGAGAAAGAAGATGAAATGGATATAGATACTGATTAATGTAGTTTGAAGCCTCCTGGTATGTCAATTTGTGTTCATCCGGCTTGAGTTCTTGGCCAGGTTCTCGGATGAACGTGTATGACACTTTACAGCTGCTCTCTCCACAAATCTGTCCAGAATAGACGAAAAACAGTGCAATACATGGATTAAAGCGAGGTGAAATGTCACACTGTTCGATCTGTGTCTTTGGTCCGGGATTTGTGCCCACATATGCAATGCTTGCGTACCCAGCCTGCTGCTATCAAAGTACCCATTGGAAAGGAGAAATCAGGGTTTTCAGCAAATATCGGCCGGATAATTGTTTTCATTCCTCCTCTTCGTCAATTTAACAATTTGTCGCTCGTCTTCGAATACGATCGTGTCGGCTCGTTTCGACACCTTCATTTTCCTTCAAGATGAGAAGGATCGGATTCTTTGAGATTATATCCAAAATGGTGTCATGATCCGATTCGGTAGTGGGACGACAGACTATCTTGAGCGAGATCACGAGAGAAAGTGATTGGGATGTCTTGAGAAGAAATAGAATACCATTTTCTCTTCATCTGGAGTCGTAGTAATGTTGTCAAAACAAAGAGGGAGAGTCGGTGTCGGTCGGACAGGCCGATTTTTTGTCCGATGTTGGGGAAGGACAGACCGACTCAGGGACTCTTGATCCACAAACAATTCCACTTTAATTTCGAGAAATATGAGATGAACTAATTATAGAGATGTTGTGAATCAAAAATGAGAAAAAGTGAACAATAAAGTGTCCCAGGCAGGATTCGATCCTGGGTCCGGGGAGCAAAAAGCTTCCGTGCTACCACTCGACTAAAGGGCACTTCAAAAAAGTCGCCGACTGTTTTATTTTTAGGGACTGGACTCGATGCTTTCAGACCGACCACTGCCCATGCCTAATTTCCCTCTTCTCTTTGACGATTGATGCTGAGACAATCCCTGAAGGGACTTTGTTGAACCTGAAACCAATTCTGGAAGAATTGACTGAAACAAGGAGCTCAAACATAGAGCACAGAAACGAACCAATCCTTCTCCACGGTCAATACCCTCTCTTCGGATTTGTCATGAGATCGGTCAACATATCGATTCTTGGAGCTCATTCAACATCAATCGTTTCGAACCGAGCTGAAGACAATCAGAAACCTTTGAGTTCTGAACTCTCTTCGATGCTGATTGTAACAAACAGCACAGTTGGACTCTCTTCGCTTCGATTGATATGCCATGGAGAGCACTGTTCTGTTGCGACACTTCACCAATCATCGCTGTCGATATTCAGCTGTGAGATCAGCCCCGCTTCGAACGTAAGTCCCTTATTGTCAACGTATACATCCACATTCAATTCGATGCTGATTGTTGTAAACACGAAGGTGACATGGAAACAAACATCATCTCTGCCACTTGTTGCAGCCATACAACACGATGACAAGTACCCAGTGACTGAGTTGTCGGAGAACAGCATTTTGGGAAGAGATGCTGATCAGGCAAGGGGTATTCTGTCGATTATTGGGAGTGGACTCTCGTTCCAAAATGTGTAAATCTCAATGAAATGATGCAAATAATATATGAGCGTGGAAAAAAATCAAATTTTACTGAATTCAGATTTAGTTGTTGAGTACACATAAGAAAGGTGAATTTATAGATTTCAAGCCTGATCGCGCATGAAATGGCCTTTCTAAGATCAGCACATTTTTGCACACTTTTTATTGCAAAACAAGTTCAAAGACAGGGAAAGGATGGAAAACAACAAAAAAAGAGGTCTCTATGTGAAACAATGGACAAAATACATCCATTAAAGAGAAAAATTGAAAAAACGTGAGATTTCAGAGTTGATCGTGACAACTTCTATGTTTTTATGAAATTGAAAAAAGTTCAGAAATGATGTATTTAGGGATGATAAACGAAGAAAGAGAATTTTTTAGGAGAATTACTGCGTCAGTACGATTTTGTGACGCGAGGATTATTTCATTGAGAACTACACAAATACCGCCTTGCCTCTCGCAACTGGCCCGCTGTTTGATTTCGGGTTCGTCTAAAACAGCATCCAGCCATCTATTTTGGCAGCATCGGTTTCATTGACAACTTCAACGATCACAAACGTGACGAGTCATCGTCGCTTCATTGGCGACGATCTACGCTTCCCTCTCGCCTCTCAAGGAGTCATTTCTTCGTCGATCTCGGAGTGCACGAACCATCTTTATGGAATGGGGTTGTTGGATCTGAATTTCGGGAGTGGTGTCTGCTGTCAGAATTCGTCGTTCTCGAAATGCGAAAGCGACGCTGACCCAACAGAAGGCCCTCCCACCGTGTATCTCCAACACATCACAACCCATTTCAACCCTTAACTCTTTAAGACGTGCACTCTGTTCGACACTTGCACCTTCCGCGACATCCACGCTGACCGAGGAGGCGCGATCGACTCTGACGAGACCACAACGTCCCCCACAATCGCCAAATGCTCCTTCCTTCGCTGCACTGCCGACCGTTTGGGCGGAAGTGTCTTTTACTGTCCATCGCCGTCGTGTTCCATGTCTGTGTCGCACTGCTCGTTTGTGTCGGGAAGAGCTGGCTTGCAAGGCGGAGGAATCCAGATTGCTAACTGCAAGCTGAGCACAATCGCCGATTGTGTGTTCCTCAACCTCTCTGCAACCACCAAACATGGAGGAGGGTTGACGCTGATAGACTCACCGGGTCTGGTCACAGTCTCGAGCTGTCTTTTCCAGAAATGCCGGACGGACCATGCGACTGGCAGTGGAGGAGCGGTTTATTCGGTCAAGAGCGGGTTTGTGTTCGCCTCGCTCCGTTTCAGAGAGAACAATGCTGCAACACTCAATCAGGGACACGATCTTTGGATTGAGCTGACAACTGCAAATCAAGGTGTCTCGTCAATCACAGAATGCGACACTTATCAAGATCCAGCTCTCGTTAAAATCCATAACGGGACCACCATCACCCCAGACTTTATTGGGTTAAGTATAGGCGCAGATCCGATTTTCGCTACACGCAGATCTAAAAAAAAGGATACACGCAGATCCAAATGGATACGCGCAGATCTGAATGGTTTCGTGAGGATTTCGTGTCATACATTTCAATTTCATTTGATTCCACTCTGGACGATCGCAATACCTTGTTACATTAAGAAGCTTTTCTCAAATCTGAATTTGTCGTATCGTCCTTTGAGAAGGTTGATCATCCCATCAACCAGAATCTTAGTCTCGTTTCTCTTCTTGAAGTCGTGTTAAACACGAGCAACACCTCCATTCGATGACTCACTTCAAATGTTTGGACATTTCAACAAATTAACTCATTCACGCTCCTTCATCTTCACTCCTTCAAGATCAACGGCGTCGAGGAACTCGTCCACCTCCTTCTCTCACCAGATGAAAGTAGGAAACATTGTTTCAAAAATACCCACTGTCTGCACTCTTTCATTCTTATCTCACTTCTGGTGTCTCCATCGAACAGTATCATTTCTGAACAAACTCTCAAATACCCTCAAAGCCAGGGCAGAGTTTTCAAACAATGTCCAACACGACACAACTGGCTTTGCGTTTGTCACCTTTCGACATTCATGGGCTGTCGATCGCGTGTTGAGTGTGTACGAAGAGAGTTACTCACGAAACTGCCTTGAGATCCAAAATGGACAAATTAAGGAACTGTATGACCCTCACATCGTCAATTATCTTGAATGCATGTTATCCTATGACAATTATTTGGTTATTCTTCCTTTTTTGATATGATTCAACATTTTTGTTCTCATCTCTCATCTTTCCTCCAATTCCTCCAGCTCAATCGGCGGCAACGTCATTCACGTGTCATGTGCCCCGGATCCTTCTGATGTCCTGTTCGAGAATATCGGCATCACTCAGAAAGCGAAAGCTGTGCGACCATTCTTCCTTACTTTATATTCTTTGGTATGGATCCTTGTCCTCCTTCTCACATCTCTTCCAGATCGGAATTATCATTGGAATTGTCATCATTATTGTCATCAAAAGATCAACCCTCCAATACTCCAGCGATTTCTTCCTTACCGCTCTCATCGCCATTGTCAACTCGATCGTGAAATACATCATCCGAATGATTGTTTCGTCAGGTGGGAGGATTTCAGGTGCCCTTTCCCAATCAGCAACGCATTCTGGGCAGTCATTCCGCCAGTTCCTTTGAACCTTCTCTCTCAACTTTCTTGTCGTTATTTTCCTGACTATCCTGATGCCCAATCAAGCGTATGTGGATGGGAAGCGGATGCAACCCTTTACAGGCTCCTACTTGCTCTCCTTCCATTGGTACGAGCAGAGCGTGTCCACCATCTATATGAACATCATTCTCGACTCTGTTCTTGATTTCGTCTTCGAATTGCTGCATCCTGTTGATCGCCTTCTCAATTTTCCGACCTGGTTTGCCGCAGATAAGAAAGATCAACCCGAACTTAACTTCTCCCGAACACCATCGCCACGGCCCGTCGCTGAGCGTATGAGTTCCCTGATGTATCTTTTCATGATCGGCTGCATCTTCTCCCACATCATGCCGCTTGCCATCCCCACCCTCGCCGTTTTCTTCTTCCTCCAACATTGGGTCGACAACACGGCCATACTCCGCTGGTACCGCGACCCGCCCCCGCTTTCCCTGGACATGCTGAAGAGCTTTGTGCGAGTGATCGAAGTCAGGATTTTCTTCCGGTTAGTTCTCGTCCCCACACTCGATTTCGCAATGTTGGCGCAAAACAAGGATAAAGTGAACACGACAGGCTTTTTTCAGCAATCACCACAACAGCCTTCACTGCAGTGGTCTTTGTGTATTACATCATCCGTCGGATGTGTCGCACGACCTCCCAAAAGGGCAGAAACAACAAACACAAGAAACTGATTGAATACAAACGAATGCACGACGATGGGGTGCCCTTTGACCAAAATCATGAATCACAACCAGAATTTTCGATCTATCATCCAGGACCATCTCTGTAAAAAGCAACATGCGACATTTACTTATTTAGGAATCACCTTGCACCATTTATCAACTTTTTCTAACGATTTGTTCTTCTGAAAGATGTTTGATAGAAAATCAATCCATAGTGAAGTTTTCTGAGACAAAAACCAGCCAAAAATTTGAACAGAACCAATCCAATTTTGGATCTGCGCGTATCCGTTTGGATCTGCGCGTATCCAAAAAAATGGATCTGCGCGTAGCGAAAATCGGATCTGCGCCTATACTTAACCACTTTATTGGTGCCCAGAATAAGTTGAAAGTTCCGTCAATGAGCAGCATAGTGAGCACGGACAACAGGACAGCAAAGGTGGCACTGAAAGTTGATCAGCCGATCAGCGGAACTGTTCTGATGCTCGTCGATAACTCGAACGGGTACGAAATGCCGAACGAGGACTCTCCTCCTCCAATCAACCGAATGATCTCGTTTGACTTCTCTTCTGCAGTGACCTCAACCCCAATCGACGTCTCTTTTGGAGAGTGGGAACCGCTGCAGTACGAAGCGAACTACTCCCTCGTCACTTTTGGATGGAAGGAATCGATCGTCGACACAAACGGTGCTGTACTCGCCACTCCAAATCCTCCCCGAATCGTGCAAGCGATATGCGAAAGTATTGACTCTGAGTTCGACGCTTTCTTCTCTCTGAAAGCGCGAACACTCGCGGCAGGATCGTTCAAAGTGTCAATTAAAGGCATCCCGAATTTCTGGATGGTTGTTGATTTTCTCAACACCCAAGCAGGGGAAAACCTGTTCTCCACCAAACTTGGATTGAAGCTGCAGGGTGAACACGCGATTCTGGATTTCGACACGACATATGAGATTGATCAAGTGATCAGAACCAGCCCAAACAAGGCTCTCATCTTCGACCCTCCTCGCCTCCTCTTCACCACTCCGAACCGTCCATCGTTGAAGAGTGTGGGCACGATCACATTTTCGGACTTGAAGAAAGACGTGGTGACGATCAAACTGGTTGGAGAGAAGATGATTGCGAGTCCGTACACGCTGACCGTGACTGATGGGTCAAACACATCGACAGTGACCGCTGTGTTCGATGCGGAGGGTGTGAATGGAGAGGCCACAGCTGTTGTTTACTCGATGGATGAAAGCGAGACGATCGAATGAGATTTTGGGAAGACTTACACAATCACAGCAGTCGCATGTTCAGACTCTCATCACCCAACCCTCACCCCGAATCTGAAAATTGCTGTTCCAACTGAACCAGCACGCGTCGAAAAGCTCATTTCGGCCACACTCCTCAGTGGAGAGACTCTCGTTGAACTCGAATTCCTGGGCCGAGTCCTCCCATCACCAATCTCCACCGTCACCGTCAAAGGTGAATCCTCTGTGGCAACCCCAAACATCACACGCAAGTCAGCCACATCGTTCACAGTTCGCTTCAAAATAGCTGCGACAGCCTCACTCAATTCTCTTGTTTTCGGTGAGATGTATTCAATCGCTTCAGTGTCGAACGGAACAGAATTGCTGCTGAACAATGACATCACCTTCAAAGTTCCTTCGAATGTCTGAGTGACTGCGATTCACTCCACATTCTCGAACACCATTCAAACCGGACTGAATTTGAATGTTGAAGTGGAAGGTCCGATCCACAACTCAAAATACAAGCTGACTCTGACAGACAACACGGAAGTGGAAGTGGAATGCTCATCGTCAAGCAACGCTTGCAGCTCAACAGCCCCCGTCCGTATTGGTTGGGAGACTGGCCTGCAATACGGGACAACCCACACCTTCTCAAGAATGCAGGAGATTGGAGGGTCATCTCAACTTGTCTCGTTCATCGCGAACTCATTCACGACCGACGTCAAACCACCAGAGCCCGTGTTCCACGTGGACGAGTCAGGTGTTGTGGGTGACTTCTGTGGCGATTACGAAGATAAATGCAAGACAATGGACGAAGTGTGGCGAATTGTGAAAGGAATTGGGTTTACTAAACTGACACTCCTCATCGTGAACTCCACCACACTGGACTGGCCAATTGCTGTGACGGAAGGAATGTGTGTGATTGTGTCGAATGGGAGCTTGCTTGAACCGAAACTACACGTTTCCTCGGCTGATCTGAGTGGAGGTGAGTTGGGGATGATTGTTGTGGACTCCGCCTTTCTCGAATTTAAAAGCGTGGATGTGCACATCGTCTCAGTCTCGCTGTCGTTTGTTCTGATTCATGGAACGAACTCTGAGATTGTTTTAACCAAACCAGTGCCCATCAACTGTTGAGTCTCACAACGGGGAAGTGGAAGAATGGGTGGCCCGATCCACCCGAACAAACAAACAAATAAACCATTTTGTCTGTCCTGTTAAAACAAGCTAAAGATTCCGAACAAGGGGCTCAAGGGCCACAGTGTCAGTTCTGCCCAAGTGGGGGCCGTTGATGAGTCAAAAAAATGTGGGTATCTTTCCCCACTGCTCCAGAAAAGCCCCACCGGGGAAGAAAAACTGGAGAAAACAGGAGAGGTTCAAAAGAACGAGTGAAATGAAAACACCAAAGGGTTTCAAATAAATGCGCCTCTACTGCGCAAGCTCGATTCCGCTGACGGAAGAGCGGGCTGCCTCTACCGCAGCACAAGCCGAGATGTCCTCGAGGCTTGTCCCTCAACAGTTGTGTGGCAGATGCCCATGTTGATGGGCACTGGTTTGGTTAAAAGGTGTTCCCTCCGCTCACACTATAACCAAACCAGGGCCATCAACTGTTGAGTATTGAAAGGAGAGTTGCTAAAACAGGACTCGAAAAATGAGAAAAGAAAAGAGAGGTCCTTGATCTGTCCTTTGTTCAATATGGCCGTGCCCCCGAAGGGGCTGCCACCAGCTGTTGCTTCCTGTCATCCTTCCCCAACCTTGTTCCTCTTGTCACAAACTCAAATTCACCCGCTGACGAGGAGGCGAACAGGGTGAAGACTCTGATGCCTCGCTTGACACTCCAGCCATTCTTAAACAGAAGGCGTATTTTGTGAACACTGCCGCTTATCTTGAATCGAATCTTGTGAACACTCTCTCGCTTATCTTGAAGCGAATCTTGTGAACACTCTCTCGCTTATCTTGAAGCGAATCTTGTGAACACTCTCTCGCTTATCTTGAAGCGAATCTTGTGAACACTCTCTCGCTTATCTTGAAGCGAATCTTGTGAACACTCTCTCGCTTATCTTGAAGCGAATCATGTGAACACTCTCTCGCTTCTCTTGAAGCGAATCATGTGGACACTCTCTCGCTTATCTTGAAGCGAATCTTGTGAACACTCTCTCGCTTATCTTGAAGCGAATCTTGTGAACACTCTCTTGCTTCTCTTGAAGCGAATCATGTGGACACTCTCTCGCTTATCTTGAAGCGAATCTTGTGAACACTCTCTCGCTTATCTTGAAGCGAATCTTGTGAACACTCTCTCGCTTATCTTGAAGCGAATCTTGTGAACACTCTCTCGCTTATCTTGAAGCGAATCTTGTGAACACTCTCTCGCTTATCTTGAAGCGAATCTTGTGAACACTCTCTCGCTTATCTTGAAGCGAATCTTGTGAACACTCTCTCGCTTATCTTGAAGCGAATCTTGTGAACACTCTCTCGCTTCTCTTGAAGCGAATCATGTGGACACTCTCTCGCTTATCTTGAAGCGCATCTGTTCATCTCTTTCGGAAATAGTTCCAACCCCATCCATCACCGAGGCGTATATCTTTCCTCACTTGTCATCCACCGCAACCTCTGCTTCAAACACTTTCTCATGATACTACGCGAATTCCTCATGGCTTGCACCACCTACATCATGGAAGCGTGATGTCGTGCTGCTCTTCATCTTCTTCCTTCACGAGTCCGACTGAAGAACTCATGAAACGTATCTGCTTCTCGTCTTGATGAGATTTTGACTGTGGAATGAACATTCGACGGGATAGCGATGGACTCGTTGGAGACGAGCTCCTGATTTGGACACGTCACGACTCCTGGGTTGTCGTCTTGAATGCGATGTCATTCATCTCCTGTCTCACCGCGCCAGGCAGCTGACTTGAGCTGCAGAGTCGGGTTTGACGAGCTCAGATGTAATAGTCTCCTTGATTCCTCTTCACTCTGGTTGATTCATAGTATGTCCCCTGAGCGTCGCTGGGAGATTCTCAGGTTTACTGCCGGATGCAAATCTTTCTCAACACGCTTTTCCAACGAGAATGACGTTGTCCATCGTTCCGTCTTCCCTGTTCAGTGCTGCGCAGAGGGTACACTCAACATCAGTCCACATTGCGATGATCGAGTTCAAGATGACCCCATTATGTGTCCTTGTTCATTAGTATCCGGGAGACAGTGAACATACGCCTGCGATCGTCGTTCAAAAAATGTCTTTTACTGTTCGTGCCATGAGCATCTTGCCTGCGAGTCCATCCCTTCTCAGTGAAAACGATCGTTCCCGTTGAGTCATCTGATGATGTGAGAAACATCGTCCAATAATCTCACTTGAAGACTGGACCATTTCTTGATGGTTCCTTGCTGGACTCTCCTTGAGGCTCGAATTCGAAATGTCACCGAGGAATCTTGCTCCTTCTGGGTTGCGTTGCTTCAGATGGGTCGTTCCCTTCCTCTGTGTAGCCCCGTGTGCACCTGGCTATTTGACGTTGCCTTTCACTCTAGCTCAGCCGACGCTTCGACAAGACTGTCTTTGCTCCGAAAGAAGGCGATGCGCCGATGAAACGCTGTCGTTCCTTCGTTTTCCGCATCTGTTTATCTCTTTCACTTTCTGCTCTCACCGACTGTCTGGCTTGGCACTTGCTCTGTCTTCGGTCAATCGTACGAAGAAAGGTGTATTGAGAGAACCATCCCATGCTCTCCAAGAAGCGAATTTCTGTTCCTCAGACTTGTCCTTCATGTTCTACAGACTGGAGGACGAAACTTTGAGCCTGATAGTCGTGGCTGATATCTTCTTGACCTGCTCTTCTTCCATGTCGGAGCGAGTGGGTTGACCCGACTCATTTCTGTTGTTTCACACTATCATTGTGATGATGGACCTGAATAATGTTTTGTCAGTTCCAACATCTTCCCACTTTGTGAACACGTCTGAGGTGGAGACTGGAGTAGCTCGACGGCTTCGTGTGGCTTCGGATTGCTCCATCTTTACTTCTTTCTGCCCTCTGGTATAACGCTTTCTGAAGTTGAGCTGTTGCGGTTGCCGTTTGAGTACATGTTCTCAGCTTGTGTCCATTCGAAATGTAAGTTGATCACAGTTTCCGAGTTGTCTAGGAATTACTCGAATTATCGGTGTCCATCGCTGATCCCGGATTGGGACTCCGAAACAGTGGATTTCACGGATAAATTTCTTTCTTCCGTTTGGAAACGAGTGCTGGAAGATTTGGAATTGTTAACCCGTCCCGTCTTTGATTTGGATGGCTGCATTAAGGTCAAGATGATTTCTTTCCTGTTTTAGAGTATCACAGGGTTGTCGTGTTCCACTCCATTTTCTCACCAGATTTTGAGCGAGTACCAGCGTTCGGTGCTTAAGTACAACATGGTTGTCATGAATATCAGTTCATTCGATCTGAACATTCTGTCGTGGTCCCAAAGATGCGAAATAGTGTGGAGCTTTCTCTGTCGGTGAAATTCGAGATGAAGAGTCACCCTGTCACAGCAAAATGTTCAAATCAGGTTTCTATGAGTTATTTGAAAGTGTATTTAGGTGTCATGCTGAAGGTCGTGGTCATTGTTTGGTGTTTTAGCTCTTCATGTTGTTGCTCGATCTGAATGTACTCCTGAATGGTTTTTTGGTCGAACTTTAAAGAGCGTCTGCATTCTTCGGTTGGATCGAAGTGTATTTCGGATAGTCCTCATGCTAGTTGCTGCTTCTCAGATTGAGATGGGCCAATATTGAAATGGTTGTGGAAAAACGATATTTCCTCATTTCAGTCTTCCGAAATCGAAAATAAGTGGTTCTCATTTGACAACAGAGCATTAGTATCCATCTTTAGGTGACTTTTGAGGTTCTTGATCGCTGATTTAGTTCGCAAGAGCGGGGACCTCTTAGGCGATACCAACCCAAATATCTCGCTTGTAGTCCGAGGGCATCCCCACCTGGTGGGTGTTTGGTGACTTTGCTTGGCGTTAACCTTGTCGGGAAGGTCCACCGAACCACTTTGGTGACTTTGTCTTCGGAAGTCGGCTGTTTGCGTCCTATCTCGCTATTTGACCCTCCCGCAATCTGGTAGCGGGTAGAGATAAGACCTTTGCATTTTTTCATGTCGAAACTGTTTGTTGCGTGGTGGGAGTAGCACTCATGTTGATTGAGCCTACCCCCGTTCATGTATATGCCTCCGTTCGAAGAAAGTATTGAAACCCGGACGTAGTGTCTTGTTCCGTTTATTCTTTCGGAACTAACCCTCCAACTGGTACCTCCGTCAATCTTCGATGGATTATTTGGATTCAATTGCGTGGCGTCCTTTTGCCCACTTATCCCATCTTAGTCCTTATTGTTTCAGTAACGGCACTATCTTGAGTGCGGACAAAGTTGTTGTACAGCTTGACCATTGTACTACGCTTGAGAGATGTCATTTCGTTGCGGATACATTCAAATGAAAACTACGAGAAGTATCATTGATTGGCTTATTAGTCGTGTTAACGAGATAGCAATCGAAGATTGTCGGAGATAGTTTTGTAAAAACTAATGAGAATATCTATGAAGTTTGTTTGTGTAGATAGATCGGGCCACCCATTCTTCCACTTCCCCGTTGTGAGACTCAACAGTTGATGGCCCTGGTTTGGTTATAGTGTGAGCGGAGGGAACACCAATTTCGTGACGGAAAGTTGTCTGGGCCGGCCACTGGAATGGCAATGAATGAAGATTCAGACAGTGTTTACAGCTGGTCGTCGGGAGTTTTGCAACTCATCGACTGCGACACTCACATCACAAACACTCGGTTGTTCCAGCTGAATCAAGGAGCGATCAACGTGAAGAATGGTTCTCTTGAAATCCGCACATCGTCGTTCGATTCGAACTGTGCCTCGTCCTCCTCGTTTCCGTCTTCTCGTCGCAACATGCACTGCTCGGACGACGGGACGATCACGATTGGGAGTCTGAGTGGAGGAGATGGGTCGAACGGATTGCCGCTGTGGGCGTCGATGGAAGGGTGTGTGATGAAGGGGGATGCAACCCACCCCGACTCGCCTCTGTTCGTTCCTCAGCTGGACAAGGAACAGTCGAAGAGTGTGGTTGACGCAGCCACTCAACAGCACAAAGTGAGCATCGTTGGATCTCGACTGATTCCGTGTGGGTTGTTCTTGGAAGTGTTCGAACACAAATCGGAAAGCAACGCGGATGCCAAATCAGTTGAATTCGAACTGAATCACTCATCCTCTGACACTGAGGTGACTCTCGTCATCGAACAAGAAAAGATCGCCGCGTTGGATCAGAAACACGAGCTCCGATGCCGACTGAAGTTTGGGAAGAATCTGCGAACGACAGACTGGTTCACATTCTCGGCTGCGCACATCGACGATCCTGAGCCGACGAAACCGAAATTCAGCCAAACACCGCTCGGAAAGGCACTTTCATGGATCCTTCCAGTTGTCATAGTCCCTCCACAAACCCGTCAAAAATATATAAACCCGTTTTTATTCGGCTAGACCCAGAATTCGTACTATAGTCGAAAATTGTTTTCATATTTCCACTAATAAACTCATTGACAATGGTAGTTTGAGAGAAAAGTGTCCATGCAATTGATCGATGAAATGAGAAAGAGTCCAATGAATGGGGAGATGAAAAGAATGGATCACATCCACTGGCTTTCAGGCTTGCACTCTGGTTGTCCTGTCTGGGTGCCTGTCCAGCTGGCTGGGGGATGTTCGACCCGGTCTGGCGAATGCCCAGTGTTGGTGAGGACGTTGACAGAGTCTTTGGGGATGAGACTTGGAGACTGTGAGGACGTCCGCGTCTGCGACAGTCGACGGGACAATCCCCGAGCAGAGCCATTTCTACTCGGACGGCAGTGTCTGTGGCGGGTCAGCTTCGTCTCTCTGTGAAGTGGAACTTGATGTCGATTCTGACTCTGAGTTCATCTCAGTCTCCTCGTTGTCGTAGGTGGTACGTGTTGATGCAGCGACGATTGACGTTGATCCGAGTGACGAGAGCGTTGGTGTGATGGCGCGTTGTGTAATGAGCGGTTCAAGTACCTCTTGCGGCTCACTCCCCGCCGTCCTTGTATCGAGAAGTGCTTGTTGGGCAGTGTCGCTTGGCTCTGTCCTGTCTTTTGTCGGACTGCTTTTGGTCTTTCCGGAGGAGAGTGCCCGAAGAGCGGGTGGTTGGTCTGCTTCGGAGCAGCCATCGAAGAAGTGGAGGACACCTTCTGATGAGCGGGCAAGGGATCAGCCGAGCGCTTCGCGTCTGCTGCGAGTTGAGAGGAGGAGGGTGTCTCGGAGAGGGTCTCAATTTCCATGGCCTGCTTCATCAGAGCCTCTTGTTCTTCTTCTCGTCTCTTTCTCCGCTTCTCCTCTCTCAATTCCTGACGTTTCATGTCAAAGTCAAAACTTAGGCGAGCGAGCAGCTGTTTTCGTTCGTGCGCCCGCCGCTCTTCTTCCTCCCTCTCTTCCGCTTCGTATGCATCCACGTCCTTCTTCAAGTCCACCATCCACCTTCCTCCGCAATCGTACGCACCGCTGCTCTGCCCCACTTTGCCAATGATGGGAGTCATCGGGGTGGCCCCTCTGAACGGCACCTTCACCTTCCCCGCCCGCTCCCACACAAATTGTTGGATGTCGCGCTTCTTCATCGTCCGAATCTCAGTCGTCGACGATCGAGATGTCGACCATCTCGCATTGCGACAGAAGTAGAACGGTGGAAGTTGACTCTGGTGGGAGAATGATGAGGGATAAGTTGGACTTGATGGTGACTGTCGTGTGTGAAGTGACTGTCAATTCGACCGGAGACGGGATGACCTTCTTCATTTTCGGTGGAACAGAAAAGGTGAGAGTGAAGGAAGGCAGCGAGTAGATGTGAACAGTTGGTTTGGAGTGTGCCTTCTCTTGCTTCTTCTCTTCGTCGGGGAGTGGCTCCGGTGTAGTGTCTGGGACGGTCTCTTCTTTGAAGGTCGAGAGGGGCTGCGTGAGGATGGTGACTTTCCGCTTCTTGACGAACAGATTCCCTTCCTCGTCGTCTTCTGCTGTCTTGGGTGGCTGTTCGTTGAGTACTGGCGGTTCGGGAGCAGACACTTCCATCGAGATCACTCGCTCCTCCTCGTCTACCTCGATAGACCATTTCACCTTAACCACCAAATTGATGTTCCGTAGAGCAATGACGGCGTCTGACAGACTGAGCGGAACTTGGTCGCTCTTGTTGACATGCGAGAGAGGGATCTCGTCGTGGTTCGTTGGCAGCTGGCGTGGTTTCGGAGCGGCGAGGTTGGACGAAGAGTGGGCGAGGAAGGAGCTCGCAATGGGTGATGATGTTTGAGAGAAGCTTAACGATCGATTGGAGACACGAGGAGAGGATGCGAGAGAGCGGGCTTTGGTGTGCGAGAAGGAAGGGATGATGGGGCTGCGGTCGGCCCGGGTTCCATTCCACTGCTGGTCCAATGACGAGTCATCCTCTTTCGAAGTGAAGGTGCGTTTTGAGCTGAATCGTGGGAGGCGCAGGTCGGATGAATCAAGTCGCAGTTCGTGGACAGTCTCGACACCCTTCTGGACGGTTGTAGCGACTGCTTTTGGGGGGAAGGTTGTTTGGCGTTTGTTGCTTCTTTGGATTCGTCATCACTGTCGATGAAAATGCGGTTCCGGGGCGCTGATGATGAATATTACCTTTTGCAAGTGGCGGGAGGATCACAAGCGGAGAATGATGTGATGGACGGACATGGATGACCTGCCACGGAGTCTTTCGAAGACTAACTTTCAGGGAGGGCGAGTGAGGGAGCGACGGCGTCTGTGTGGAGAGAGACGACTGAGCTTGCTGGAGGTGCACCTGCTGTGGGGAATGTGTGGCGCGGGAAGGCCAGGGCGGACGGGTTGGTTGGTGTGAGCGGGAGGTGACTACTTCCTTATCGAGCCCTGGTGTGCGAGTGGGATAGGAGACGGGCGGGGAGTGAGTTGTTTGGTTATGTTTGTTTCTCCGAGTTCTCAATTAGATCTCCGGAGAACGAATTGATCATTGACTTTTGCGATGCGTTGAGGAGCTTGTCTATCGATGAGGCAATCGTTTGAAAAATCTGTTGTGATGATGGAGAAGAGGTGGTATTTGGCAAATTTGGCATCGATGATCTTAAATTCTGAGATAGAAGATATGATTCAATTAAGTACCCATTATTTGAAAAAGAGTCACAAACATTTTAAATCAAGTTCAGATAACCTAATTACTACAACTGGTTTTTAATACACCACATTTTGACTCCCTACCGAGTTGAGACAACTATTCATTTTATTTTTGAATAAAGACGGGTTTATATTTAAAAACGGGTTTGTGGAGGGTCTATCAGCATAGTTGTGCTGCTGCTCATCCTCCTCATCATTATCTTGATCGTGTGGCGACGAACGCGACAGTCAAAACAGGAAGAAAAGACACAAATGACTGAAGGACAAGAGAACGATGAGTACATGAACAATGTGGAAGATCAGGACATGAACATGAGTGAAACCAACAACATCATTGCTGTGAATCAGCACAAAGGAGAAACAACGAACAGTGCGTCAACATTCGGTGTTCCTTCGTCAGAAAAAGAAGAACTGAGATCTCAACACGACTTCGAAAAGATTGAAGAATGCATTGAAGTCTGTCAGAACGAACCAGATTGTCTGTCAGATTTGATTGGATCAGGACAGATCGTGGCTACGAAAGGGCTTCTCGGTAGAAGGAAGAACGATGAAGACGAAGTGACTGATCTACAGCGGAAGATGCAAAACTGCAAGTCTGACGGAAGAATAATTATCTCAAATCTGATTCATTATCCACTTTGGATTCATCTGTAGTTTTCCTAAAATAGACGCAGAGTAACAATCGTGGCGAAGTGTCGAGAAAAACAAACAACATGGGATGATCGTCTTCTCTTTCTCCATCCATCGAGCCCATCCGACTGTCATTATCACCGCATGCATCATTTGTCCTTTCGTACTTCAAAATACGTTTCTGATCACATCTAAAAAATATTTCAACTTGATACGACAGATGAAACTTTTCTGCACATCAACGGTGTATATTGTATTTTTGTTCAGCTTTCTTTTGTACAGTCTCTAAATCTTCCGACATTTTTGACAACACTCTCCCAAATACAAGTATAGCAGTCAATCTTCAGTGAAAACGACTCTTTCCGAAACCATTTGTCAAATTGCACTTCGATGAAACCATGCAAATCTCCACAAATATACTGTGTGTCCTCCATTTTACTCAACTATTTCAGACTGTATGATGATATCTCGCCGTTCTCTTGCCCTGCTTTCTCTCATTCAGTCCACTTTCGCTGAAATTGTGTATTCACAGACAAATATCAAGATGTATTCTGTTGAATGCAGAAATTCGGTCGGATACGAAAATTTGGAGGATCACCGCATGCGAAATGGAAGTGATTTCTGTGAGTCTTTGAAAGCAATGAATGTCTCCTTCCTTTCATCCATTGTTATTCCAACTCTGATTTCTGACCCAACCAGACCTTTTCTGAGATGTCTCAGTCGGAAAATGCTCATACTCCATTGTTAAAGCAAGATGTGCAACTCGAGCAAGAATGCAACAATCTCTCACTCTTAAACTTGAAGGAAGAAGAAAAACATGACGAGATTTGTGATTAAGATACCGATTCACATTTGTCGGTTTCTGATTTTCAATCAATTCGAAAGAGCCGGGCCGCTGTGGATTGTCACAATTCACTTTTCACTCTTTTCTCCGTTCATCGTTCCATTTTAATAATGATTCCACATTTCTCTGTTTTGTCTCCAAATTTGTTCGTGAAATTCCAATTAGGCAAGTGAAACTTGTCTTAATAATTGAGATCCGATCAATCCCCCAAGTGGACAATTGTCTCACAAACAAACCAATAAAGCCGTTTTGGTTGTGAGCGTCTAAAAGAACACTAGCATACTCCCCAAAGAAGAGAATAAACCATGTTTGAACTTCAGTGCCATCTCATCTCGTCCTTGCAGTTTTACATTTTCCGCTGTACACATCCATCAATCCATCCAACGACGAACTGGACACCTTGCTGAAACTTGCTTTACATTTGATTGTCATGTTGCATGAGTGGTGGAGTGATTGCTCTTGGTCACCGGAGGTGTTGGAGTGGTTGGAATGAGACTGCACAATTCTCCTCTCCCGTCAAGCTCTTGTTTTCGTTTTTGTTCGTCATCATTTGCTGTTTTGGGGGATATGTTCATTCAGCGTGATGTTTTCCGTTGTGTTTCTCAAAAAATGAAGCTAAAACAGAATACATGCGTAATGAATCAAGAAATACAGAACTAAGATTCAAACCTCCACAAAGAGGAAAACAACAAACTAATTCTAATAAATGAGATAGAAGAAGAGAAAATACTATGATGATAGAAAGATGAAAAGGATGAGTGAATCGTCAGAAGAAGGGAGAAAGCAGATGTCACGAAACAATAACATCATTCCGTGAACACGCTTCACTCCTCCTCTTCTCACTTTCACATCTTCCGTTCAGGCGACTCGGAAGATTCTTTCGTGTTCTCTTCGGTCAACTCCGTCGGCATGTCTGACACATTCAATGTTGGTTCGGCTTCATTTTCAGACTCTAGTTGATCAGTAACTGATTGAGTGACAGTTGGTGCTGCGTCGTGGGCTGTTTCGATCATTTCGTCTTTCTTCTCCACTGGTTTCTTCGAGCGACATCTCCAAATCAGCAGGAGGGCAACAATCACTCCAACAATCACAACAACCACAACAACAATCACAGGAATCAGCCACAACAGGTTTCGCGGTTTCTCTCGCAGAACAAGATGCGAAGTTCCAATCGACTTGTCCCCGTTCAGAAGACGCACTTTCCATTCCAATTTCGACGAAAGATTCGCAACGTCGTTTGGCGTCACAAGAAACTCAATTCGAGTTTCTGTGAACAACGATGCAGTGTCGGTGTCAACAACCAGAGTCAACGATTCTTCTGAGTTCCCATCCTCCAACGAAGTGAACACTTCCACTTCAAGTCCACACGGAAGGAACCCACTTCCAACCAGTTCCAGTTCGAAATTCCCCGTTTTCTTGTCAAGAGTGATTCGAGATTCGGAGGTGTCCAGAAATACAATTGACATCGTCGTCGCGGTTCCAGACACAGAACATCCATCACCAGAGATTCCAGATCCAGGCATCGAAACGCTTCCACCATCCCCTCTCAGAACTCCAACTGACAGCGTCCCACCTGAACTGCACATCACATTTCGACGAGCTGATGGGAATTCTTTGTTCGATGGTCCATTCGACAGGAAAGTCACTTCTTCCAGTGTCACATTCCCTCCACTTTGCATGATCCCTCCTTGCGTCAGCTTCGTCAGACTGCATGATTTGAACACCGCGGTCGACTTCATAAATTCAATCGTTCCTGTCGACCACGAGCAAAGATCGCTGTCTGCGTTACCAATCCCCGAGTTCGCTGTGGAAGATGAATCGAATGAGATCGCTCCATTGTTGAACTCGAACGATCCAGATGACACAGAAACCAGTTTCAGGTCGAGCGACGAAAAGCCAATCAGAGCATCCACGTCGGTCAGAGTCAGCGACGCATTCGACACAGAAAGCACAACCAGCGGACGAGATGAGAATGTCGAAGGAACAATCAGCGATGCACGGACAACACCTCCCTTCCTCACAATCACTTCATTCTCGTCCGAAATCGAAACTGTCGTGCTCAACGAATCGGATGTCACAAGTTTCAGCGTCGTTGGCTTCACTCCCATCTTCATTGCAGTTTCAAACGCAGCAGCCAACGATCCACAACTGTTGTCATCTCCTCGGCAGCTTCCATCTCCTCCCTTTTTCTTGTTCACTTCGATCACAAATGATGTTTCGATTTGTGGAATGACGAGGGAGAATCCATCTGACTCCAACAGCACTGAACTCCCGTTGAATGTGATCTTGTCCACTTTGTATGTCTCTCCGAACGCGAATCGAGTGTCTTCTCCACCTGGTCCGACTGACACTGACGACGACTTCTGATTGTCCCATCCGTTTTGTTCTTTTTCGAACGAGACAATCAGAGTGAGGCCGGAACTCCCTTCGAAGTGGATTGTGTACTCACCCACATCCAATTTGAATCCTTCCAGCCAGATCATCATTTCGCCAATCGTTCCTGGCTGGAAGAGGAGCTTGCGAACACGTGGGGAATCGGAAGTGAAGAAAGAGGGGGGAGGGGAAGGGATATCGATTGGAGTGGTCGAGATGGATGCAGCGACGAGCAAATAAGTGCACAAAGATTGAAGTCGTCCGCTGTCTCCGAATGACAACACTTTGCTGGTTCCAGTTGTGGAGAGGGAGGGGAAGTCGACAACGACAACACGACATGTGGCAGGCGGAGAGTCCTCCGAATTTGGATTGTTTGGAGTTGTGTTGTCGAGCAGTAGAAGCATCCTTCCTTGAACTGGGTGTTGTGTCTCAACTCCAATTGTTCCAACAAGCATTGTGTCAGACAGTGTGAGTTCGAGACTTTTGAGATTAGTCGAAGTCCCAAACTGTTGGATGATCCCCGTTTGGATTCCGAACTCAAGGAACATCACACTTGTGGTGTAGTTGTCGGTGTGACAGTCCGATACACGCGTCTCCAAATCAATGGGAGTCCCACAGCCAGATGAGAGGTACACGTCACTTCCTTTTGTCGCTGAATTGCCCCTGAACTGCACCGACGAGAGTCGAAGTGTGGAAGACTCAACGAAAAGAGCTCCTCCTTCACCTTGTTCTTGATCGACGGCACAATCTATGAACACACAATCGCTGATCGTGACTATGTCAACTTTGTAAGCATACACACATCCTGCCACGGCTGTCTGAGCGGAGGTTGCCATGTTCTTGAAGAAGCACTTGTCGATGGAGAGGAGAGCGGAATCCCGGAGACAAAGTGCAGCACCAAAATTACCTCCAGTGCAATTCAGAAAAGAACAAAGGGAGAGGGTCAGCCTTCCATTTCCTCTCGTTCTGCCGTAGATTGAAATTGGTCCACCAAATCGTCCTTGGATGTGTTTGAAGGAACACTCAGTCATCGTCACGTGATGAGGCACCCACACATACACACACGCACCAGCATCGAATGATGACATGGCAGTGAATGTGCACAGAGTGAATGCGACAATGATTCGATCTGTTTCATCTTCAAATGCGAAGTGGTCGTCCTGTTGGAAGTGTCGGAGAGTGAACTCCTCGGAAGAGTCGGCGTTCGATGAACAGTGCGAGAATGACGTGTTCACACAACCAACACACCCAAATGCATTGATGTCAAGACACCCTGTTCCAGATAGATGCGATGTGCTCAACGTCACTGACGTCCCAACCAACTTTTGACAAAGTCCACGAGCAACAACAAGTCCAGAACGAGAGCATCCACGCGACGTCACATTTCGAAGAACACTCCCAACAAGAAATGTCGAGATATCCCCCAAACCAATCTCATCTGATCGTGTTGAATCGTGGGAGAGCAATCCAAAGTCCAGCAGAGGGCCTGTTCCCACAATCAGCGACACATTCGACAAAACTAGTCCAGCTCCACTCACAGACAGAAACGGAGACACATTGTCCGAGTGGGGTGTGTCTGTTGATGATGAATCGCGTGGGGGTGTTGGGAGACACGTGCATGTCCGAACCAGCGGAAGAAGAACCATCGAAGAGGATGAGACGTGAGAACAATCAATAACACTGATCGCACTCCCAACCCCATCCAGTTCTGTTCCCACCACAAATGCTGTCTGTTTCGAGTTCGATACAATCTTGCTCCAGGACACAATCACTTCGGACGATGACACTTTCGCCAAAGCCATCCCATCACTTCCACAGTCAAGTATCAGATTGTTCATTGATACTGTCGAGTTATCAAACAGGAACAGTGAATGGGACGTGCCCATGTGACCTTTGGCAAAATGGTTGAGATGTTGCGAACGATCGTTTTCGAGTTCGTTCATCACTGCTGTTCCCTCAGAGGATGCATGAGAAATTGTGGATGTGGATCCCTCCATTTTCAGCATCGTGGATATCACCGGGTAATCGATAAGTTCAAAGACACCCGGAGAGAGTTGGAGGATATCGGAGTTTGGTTCGTGGTTCATGGCGCCGCCATTAAGATGAAGATCCATGATGGCAGACAGAGTTGTTGCTTCATGTGAGGCAACTGTTAAAATGAACAGCCAAAACATTTTGGACAATCAAAGAAGAGGAAAGTTGGTGAGATCATGACCCCATTCTTCAAAATGATTGATTCAACGATTGACATCAATTTTCAGCATGTCTGGAACAGTATATCTCTAAGTTCCGTTTATCTGAAAGGATCATTTTCGGTGTACTTAGGCCATTGCTAAGCATCGAACTTCAGAGATGAAGAACGAAACATCTAAAACGAAGATGGGAAGGTGACGTGGCAATTGTGTGGAAGAGGAGGAAGTGATGAACGTCAGAAGAGCAAAACCAGGCGGGAAATGGGTCATGACCTGACAATGAACGACTATTCAGGGAATCGAAGCTTGAGCTTATCTCCGGTCAGAGTGGGCTTGTTTGAGAATGTCAGTGATTTGATGACCACGGGTGGTGACGTATCGTCAAATTGAACAACAAATCGGAACGGAATTGGGGCTTTGTTGATATCTTCACGACATGTCCAGTTGCGGATCCTGATCTTCACACTTCGGGCGTGGGCACGAGTGTCAACTTCAATCATCACGTTTGATCGGGATGATCTCTCCTGAACAGTCCAGGATGGTATGTCATTTGTTTCGTAGTGGAAAATAGACTTGGTTCCTGTGTCCACGAGATGAGGCGATACAACCCCAATCCAAACAGTGCCTGGACCATCACAAAGGAGCGAGAGTTTGGCAATATCAGAGTCAATAGGTTGAGAGAACAGCGTTGTGGGGATGAAACAGATCGGTTTCATGTGCGTGCCTGGGCGAAGCTTGAATATGTTGCCAGACCTCTGAACAAAATCCTCGTCGAATATTTCGATGGCATCGGCCCCAATTTTTGACTGTTTCTTGAATCTCCGATTTGTATTGACCAACATCCACGTTCGTTCCGCGACATGGTTCAGAAGAGGGTGCATGTCTGATAATGTGGCTTCAAATCTCAGTTGACGTTCGTTCATGAGGTGGAATGCTTCGAGCATCGATTTTTGGATTCGCTTGATTTCTGCGAGGCGCTGGTCGAGTGCCGCAATGTCTGTCAGTTTCCGGGCATTTTGAATCTCACGTGAACCGATAGCATTCTGAATCAGTGCCAACAAACTGGAAGCAATGCTCTGAAAAACAACGGAATGCGAGGATTAGACGAAGGAGAAACACACTGTCAATCCAACCGAGCTGTGAGACGACACGATGCCAGAGAGGATCGACACAAGACCACACGATTCTGCAATCGCACAGTGAGTTGGGAGTTCATCCAGATCTGACGGAAAGAGACAACGAGAGGTGAGAAGAGAGTTGAAAGAAAAATCACTCAAGATTATTGATTGAGGAAGAAAACAACGAAACGATGAAAGATCAGAAATGGGAGAAGGGATGATCGTGAAGATCAAACCTGATTCCAGAAATGTCCGAATCTGAGAAAGAAGAGGCAAAGTCTCTTTTTCTGAACAATTCCGAAGCGATGAACAATAACCCCGAATCACTTCTTCCTGGATAAACACATACAATAAATGAACGAAATGAGTAATCAATGAGATTCACGAAGAATACAGAGGAAGAAAGAGAAAAACATAAACAAAGAAAGTGGAGGTGAAGACACACAATATCAGACAATGATGGATCAGAAGAAGACAGAGGATGAGATTGGAGAGGTGTGGAAGCAGATTCAACAGGGTGTGTGCACAAACGAGTGATCATGAGATTGATCCATCCCCATTGATTGTTTCTTCTCACATCTCAAACTCGAGAAAGATTGGCTTGTCTGAACAAATTATGTGGCTGCTTTGTCGTTGCAAAATATTTGAATACATAATGAAGACAATCATGTTTGAAGAAAAGTGAACGAATAGTGCTTCATTTCTCCCTCAGTCTCAATCACTTCGCCTCTTCCTCGTGTTAACCACCTGTCGACGTGCCATCTGCTTCAGCGGGGCCACACTTGCAGCAACACAGCAAAGATGGCAATGTGCAAGACACACAGTGAGGGAGCGTGAGAAGATGGGTTTGAACGAGAAATGCTGATTCTGTCTCGTCGAGACTTTCCGAAGGCAGTCAGTGACGCATCGGAAGTGGATGGGTGCACATGTCAACAAGGATGGACTCTTCTCGTGCAGACAGGCTCAAACGATCACGATGGTTTGCGTTCGGTGTATGCCATGTCAGAAGTGTGAACTGGACAATTCTCCCAATTGTCCAGTACAACGAAGAATGCGGTCGCAATTCGTTCCCATCGCAACAAAAGACGATAATCAACTGAAGAGCTGAAGTTGAAAAAAGAAGGAATAAACATGAAATCACTCGGGGATGACTCGTGCAGAAGAAAGCGTATCCGAGTCCCGTCTCACCATTCCACATTCCATCCCAGCAAGCTGGAGATGGTGTGACAGTCGATGCTAACGGTGTTTCCATAAATTCCTTTCTTGGTGTGTTTCATCAATTGTTCGAGTGAGTCTTCGAAGCCGTAAGCAAACATGGATTCGATGACAAGTGCCCCAAAGGATACCACTTCAGTATTTTGTCTGTTCCAATCAATCATTGAATCACAGAAACTGGTGACATCTCTGTTGAGATGAGATATGTCCTCGATGGACGAGAGGCAGCTTGAGAAAGCCATCACAATCGGAGATGCGAGAATAAATCCCAATGTTGGATGATGATACGGACATATTCGAATGAGTGTGCACAAGAGATCCATGAAGTTGGTAAACAAGAGGGGATCGACAAGATGTCGATTCGAGCAGAGAAAGGTCAGATACTGCGACGACGGGAGCACGACCATCTGGAAGACGAGGTCGCGATGATACGGGAGGTCAACTGCTGTTCGTATTCCAATGTTGCTGATGAGCGATTTGGTTGAGAGAAGGAGATGATGGGTGAGGGTTTCGACGAGATTGGTGTGCAGAATCTCGTTTCCTGACATTGGAAGTGTGTGAGGCTGAACAGTCGCAAAGACGTTGGTGAAGAAATCTGCTTCCAAGAAGCGAAGTCTGACAGAAAGAGAGGAGGAAATGAGAACCAATTTGAGCAAAGAAATCGTTGCGGCAACCACTGTCGAGTGGGGAGACGACAGGAGAGTCAGAATGCTCTCAATAAACTCGGAAAGCGATCCAGTCGAAGAAGGAACAAGATCGATAACGAATCTCGCTTCTTGTTCTGATTGTTTCCATGTTGGTTCGAGTTTCTTCAAAAAGTGGACAGCTCTGTCTTGAAGGGCTTCGTCGAATGGGTAACCCTCTTTCACGAGGGCAACAAGCGAACAGTAAATCCTCGACTTGTACCCAACCCACAAATCAGCATCTGGATCGAAATACAGGAATGATGTGTTGGGGATTGTTCTGGTTGACGGTGGTTTCGTTGAAGGAGGTAATGCCACAATTTCTGCTTTAGAACTCTTTTCTTCTTCAGTTTTTATTTTTTCAATCTGTTTTTCGTCTTTCATTTGCTTCTGTTCATCATCTTCTTTATCTGCCTGTTCCTCAGCTCCTTGTCTCGCTTCTTCTTCCTTTCTCTCCCTTTCCTTCTCTTCTCTCTCCTTCTCGTGCTCATCCCTTCTTACTCCTTTCTCTCCTGTCATCTCCTCCACCATCGAATACAGCCCTTGCATCATCTTCATCAGATCTTCTATTTGTTGGTCTTTCCTTTCCATCTCCTTCTTCAGCTCCAGAATTTCCTCTCTCATCGCTTCCATTCTTGATTCGTAATTCAACCACAATTCGGAGTTCGGATTGAATTGCTGGAATTTGTCTTGGTCTGAGAGGAGCATCCCATCGGAATCGGGAGCATCAGATCGCTTGAGATCATCTCTGCTCGAACTGGATTTCTTCATAGAACCTCAATGAGTACGGATAAATCAATGAACGGTGGTGGCAAAGAGCAGTTTGGTTTTGTTGTGGGTCATCTCCGTCTCGAGGAAACTACAGTTTATTGACACTGTGTGCATGGATCCACCACTATACCTCACACTCTCTCTCGATTCAACGACATCAGTTGACGTTTTACTGGCTGCTCTCTCCTCTTTCATGAACACCACTTCGGACTTACCACTCTCGACTGAGGCTCTTTCACAAGCAGAACGTCTTCTTGATCTCATTCCATCAATGTGCTTTGATTGTCTGAGTGAGTTCACGGTGTTGTCCACACTTATTACTCGAAAGGAGATCCGAATCCAAAACAAGTCCGCCTGCCTCCTTCGAGATTTCATTTCTCAATGTGATCAAGTGAATTTAGCTCAGATCCTTCATGCAAATCTGATTCCAACCATTTTCCACTCAATAGACCATGGGAACATTCAAATCAAAGAAACAACAAAACAGTTTCATGTTCACATCCTCCAATTCCTTCATTCTCTGCATCAAATCACTCCCCCAGATGCAGACAGATCCGCACGTCGCTCTCCATCGGAAGAGACTGCTGGTAGCCTCGCCTCTCAAGACCTGTTCTTCGAGCAAGTTGTCGTCTCCTCACAGCCTTACATCATCCACCTGCTGGTCAACAAAAGAGTACAGCGAGCAATCAGTTACCTGGAATCAGCAATCCAAGTTGCCACGCAGATGATCACGCCGTTCCACGCCCATCTCCCAACATTTGACTTCGCCGACCGAACTGGGCTGATGCTGCACGTGGTCAAACAGCTGGCCAACCCGAGATTCGCAAGCCTGTCTGAGAATGTGATAGATGACATTCTTCAGTCGATGCAACGATGGAGACGGCATGGAACCGATGAAATGAAAACAGCACGATTTTTCGTCCAAGCCTTGTGTGCGGAAGGGTTTGCGGACTTGGCTGAACAGTTCCTGCACAGAAAGTGGGTAGACGCCTGGAATTGGTCTTCTCGACGAGAAAGCCTCATGAGATTCCTTGGACAAAATCCACGTCACCAAAACATGGATTGGGGGATCTTCTGGTGATCATTGGGTGTATATTACATTTGAAAGAATTCCACATGTTCTCAATCGAACTGAGAATACGGTAATTTTCAACATTTAGGACAAAAAAAGGGAAAACTCGAAGTTTTTGGTGGCTTGAGGAAGCAGAAACAAGAAAAGAAGATGAAATTGATATCATGCCTAGCACATGCGGATCTTCTTGCACACAACTTCTGGGGTGACCTTCTGTTGGATGAGTTCCCAGGCCTTGTCGATGAGAGATTCAACAACACCAGAGCAGAGGCCTTCGATCAGTCCGAGCTTGGAGCAGACTTTCTGGTTCAAGTAGTTGAGGAGCTGGGACTTTTGGGAGAATCCGGCTTCTTCAGCGGTGGCCACAAGGATTTTGCAGATGTCGCATTTTCCGAAGGTGTCAAGGATGTCATCCTCGATCATTTGTTCGTATTCCTCATCATAGAATTCGAGGTCATCCCAGTAGCAGCGGGAGGCGGTGAAAAGGCAGAAGAAAAGTGACAGCATGTTTTTGTTATGAACGTTCGGGCAAATGGGTATTTTTGACTTGATCCATCTCAATCGAATTGTGGGAGAAGCTTGTCACTTATTATTCATCAAATAGTCATAACAATTCGATGAAGATTTTCCTAACATTCTGTGGCAAGTTTAACATGTCTGATACTCTCGGTTTGAATTTCTGCACCCATAAGTCGTAGTTCAATTTTCCTGAATGGAAACGCCTCTTCCACCAGGATGGAAGCAGGCCGTCGATGCCAAGACTGGTCGTAACTATTGTATTTCTCTTTCTATTTTTCATCGACACATCGACACACTCCTTCAGATTTTAACAAACAGCTGAATATACGAACCTGGACAAGGCCAACCGATGAGGAACCCTCTCCTGCTGAACAACCTTCTGTCCCCCTTCCTGATGGTTGGGAAGGTATCTATTCAGTTTTTTTAACAAATTTCTCGTCTCTTCTCTTCATTTTCACATTTTTTTCAACAAATCCATTTCACAGCAAAAACTGACAGATCATCTGGAAAGGTCTTCTATATCAACAAAGAAAAACGTATGTCCACGTGGAACCATCCAGACACGTTTCAACTATCTAAACAATTGAATGAGGAATCGTCACAGGAAAATCCACCCCCGGTCTCCTCTCCCCCACCGTCAAATCCCCCACAGCCCGAACCACAAGTTCTCCCCACCCCCTCCCAACCTCACCCGACTCCTCCATCGTTCTCTAAACTGCCACAACCAGCTCCGCCTCCTTCAGCTTCATCCGACCAATATTCACCATTAAACCGTCCCCCTTTAAAACACTCAGTCTCCGCATCTTCCCTGATTACTTCCCCACCTGTCCCAGAAAGAAGACCGTCTGTACTTCCAACTGGTGGCCCACCACCAGTTCCTCGTCGTCCTCCACCACCCCCTGTGCGCTCTAAACACTCAGCGACAGTGGTGTCAGCAACGAGTGGTGGTGCGTTTGATGGGATGTCCGCTCATTCATCTCAAAGCGAGCTCCAGAAGCCCACACCTCATTCGCGAAATTCATCGTATCTACTGCAACAGCAGCTTCCGTCAAGCGGATATCCGCTTCGGGGACTTCCTGGTGATCTGAAAAATGCCATTCACAATTTTAAAATCGAGGGTTTCGCGAAAGAACACTTTGCTACACATAAGCGTGGAATATTCAAAAGAAAGGTTGTCAGTGTTGAACAACTGCTTGTTTATCAATCACAGCCCATTAAACAGGCTCTCCTCTCGTCTGTTGAGAAGAAGAACGGAAAAACAGCGGTCAAGAATTTTGAAGACATCCTGGCCTTTATGGCCGGAAAACAGACCAAAGTCACCAAATCATCAATTGCCGATCGTATCATAAAACGGGGAATAACAAAACCAGAACTCCGCGACGAGATATTCGCTCAACTATGCAAACAGACCAACACAAAAAATTCATCCCAAGATTCAGCAACTAAGGAAACACTTCCATTTGAAAACAGGCTCAGGGCTTGGTACCTTCTTGTTTTCTGCTGCGAGCATTTTGGCCCATCGATGGACTTTGAAAGAACACTTCTCTCGTATCTGGATTCCGCCATGGATCCGTCGACCGCAACTGACAATCGAAACGAAGGTCTGAATGCCGAGGAGGCCGAAAAAGTGTCAGTTTACGCACAATACGCGTTTAACAAACTTTATCAAACACTATGTGATGGGGAAAAGAAAAAATTAGGACAATCGGGATCAAACGAAACAACTGGCATTACCGAAGGCACACTTGCCGAATTGTCGCAGCTATCCAATTCCTGCATCGTTTTCGGAGTGTCTTTGGAGGATCTCATGTTCCGGCAGACCCAACCTCATTTTTTTGAGAAATGCGAAGCAGAACATCCAAAGGGTGGACTCTGGCAGAAAATGTCAGATATCCCTCTTCCGTTCATCCTCCCATATTTAACCATTAAAATCATCCACACAGGCGGTCTGACAGTTGAAGGCATCTTCAGGAAGTGTGTCACCGTGACAGAACTCCAAGCAGCAATATCAGCGCTGAACAATGGCAAATATGCCTTATCTTCAGCTGATCCTCATTTATACGCTGTCCTTCTCAAGACTTGGCTCAAACAACTTTCCCAGCCTCTCATTCCCTCTCACTTCTATCCCACGATTCTTGAGCTCGTCACAGCCTACCAAAGCAACCGTCCGGACACAACCAAGATTGCAGAAATCCTTAATTGCGAGGAACACAACATCCCAGGTGTGGAACAAGCGTGCGTGCACTTCGCCTGGTCGAACATCGCACCGATGCCGCTGCTTATTCTCAAGTACATCATGCGGTTTCTACGCCTTGTTCTACAGGAGCAGTACGTTATTCACACGCGGATGGACGAGCACAACATCTTGCTCATGTTCTCACCTAACCTTCTTCGATCGCCCAGTGTCAATCCGTTGGAAGCTCTGGAGAACCTGAAAAAGGAACTTGTCTTCATTGGAGGGTTATTGCATGGCCTGGAAGGGGGGGAAGAAGAAGAACGACAATTTGCAGATATGGAGCGATCTGTCCTGCAGTGCGTGTCCTAAATTGCATTAAAATCAGCGTTAATGTTTGACTTTTGTGGAATGACGGTTTTCTTTGTCTTCTTTTCTCACATCTCATTATTCCTTTTTCAATTCGTCCTGCGCGACCATAATCAATTCAACACTCATCTTCCCGTTTTATGTCGAGAAAACGTCGCTTCAAATGAAGAGTGAGGTGAAATGAGAAAAACAAGACAAGAACACAAAATTTATCCTCGATCTCTTTCCCTGGCCATCAACTCATCAATAACTTTCTTATCCTCCACCCATCCCACAATAGCTCCATCCAGTGTCAACATCAGCTGTCCCACAATCTCCATCATCCTTTTCCCTTCCTCCAACAATTCTTCCTCAAACACAGTCCTTGCTGTATACACCGACGATCCCGACATCATCGAAGCTGGTGTTCGAACCGCCGAAATAGGAGACCGCTGATTCATCAAATGTTCAGGCCAATTTGATCGAAGTGGTGAACCACCAGAATCCCAATCTCGTCGCATCGACGACGTCAGAGCAAGAACGTGTTGTGGAGAGCGAATTGTGATTGGAGTGTCGATTTCGCTTCGGGTGGATGGCTGGGCAGATGAGGGATAAATCGCACGAGTTGGTGTTTTGGGTGATGGAGTGGATTCGTCCTCTCCTCTCACCAACACCACTCGTTTCAGTCTGTCGTTCTCTTCTTCCAATCTGCGCTGGTTTTCAGCAGCTGCGATTCGCTCTGCTTTCATCAGATTCTGCAAATCGATGAGATCTCGCTTGGCGTGTTGTTCAGAGAGGAGAAGACGATCGAGTTCGGATTGGAGGGAGAGAATTTGGGATTGTTCTTCTTCGCGTTGGATGTTTCTCGTTTCTTGGGCGAGACGAGCAGCTTCAGCTGCTTCCTCTTTCGCGGCTTGTTCTTTGGCGATGCGTTCTTGTTCCTCTCTTTGTCTCTTCTCCTCTTCTTCCCTTCGCTTGTTCTCTTCTGCCTCTGCCTTCTCTTTCCTTTTTCTCTCCTCTTCTTCTCTTTCCGCTTGTTCCCGTGCTGCTCTTTCTGCTACTTCCTTCTGTCTTCGTTCCTCCTCTTCCTTCTGCTCCCTTTCTTCCTCTTCTTTTCGTTTTTGTTTTTCAGCTTTCCTCTCTGTCCGTTCTCGATTTCTTCTCTCCTCTTCTTCCTTTCTTCTCTTCTCTTCCTCTTTTGCTTCATTCAACAATGTTTTGAGAGTTTCCTCTCTTTCCTTTGCTTCTTCAAGCTTCAATTCCCACTCTCTCCTTTCTTTTTCCCATTCTTCCCTTTCCTTCTGTCTCTTCTCTTCATCTTCTTTCTCTCTCTTCTCTTTCTCAATCTTCTCACGAAGGAGTCTCTCTTCTTCCTCTTTCCTCACTCTTTCCTCCTCTTCTGCCTTCTCCTTCGCAATTCTCTCCTCTTCTTCCCTTTTTCGTTTTTCTGCTTCTTCCCTCTCTTTGTCCAGTCTTCTATTTTCTTCAGTTTGTTGTTCGTTTTCTTCTGACCCTCTCTTCTTTCTCTCTTCCTCTGCCTGTTCCATTGCAAGCAGTTCTTCTTCCCTTTCTCTCTCCAATCTTCTGATTTCTTGTTCTTTTCGCATTCTTTCCGCTTTTTCTGCTTCGAGTGCCTCACGAAGCTCGTCCTCTCTCTTTCTGGCTTCAACGTCCTTCAATTCCCACTCTCGACGCTCTTTCTCGATTTCTTGTCTTTCTTTGGCTCTTTCCAGTTCTTCTCGTTTCAGTTTCTGTTCGAGCTCCTTTCGCTCCTCCTCTTCCTTCCTCCGTCTCTCCTCCTCTTCTTTCTGTCTCTGCTCTTCAGCTGCCTTCTCGGCTCGCTCTCGATTGAATCTCTCCTCTTCTTCCCTCCTCTGCCTCTCTTCCTCTTTCTGGTGTCTCTCCTCTTCCTGTTCTCGTCTCTTCCTTTCCTCCTCTTGTTTCAATCGTTCGTGCTCCTTTGTGTCGTGTTCTCTCTCCTTCTTCAAGTCTTCCAGCTGACGATTTAGATCGGTCTCTCTTTCCTTTGCTTCTTTAAGCTTCAATTCCCACTCTCTCCTTTCTTTTTCCAATTCTTCCCTCTCCTTCCAATCCTTTCTTTCTTCTTCATTCTCTGTTTTCTCTCGCACTGTTCTTTGTTCATGCTCATCCCTCTCCTTCTTCAATTTCTCAATCTCCCTTTCTCTCTCCCTCGCTTCTTCTTCCATTTGTTTCACTGCTTCTTTCAGACTCTCCGCTCTTCGCTTCATCTCGTTCTCTCTCTCCATTCGTTCTTTCTCCTCCTTCTCCAAATCCTCCTCAACGCTACTTTTCCATTTCTCTTCCCATTTCTCCAATTCTTCCCCCATTCTTAGCATCTCACGACTGTTTTGGTCTCGAATCTCCTTTTCCGTCTCCAACGACTCTTTCACGTGCTTCAATTCCCGCTCCAGCCCTTCATTTTGCTTTGATAAAGCGTTGATCGTTTCTTTCAGCTTTTCTTCTTCGTCCAGTCGCTTTCTTTCGTTCTGTTCAGCACTGCCTGCCTTTTGTCTGAGTTCCATGATGATTTTCTCGTTTTCACGGCATTCGTGTTCTCTTGTTTGATCTGTAGCTTTCCATATTTCTTGTTCTTGACGAAATTGTTCAATTTCTCGTTTTAGCGACTCAACGAGCTGTTTATTGGATTTGAATTCTTCTTCAAGTTTCGAATCGTGTTTTGACTCCAAATTCTTCATTGTCAGCAACAATTGTTCATATTTCTCGCGAAGAATGGAAGATTCTGTCACAATTTTCGAATATTCCTCCGTTTTCAGAGCGAATTCTTGCTTCAGTTTCTGAACCTCAGATTTTTGGCTTTCTTCTTCAGTTTTCCGTTTGTTGGCCACATGTTGCAGATCTTTGACTTTAAGACGTAGTTCTTCGATTAAAACTTCGTTTTCGAGTCGTTTTTGTCGACAGTCATCGAGTTGAGTCAGAATATCGTCTGCTTTTGACTCATTCACGCTATCGTCCTCATCAAGCGAACCGTTGCGGGGATATCTTTGGTGGGAGGTTGGAAGAGAGGATGGATGAGAAAGAACTGGTGACATTGGAACGATCGGATGGATCGACTGAAAAACACATGAAAAACAACAATTGACACACTTCTGAATTTTGTACTCTCATCACTTGTACAGGATCGCCAGGATCTGACGAGATTTCCTGGAGAAACAGGACACAACCCCCGTTCTTCCGGAAGGCTCGCATGACACTTCGACTCTGAACGACGTAATTGATAAACTGGAGTTTATCCCAGTTCAGAGTCAATTTTGACATGATTGAAGAATCATGCTGCCGGCGCTTCGGCTGATCGGCGGTATCATGGATGTCTGAAGTTCGGATGAAATAGAACGCTTGTTCTGTGGCTACAACGGTTTGTTCGTCCCATTGAAAGAGCTGAGTGAGAGGAGCGGGAAGTGTGATCGTGAGAACGAGATCCATTTGAAAACGATGCTTTGATGTTGGGTGGAGTCGATCAGACTGAGACGTGTCATTATCCGGTGATGTGAGTGACACACAGCGGAGAATTCCATTTTTACAACCGTATACGGCATGATTGTTCTCTGCAAGAACACATGTAACAGGCGACTCATCAGCAGAAGGGCTGTAAATCGATCCGATGACACGAACGGTCTCGATCATGGGATTATTAACTGTGTTGGGTCGATACGACTGATTGGGGGTCTGAAAATGAGAATTTAGTGGAGGTTGGATGGATTTTGACTGGTGAACAGTGCTGTATTTTGAATGGGTTGGAGTTTCTGTTGTGTCAACTGATGCACAAAACAACGTGCCATCGTTCGTTCCTAACCACAACAATTGATGAAGAGAGGTTGTCATCGTGGTTATTGAGTTCTGTGAGACACGAAATGATTTGTAGATGGTGTTGTCGTGTGCATTCCAGACATGGATTTTTCCATCAGTTCCAGACCCATATACATAATACACAAGAGAAGGAAACGTGGCAAAAGATGATATATGTCCAGATTCTAGTGCGATACTGGGAGAAGGTGAGAGAATGATCGAAATAAAGATGATGAGAGACACACAAGGAAGAGATGAGTCTTGGCGTATGGCCAGTCTATTGAGGATGAGAAAACGACAAAAATTCAGAAGAAGACGAGACATACTTTCGCAGAGAAGATGTGGATGGAGCCACGATCATCACTGACCCAGACAGTGGCTGACGAAGTAACGTTGACGACGGTGACAGGACTTGTTGATAGTTCATGTGAAAAGAGGGATCGACCATCTACAGACCCATAGACATTCACGCCCCTCGACGAAATAAGCCATAAAGAGCTTCCAAGAAATAGAGACTGACGAATCTCATTTCCAGGAATACGCGAGAAGGAACGGCTTATCTTTAAAATGATTGAAAGATATCAAAGAAAAGTGAACAGACCAATCGATAAGTCTGCATAAATAGCGAGACACTCCTCCACTGTGATGAAGAATTGATCAAGCCATAAGTTGTTGTCAATCCTCTCCAACTCAGTCAGCAATGGAGTCTCCACCGTATTATCGGAAGGGCGATGAACAAACCACTGTATTATTGATTTCTCTTCGTGAAATCTCTTAGAAAGATGATATTCGGGAATGTCTCGATTCTCTTCGTTCAGGAGACGATACTTCAAAATGGAACAAAATCAAGCGACTCTGCAGATATGCCCAGCATGGTATGTATTGTTTCTAGACATTTACAAGCATTATTTTATTCATCTTCATCTCCCCTCTTCTCCCTCCCAAGGCAAAATTCGTGACATGCTCGACATGGGTGTTGTTCAACAGACAACAAACATCATTAAAACTACCAGCTCGCAAGACCTAATCGTATCTTTTGATATTGTTAATTTGTTAGAATGTCTGCATTGACCTGTTGAACATTATCGCCATCCGAGTTCCACAAGAAAGCTCCGTGGAGACCGAATCGCTCATCCTCACACCACTTATGGTGATCTCAACCGTATTCCTTCTTCATTTACGATATTATTCTTCTCAGAGTTCCATTCCATCAATTGCGGTTTCAGGATTGACCTCACTCCGAATGATCCTCCAAAATTCCCCTGCTCGCCAGACGACTGTCATGACCCCTCAACTTCACTCGTTCATTCCGTCCCTTCTGGACGAAGCCGATCCCGCCAACCTCCATCCGGGCTCCCAATCATTCAACGTGATTTCCGCTGTTTTGGACCTTCTTATCCTCTTCTGCCGTGAAAAAACCACAGTGGACGACTTGAAGATATTCCAGCCGAAGTTGGAGGAACTAAAAGCTTGCGAGGACGTTGAGATTTACGGCAAAGTTATGGTCATACTGGAGTACTTGACTAAGCGTGAACGACGAAGGGAAAAGGCGCTGATTAACTCTGGAATTCTGCCTGATCCTGCTCTCCACGCTGCGATGGCCAAACCGCTCATTATTCCATCTGGGAATATGCCTGTCTCATTCGTCATCGAAATGGCAAAATTCGCGACTACCATGCCTATTGATGTAAGATACATTCCAATTGACCTCACAGCAAGCACAGGAAAGGTGGACAGAAAGAATAGCATGCTGATCATCAAATCGATCTCGTCGGAATACACCCCTGTCTGGTTCAGACCTGAGCTTCGGGAAGGCATCTGGAGAATCACGTTTATGATCAAAAATGTCGACAAGAACTTCCCAAGTGTGGAGAAGAGATATCTTTTGAACTATTCAATCATCATCAATTCTCTTCTCTTTTTCTCGTCATTCTTTGTCCCATTCTTCTCTCCGTCCAGTTGACTTTGGTCTCATCGATGATTCATACTCAACAACGAACAGGCTTGGCAAAGATCAGCATTCCTGCTCTTTCCGTTCAGATGGGTTTGAATTCAATTTCTTCACGTATCATCGTGTTCAGGTTCCTAATGTTTGACTCGAAGGCTGTAGACACCACTCAGAGCCTCACATCAGGTGTATTGGTGTCATTCGAAGTCAACCTCTCCCTTTCTCGTGATCCGTCCCTTTCGAATCATTCGACACTTCACTGCTTCCTGAACGATGTTCAACTGCCTGTATTTATCAGTCGCATCCCACAACCCGTAAGATTCGCTGTATCCCATTTTTCGTCATTAATCACCCACTCTTTTAGATCGGTCTGTCACGTCAAGAAGATTGCGTCCAACTTGTCTCGTTCGAACAACTCGACCAGCCCAGTGCTGTTCCTATTCGCGGGAGCAAAGCAAAAGAATGGATCACCTCAAAGAAGAGCGGAAAAGGGGAGGAGAAACAACCGGGTGTCCAACTCCATCTTTCCGGCTCGGGCCATAAACGAAGAACCAAAAAGAGAAATTACAATCCAGACAGCGACAGTGATAGTGGGGGATTGCAGAAGGGCTTCAAGATTGATTAGGTAATCAATAAGATGCGATGGTGTTATCAAGCCACATTTCTTCCTCATTCTTTCACCTCATTTCTTCAAAATTGTTGTTGTTGCAGACTTTCTCCATGAATGTAGCATGGGTTGTCTTTACTCGTTGTCGTTTTTCACGGTGGCGGAAGATGATCCTGCCTTGATCACTCCCAAAACATGGAATCGTTGGTTTCAAAGAAGCTGAGAGAAGACTGAATGGGAGGAACTGGAACGGCACTGGATCATCTGGATGTGAATAGTGTGTCGACAATCCGTTTCTGCCGAAGGATGAAGTGGATTCTCCACATTCTCCAAGTTCGTTCCTCGCGATGAAGGATAACCTGGCGATGGTGCGGTTCTTCGTTGAGGGCACGCATGTTTGCTCTCGGTCGCTGGAGTTGTTGGAGTGGTTTGAATGAGACTGCACAATTGTCCTCTCCCGTCGAGCTCTTGTTTTCGTTTTTGTTCGTCATCATTTGCTGTTTTGGGGATATGTTCATTCAGCGCGATGTTTTATGTTGTGTTTCTCAAAAAATGAAGCTAAAACAGAACACATGCGTAATGAACCGAGAGGCTCGGCTCTAAGATTCAAACATTGTTAAAGAGGAAAACTACAAACTAATTCCAATAAATGAGATAGAATAAGAGAAAAGACTATGAAAAAAAGATGAAAAGGAAGAGTGAATCGTCAGAAGAAGGGAGAAAGCAGATATCACGAAACAGCATCATTCCGTGAACACGCTTCACTCCTCCTCTTCTCACTTTCACATCTTCCGTTCAGGCGACTCGGAAGATTCTTTCGTGTTCTCTTCGGTCAACTCCGTCGGCATGTCTGACACATTCAATGTTGGTTCGACATTATTTTCTGTTTCTGGTCGATCAGAAGCAGTTTGTTTCATTTCGGTGCGTGCGGTGTCGTGGTCTGTTTTGGTCATTTCTTCCTTTTTCTCCACTCGGTTCTTCGAGCGACATCTCCAAATCAGAAGAAGAGCAACAATCACTCCAACAATCACAACAACCACAACAACAATCACAGGAATCAGCCACAGCAGGTTTCGCGGTTTCTCTCGCAGAACAAGATGGGAAGTTCCAATCGACTTGTCCCCGTTCAGAAGACGCACTTTCCATTCCAATTTCGACGAAAGATTCGCAACGTCGTTTGGTGTCACAACGAACTCAATTCGAGTTTCTGTGAACAAGGATGCTGTGCCGGTGTCAACAACCAGAGTCAACGATTCGACCGAGTTCTCATCCTCCAACGAAGTGAACACTTCCACTCGAAGTCCACACGGAAGGAATCCACTTCCAACCAGTTCCAGTTCGAAATTCCCCGTGTTCTTGTCATGAGTGATTCGAGATTCGGAGGTGTCCAGAAACACAATCGACATCGTCGTCGCTGTCCCAGACACAGAACATCCATCACCAGAGATTCCAGATCCAGGCATCGAAACGCTTCCACCATCCCCTCTCAGAACTCCAACTGACACCTCCCCACCTGAACGGCACATCACATTTCGACGAGCTGAAGGGAATTCTTTGTTCGATGGTCCATTCGAGAGGAAGGTCACATCTTCCAGTGTCACATTCCCTCCACTTTGCATGATCCCTCCTTGACTCAGGTTCGTCAGACTGCACGATTTGAACACCGCGGTCGACTTCTTAAGTTCAATCGTTCCGGTCGTCCACGAGCACAGATCGCTGATTGCGTTACCAATCTCCGAGTTCGCTGTGGAAGATGTGTCGAATGAGATCGCTCCATTGCTGAACTCGAACGATCCAGATGACACTGAAACCAGTTTCAGGTCGAGTGACGAAAAGCGAATCAGAGCATCCACGTCGGTCAGCGTCAGCGACGCATTCGACACAGAAACCACAACCAGTGGACGAGACGAGAATGTCGAAGGAACAATCAGCGATGCACGGACAACACCTCCCTTCCTCACAATCACCTCATTCTTGTCCGAAATCGAAACTGTCTTGCTCAACGAATCGGAAGTGACAAGTTTCAGCGTCGTTGGTTTCATTCCCATCTTCGTCGCTGTTTCAAACGCAGCTGACAACGATCCACAACTGTTGTCATCTCCTCGGCACTTTCCATCTCCTCCCTCTGCCGTGTTCACTTCGATCACAAATGGTGTTTCGAAGGGAGCAATGATGAGAGACAAGTTAACTGACTCCATCAGCACTGGCCCTTTGTCGGATGTGATCTTGTCCACTTTGTACGTCTCCCCGAATGCGAATCGAGTGTCTCCTCCGCCTGGTCCAATAGACGGTGGCAAAGACACTTGATTTTCCGCATCTGGTTGATCGTCATCGATCGTGACAGTCAGAGAGAGGCTGGAATTCCCTTCGAAGTTGATGGTGTACTCACCCACTTCTAATTTGTATCCTTCCAGCCAGATCAACATCTCCCCAATCGTTCCTGGTTCGCAAAGGATCTTCCGAACACGAGGTGGATCAATTGTGAGGGTGGGTGGAGTGGTGGAAGGGATGTCGATTTGAGTGGCGGAGATGGACGCAGCGACGAGCAAATAGGTGCATGAGGACTGAAGTCTGTCACTGTCTCCGAATGACATCTCCACACTTGATCCAGTTGTGGAGGCATCGGCGAAGTCGACAACGACAACGCGACATGTGGCAGGCGGTGCGTCCTCCGAATTTGCATCTTCTGGTTTCGTGTTGTCGAGCAGCAGCAGCATCGTCCCTTTCACTGCGGTTGCTGTCTCGACTTCAATTGTCCCTTCAGAGACAGAGCCAGAGAAAGTGATGTCAAGAGCTGTGATGTGCGTCGAAGACCCAAACTGTTGGAAGATGCCTGTTTGGGTTTTGTTCTCGAAATACAGACTCGATTCGGGCTTGTCGGTGTGACAGTCCGAAACACACTTCTCCACCTCACCCCGAGTCCCACAATATTCGAGGAACACATCACTTCCACGTTTTGCTGAATTGCCTCTGAACTGCACAGACCGCATTGAAAGAGCGGAATCCTCAACGAAAAGAGCACCTCCAAATCCACTTGACAGGTCGGTTGAACATTCCATGAACACACAATCGCTGATCGTGGCAGTGGTAATAAAGTTAATATACACACATCCACCAGATGTATCTGCTGCTGATGTTGTCATGTCCTTGAAGAAACACTTGTCGATGGAGAGGAGAGAGGAAGTCGAATGACAGAGGGCAGCACCATTGTTGTATCCGACGCAATTCACAAACGAGCAGAGCGAGATGGTCACGCTTCCAGCGCCTTTTGTCCAGCTTTCGATGTAAAGTGCTCCGCCATATCTGCCTTCGACGTTTTTGAAGGAACACTCAGTCATCGTCACGTCATGAGGAGCAAGCACATACATACATGCACCATTCTCCTCTGAGGTCATTTTGGTAAATGTGCACAGGTGGAATGTGAGGGTGATTTTGGAGTATTTATCTTCATATTTGTAGCGATCGCCCTGCTTGAAGTGTTGGTGAGTGAACGTGGTCGGTTCGTCGTTCGATGAACAGTGCGAGAATGACGTGTTCACACAACCAACACTCCCAAACGCGTTGATGTCAAGACACCCTGTTCCACACAGATGCGATGTGCTCAACGTCACTGACGTCCCAACCAACTTTTGACAAAGGCCACGAGCAACAACAAGGACAGAACGAGAGCATCCACGCGACGTCACATTTCGAAGAACACTCCCAACAAGCAATGTCGACATCTCCCCCAAAACAATCTCATCCGATCCTGTTGAATCGTGGGAGAGCAATCCGAAGTCCAGCAGAGGGCCTGTTCCAACAATCAGCGACATATTCGATAAGACAAGTCCAGCTCCACTCACAGACAGAAATGGAGACGGTTTGTCCGAGTGGGGTGTGTCTGTTGATGATGAATCGCGTGGGGGTGTGTTGGGAGACACGTGGATGTCCGAACCAGCGGAAGAAGAACCATCGAAGAGGATGAGACGTGAGAACAATCAATAACACTGATCGAACTCCCAAACCCATCCAGTCCGGTTCCCACCACAAATGCTGTCTGTTTCGAGTTCGATACAATCTTGCTCCTTGACACAACCACTGAGGACGATGACACTTTTGCCAAAGCCATCCCATCACTTCCACAATCAAATATCAGCTTGTTCAGTGACACTGTCGAGTTATCAAACAGGAACAGTGAATAGGACGTGTCCATGTGATCTTTGACAAAATGGTTGAGAAGTTGCGAACGATCGTTTTCGAGTTCGTTCATCACTGGTGTTCCCTCAGGGGATGTATGAGAGATTGTGGATATTGTTCCCACGAGTTTCAGTGTTGTAGATATCACCGGGTAATCGAGGAGTTCGAAGACACCCGGAGAGAGATGGATGACATCGGAGTTTTGTTTGTTGTTTCTGGTGTTGCCATTAAGATGATGATCGATAATATCAGACAGAGAAGTTGCTCCATGCAACATAATGGTCAAAATACAGAACCAAATAGTTTTCAGCATTGAAAGAAGAGGAAATGAGGTGAGATCTAGAACCCATTCTTCGAAAGTTATCTCTTCTGAGGAGAATAGCAACGAGTAAAGATGACCCAAGCTACATTCATGGAGAAAGTCTGCGAAAACAACGAAAGAAATCGCATGGTATTCTCGCAAATGTCACAGTCTCTTCAAAGAGTGATGATCAAACCATTCTTTGTTCATTCAATCAACGTCCTTTCCGGAAGCTGCTCTTCCATTCTCAGTCAAATCAGCCCCCTCTATCTGCATCCTCCTCATTTTTCTGTCGGTATCAGGCCCATCGCTTCCATCTGCGGTGATTCGATTCACCACTTTTCCACGACAATTCACTCGAAAGAGCCATTATCAATTCGTTGCTGGTATGATCCAGCTGCCTAATTCCACAGTCACTTGCTAGGATATTGAAGTAACATTGCTATCTCTGTTGTTGAATGGATAAAACAACCCAACAATCATTCTTGATCCACCTCGTTCATATGAACCAATATCTCCAATAAACCAACAAATCAATCTACATCCCGTTCAATCTCGCCTGTTTGCCGTCAGAAACGCGACATTATCCCTCTCCCAAGTGAGAATGGAACTTGACCACGGAACGACAAACTCAGAACTCCTATTCGCCTCGATATGTTCATCCGTTGTTCGTACATCGCACATTGAATTCGTTCGAAGTGGCTAGTGACCATTGATGACGCTTGAGAGGATGGAGGAGTTCTCGAACGTGGACTCGTCAATCTCACTCACCAGTTGTGCGATCCACTCAAAAACAGGCCGAATAGAGGCGATTTTGTGCGATAGTCAGGGATTGGAGGGACATGCACGGACTTTCCTGTCGATATTGTCCTGCGATGTCGGGGACCAAAAGATCGTTGGACAAGATGGGATTGGAATGAGGAAAGGACTAGACAGCTCTCAATTTTTGGGACATTCAGGAATCACGACGTCATTCATCGGAATTTCGTTTTGGAATGTTTCGTCGCTTCCTGGTTCTGTCTCTTCCGCCTCCCCATCGTTTCGTCAACAAATGATTGGGAGCTCGGTTTGGGGAGCAACAACCATCTGAGCGGATCGACATTGCGGGACATGAACAGCGGAGGGAGCATGTTGTGCTCGAACACGACATTCAGGTGGTCGAGCACGACATCGGAAGAGCGACCTTCTTCCTCTCAACGCCGCCCTCCCTCGCTCTCCTCCGACGAACATCTCATCACTGACACAACTTCTGAGGGAAACAAAGGAAATAACAGTGACACCCGCCTGATCATCACAACAGATACCACTTTCATCAACTGCATCTTCCAGCATGTGAACTACACCACAGAAGAGTCGAGCACTGGCGGATCAGCATTGATTCTCAGCGCCAATACGACAAATCTGACAGTAGACAATTGTACCTTTTTCAATTGCTCCGTTAATCGAAAATCGAGAGGATCTGTTGTTGGGGGATGCATTCTCTTGAAGGGCTCATCCTCCAACCGCCTCCAATCGACGCTCACCGTCTCGTCGTGTTCATTCGCCGATTGGTATCCTCGGAACAGCCTCGCGAGCGAGGAACGTGGTGGAGGCATTGGAACTATCAGCACATCCGCGCCTCTCTCCATTGTTGGCTCCAACTACACTCTGTCTGGAGGGAAGACACTGTCCTCAAACAGTGGGTTCATCTCCATCCAAGATCTGGAGGACATATCTTCACCTCTCACCGTCTCCAACTGCCGTCTTCAGGGAGACGGAAATGCGTCAGACTATTGTCTCTACTTTCGCGCCTGTTATTTCGGGTCAGTCGGATTAACAATATCTAACACTGAAATTGTCAACACAAACTCATTCTCCAGAATCTGAGCTGTTTCCGGAATCCAACCCGTTGTTGTGACTCGATCGAATCTTGTCCGTGAAATACTCCAGGTCAAGTACGATGTCGTCACATCACAGGACCCTCTCCTCTTCGTCGACTGCAGTCTGGATGGGTTCAGAATAGATTCAAGCCAAGCCAGCATCGGATCCTATTTTGTCGGGACTGCATTCCTCACATTGAACCTTTCGTATTCAGTTGAACTCCTCTCGTTCAAAGGTCCGTGTTTCGTTATCTTTCAAAGCTGAATTTTCGATGGTTGTGAAACTGGGGGAAGGGGATTGATTAAGACTTCGAACTCTGTCTCACTCACTTTGAACGCTTGTACTGTGAAAGACTGTAACACAACAGAATCAATTTCCTCGCTGTTCGAACTCACAAACACAGCATTGACAGTGAATTCATGCACGTTCGCCAACCTCACTGGAAAGTCCTCATCATTTTTTTCCATCTGGACGAATGGTCTGTTCTTTTGGAAAGCTGTCGATATGATCTCGAACCGTCGAACAAGGCTGATTTCTGATTCGTCACAGCCAGTCCATCACTTCCCAACACATCTTCTGTCATTGGCTGCACGTCGTATCGACCGATCAGAGTGACATCTGACGGGACGACACTCACAAAATGTCCTCTCCTCACAGTCTGTCCTCCTCCAAAACCGAACAATTAAATCAAACTGAAGGCACATTCAGGACAAGATGAACCTCCGATCGAAACGACGAACAGAATTCATCCTGCAATCCAGCAACTCGAGGAAAACAGTTCGAGCTTCCTCCCGCTCTCCGATGGGTGGTTCACAGAAACTTCACCCCTTCCCGTCCAAACAGACGTCGAGATTGTCGGAGAAGGGACAGACTGTGTGCACGTCACTCTGGATGAATCACCGCGTTCCCACACCACGACACTGAAACCAACGTTGAACGAGAAAGCTGATGCCAAGCTGACCCTCCGCTCGACAACACTCCTCCCAACATCATCCTCTTCTCCTCTCGTCGCGATGAACGAGGACGGAAACCTGTTTGTGAAGACTGTTGTTGTGAGTGCTGAACAGGATCGAACGAAGGAGTTGATTGGTATCTCAGATGGAACAGCTCACTTCTTCCATTCTCGCTTCTCGTCCATCACAGGTTCCTCAGCGTTGATCGTTGTATCAGGAATCAGATCACTGTTTCTGTCAGACATGCTCTTCTTGACAATCTCTCGCACTCTCACAATTCATGTTAATGGATTGGTGCAAAGTGGGAGTTGTGTGGAAAGGAAAACGAGTGGCTCAATTTCAATCACACACTGCACATTTGGAGTGTGTTCATCGAATGGTCGAGCAGGGATGATTGACATTGTGTCGAACAACGCGACCAGACTTGAAATGGAGGAATGTGAATTTGATCAGAACAAGGCAGAATCTGAGATGATCACAGCTGAGGAGGGAGACGATGTTATTCTGAAAGACTTCTCAGACGAGCAACTCTCTCTCAATTTCTCGTCAATGATGGCCATCCACACGTTCCCCCTCCACATGCTCTCCACTTCGAAAGAGACAGGTTCAACAGAGATCTCGCTTGGTCCTCTCCAAACATCCTCAACGACACTCGCCTGTCTTATCTCACAAACCATTTCCTCCTCAACTCTCATCACCACAACAATGTCCACACAGCCATCATCGCTGATTTTGAGTGCTATGAAGCAATACAACCATTCTCGAGTCTGTCACCATCCAACCCAATCTCACTCTGGAAGGTTTCTCTTTTGTGCGACATGTTCGATCAACAAACAACGGAGTCTTCACTTGGAAAGCCACCCCACTGACATCAGTCTCTCTCTCGACACAGGCGTTTCTTCATCTCGAAGGAATGAGTTATTTGAGAATCACGCAAGGATCAGGAAAGCCAATCAAGAGCATCTTCTCGTCGTGTGATGGCAGTTTTCTGTTCACAAACATGTCAAATGGAACTCTTTCCATTCTGAACTTCAAGTCGTTTTCTGCCCAACGCGGTGAGGGCGCATTCTGCTGCTCCAGCAACGTGACAATCGCGAGATGTGACTTCTCGTCTTGTTCAGCACAACACAACGGATTCCTCTTCCTGGAACTGGACAGTGTGTGTCGACTCTCGTTGGAGGAAAGTTTTTGGGGACTTGCACTCTCTTCACAAACAGCAGGGCAACTGCGACGGATGACAGGGTGACAGTTGGGAGAGGCGGAGTGATTTGTGTGAAAGGAACGACAACATCCGAGATTGCAATCAATCAGATAGAAGATTCGTTTGAGGAGAACACAACAACCTTCGGGAATGATGTTTGTGTTGAAGAATCTGTTCTGGACGACGAATGAGCTGATCATCTGAAGGGATGCGGAGGGGAATCACGGAGTGGCTGGCCTCACCTCGAAGTGGAAAGAATCACCAAAGCGGAAAACGAGGAGGAATGGATCTTCCACGGCAACTCTCCGTCCAACGCTGACTTTCCTTCGCTTCGTCGGAATGTGTTGTGTTCAAGAAGAGAAGAAGCGAGTGAACAACTCGAAGAGAGAGACACACCGATTGGACGGAGATGAGGCGATGGGGAGAGAACTGCAGGAAGGAAAGTGGATCAGAACGTCGGATGCGCTTGGCTTCATTTCAGCAGCTCGAAAGCGATATGTCAAAACACAGTCAGAAGCGCTGGGACATGTGAAGCACAAAAGAAAGCGTGTAACACGCCACCCAGCGACAGTGGAGAGTGAATATGAGAAAGAGAGAAACTGGAACGGCACTGGATCATCTGGATGTGAAGAGTGTGTTGAGAATCCGCTTCTTCCGAAAGATGAAGTGGATTCTCCGCATTCTCCAAGTTCGTTCCTCGCGATGAAGGATAACCTGGCGATGGTGCGGTTCTTCGTTGAGGGCACGCATGTTTGGTCTTGGTCACTGGAGTTGTTGGAGTGGTTGGAATGAGACTGCATGATTGTCCTCTCCCGTCGAGCTCTTGTTTTCGTTTTTGTTCGTCATCATTTGCTGTTTTGGGGATATGTTCATTCAGCGTGATGTTTTCCGGTTTGTTTCACACAAAAGAAGCGAAAACAGAAAACATGCGTAATGAACCGAGAGACTCGGCTCTAAGATTCAAACCTCCTCAAAGAGGAAAACAACAAACGAATTTTAAACAATATATCAGAGAACGCTAATTCGAGTAAAGAATGATGAAAAGGATGAGTGAATCGGGAGAAGAAGGGAGAAAGCAGATGTCACGAAACAACAACATCATTCCGTGAACACGCTTCACTCCTCCTCTTCTCACTCTCAAATTTTCCCTTCAGGCAAGTCGGAAGATTCTTTCGTGTTCTCCTCGGTCAACTCAGCAGGCATGTCTGACAACTTCATTTCTGGTTCGACTTCCCTTTCATTTTCAGGTCGATCAGAAACAGTTTCTTTCATCTCGGTCGTTGTGTTGTCGTCTGCATTTTCGATCTCGTCATCTTTCTTTTCGGCTGGTTTCCTCGAGCGACATCTCCAAATCAGAAGAAGAGCAACAATCACTCCAACAATCACAACAACCACAACAACAATCACAGGAATCAGCCACAACAGGCTTCCCGGTTTCTCACGCAGAACAAGATGTGAAGTTCCAATCGACCTGTCCCCGTTCAGAAGACGCACGTTCCATTCCAATTTCGACGAAAGATTCGCAACGTCGTTTGGTGTCACGATGAACTCAATTCGAGTTTCAGTGAACAACGATGCAGTGTCGGTGTCAACAACCAGCGTCAACGATTCGACCGAGTTCCCATCCTCTAACGAAGTGACCACCTCCAGTTTCAGTCCACACGGAAGGAATCCACTTCCAACCAGTTCAAGCTCGAAGTTTCCTGTTTTCTTGTCATGAGTGATTCGAGATTCGGAGGTGTCCAGAAACACAATCGAGATCGTCGTCGCCGTTCCAGACACACAACATCCATCACCAGAGATTCCAGATCCAGGCATCGAAACACTTCCACCATCCCCTCTCAGAACTCCAACTGACACCTCCCCACCTGAACTGCACATCACATTTCGACGAGCTGATGGGAATTCTTTGTTCGATGGTCCATTCGACAGGAAATTCACTTCTTCCAGTGTCACATTCCCTCCACATTGCAAGATCCCTCCTTGCGTCAGCTTCGTCAGACTGCACGATTTGAACACAGCTGTCGAGTTCACAATCTCGATCGTTCCTGTCGTCCACGAACACAGATCGTTGTCTGCGTTAACAATCTCCGAGTTCGCAGTGGAAGATGTATCGAATGAGATCGCTCCATTGCTGAACTCGAACGATCCAGATGACACAGAAACCAGCTTCAGTTCGAGTGACGAAAAGCGAATCAGAGCATCCACGTCGGTCAGAGCCAGCGACGCATTCGACACAGAAAGCTAAACCAGCGGACGAGACGAGAATGTCGAAGGAACAATCAGCGATGCACGGACAACACCTCCCTTCCTCACAATCACCTCATTCTTGTCCGAAATCGAAACTGTCTTGCTCAACGAATCGGATGTGACAAGTTTCAGCGTCGTTGGTTTCATTCTCCACTTCGTCGCTGCTTCAAATGCAGCTGACAACGATCCACAACTGTTGTCATCTCCTCGGCACTTTCCATCTCCTCCCTCCGCCTTGTTCACTTCAATCACAAATGGTGTTTCGAAGGAAGGAATGACAAAGGAGAATCCATCTGACTCCAACAGCACTGGCTGGCTTTCGAATGTGATCTTGTCCACTTTGTACGTCTTTCCGAATGCGAATCGAGTGTCTGTTCCGCCTTGTCCAACCGACACTGACGACGACTCTTGATTTGGCAATCCGGTTTGATTTGTGGGGAACGAGACATTCAGAGAGAGGTTGGAACTCCCTTCGAAGTTGATAGTGTACTCACCCACTGGCAACAGTCGTCCTTTCAGCGAGATCACCATTTCGCCAATCGTTCCTGGTTGGCAAAGGAGCTTCCGAACACGAGGTGGATCATCTGTGGAGATGGACAGAGGGTTTGATGCAGAGATGTCGAGAAGAGTGTTTGAGATTGACGCAGCGATGAGCGAATAGGTGCACGAGGATTGAAGCCTTTCGCTGTTTCCGAATGACAACACTTCGCTGGTTTCAGTGTCGGAGGCATCGAGGAAGTTGACAACGACAACCCGACATGTGGCAGGCGGAAGATCATCCGAATTTTGATCTTCTGGTTTCGTGTTATCGAGCAGCAGCAGCATCGTCCCTTTCACTTTGTGTGACGTTTTAACTGTAATTTTTTTAATAAACATTGTGTCTGACATTGTGAGCCGGAGATGAGTGATTGTCGTCGCGGTCCCAAATTGTTTGATTATCCCTGTTTCGGTTCCGCCCGGATAGAAATACAGACTTGTGGTGTCGTTGTCGGTGTGACAGTCCGAAACACGCTTCTCCACCTCATCCACAGACCCACAGTTTAAGAGGTTGACATCACTTCCACGTTCTGCAGAGTTGCCTCTGAACTGCACTGACGTCATTGAAAGCGTGGAATACCGGACGAAAACAGCGCCTCCACCACCACTTGTCTGGCCAGCGGCACAGACCATGAACACACACTCGCTGATCGAGGCTGTGTCAACTGAGTCAACATTCAGAGCTCCACCACCCCTGTCTGATTGTGCGATTGTCATGTTCATGTAGAAGCACTTGTCGATGGAGAGGAGAGAGGGAAATGCAGAATACAGTGCAGAACCATAAGCATTCGCGGTGCTATTCAGAAATGAGCAGAGCGAGATGGTCGTGCTTCCATCTAATTTTGTTCTGCCGGAGATCAATAGTGCTCCATGAGTCCTGCCTTTGACGTTTCTGAAGGAACACTCAGTCATCGTCACGTCATGAGGAGCTTTCACATACACACACGCACCGGAATCGCTGTATTTCATGTTGGTGAATGAGCACAGGTGGAAGGTGAGGGTGATTTGGTTGGTTTCATCGTGATAGTGGTAGCGCTCGTCCGGTTTGAAGTGTTGGTGAGTGAACAGCTTGGAAGAGTCGGCTTTCGATGAACAGTGCGAGAATGACGAGTTCACACAACCAAAACTCCCAAAAGCGTTGATGTCAAGACACCCTGTTCCACACAGATGCGATGTGCTTAACGTCACTGACGTCCCAACCAACTTTTGACAAAGGCCATCAGCAACAACAAGTCCAGTTCGAGAGCATCCACGCGACGTCACATTTCGAAGAACACTCCCAACAAGCAATGTCGAGATCTCCCCCAAACCAATCTCATCCGATCCTGTCGAATCGTGAGAGAGCAATCCAAAGTCCAGCAGAGGGCCTGTTCCCAAAATAAGCGACACATTCGACAAAACTAGTCCAGCTCCAGTCACAGACAAGAATGGAGACGAGTTGTCCGTGGAGGGTGTGTTTGTTGATGATGAATCGTGGGGGTGTGTTGGGAGACACGTGGATGTCCGAACCAGCGGAAGAAGAACCATCGAAGAGGATGAGATGTGAGAACAATCAATAACACTGATCGAACTCCCAAACCCATCCAGTCCGGTTCCCACCACAAATGCTGTCTGTTTCGAGTTCGATACAATCTTGCTCCTTGACACAACCACTGAGGACGATGACACTTTTGCCAAAGCCATCCCATCACTTCCACAATCAAATATCAGCTTGTTCATTGACACTGTCGAGTTATCAAACAGGAACAGTGAATGGGACGTGTCCATGTGACCTTTGGCAACATGGTAGAGATGTTGCGAATGATGGTTTTCAAGTTCGTCCATCACTGCTTGTCTCTCAGGGTTGGGATGAGAGATTGTGGATGTTGATCCCTCCATTTTCAGTGTCGTGGATATCACCGAGTAATCGATGAGTTCGAAGACACCCGCAGAGAGATGGAAGACATTGGAGTTTTGTTCTTTGTTTCGGTTCCCACGACCAAGATGATTATCCAAAATGTCAGACAGAGAAGTTGCTTCATGTGATGCAACTGTCAATAGAATGAGCCAAAATAATTTTAACATTCAAAGAAGAGGAAATGATATGAGATCCTGAACCCATTATTCGAGGAGTGTGACTGGTGGCATGTGATCAATCAACATCTCTCTGGCCAGAAAAGCATGATGCCCTTGAATAGTGTTCACAATTCTGGAAAATTCCGGAATTCGGTCACGAATAAAGAGAGTGATGGCTGAATGTCCGTCTCACTGGAGCGAAGGTGTGTGAAAATCTTGAAAGAACTGGGAAACACAGGTTGTGGGGAGAAGGTGGCTTCACTGCCATTTGAGTTCACGCATCGCGGGCTTGAGTGGAGTGGCGTGTTTCAGATGATTGATTCTATCGATTCGAAAAGATGTTCCAGGAATGCATGCAGACACCTGGAAAGAGAATAAATACAAAAAGATATCACCAAACTCCGATTCTGACAGATGGGGGAAGGCCAGAAACGAAGTATCGTCCAGTTTCGCCATTCACAAAGAATTGGATTGTACGAGGACTTGATTCCATGTCCACCTCCATCCGAACACAATCTCCTTCGTTTAACGAAGTATGGCAAGATTCTGTTCGAGATTCGTCTTCCGTGGCTGGAGTGTTGAACCAGAGACGTCCAGTCGACGATTCCAGAAAAAGTGAATCTTAAAGTGTCATAAAGATATAAACACACTCTTGACTTCAAATCCAAGACATTTTCCTCTTTCAGGAAGTGGAGAGGTGGAGTCGATCAGACCGATGCCGACTGAAGCGGATAAAAGAGAAGAATACATACAAATCGATGGGGGAAGGGAAAGACAAGTGATTGTGGTAGAGATAGTTCCATTTGTGAATGGTGTTTCAAGGAGAATAGATGTTGAACGAGCAACTCTGAAATGATTGGTGTCGACGCTTGTTCGAGTGATTGATGCGTTGTTCGTGATGAAGTGAGCAGGGTTTGTGGAGAGAAGAGGAGGGAGTGTGGTGAGAGAGGTTGGAATATCTTTGCTGTGCGTTTCATCTCTACGAGAGTTCATTGCTGTCGAGAGCGCTGAGCTTACAGAGTTCAAAACATCTACAGTCGTGGCTGGATCAAGAGACAAAGATTGCGCGAGAAAGGATGTTGAGAACATAATTTTCCGGCTCTAGAGGAGAGTCAGAAAACGATCAGACCAAATCTATAACCTTGGGAAGTCAAAACAGTCAAAAACACAGATTTTCTCTGAATATGAGATGAAATTCACATGTAAACACACAATAAAAACAAAATTTAGTCAGTATGAGGGGAGGAGTGTTCGGTCAGACGAGATGCAGCTTGACACAACTGGAAGCACGATGGATGTTGGCTCGACAGACGACCACTCTTAATCAGAGCTCATCCGCATTGAATGCCAGCTGGTTCCTCAATCGGTTCGCTAAATCTATGACGAACTGATCAGTGTCCACTTCGATCCCCACCACTCGCAGTTCAAACGCATCGTCCCACCCTTCTTCTCTCAACAACATTTCTCGTCTCTTCTGTCGTTCTGGTTGGTTCCGTCTCCATTCACGAGTTCTGTTCAACAAGCGATCATACAAAATCTCAAGCGAATAATCAACATCCTTCTCGACCATCGTGTGCAAGTCCCATTTCACAAGTTCGGACACAAAGTCAGCAGTGTGTTCGTCAGACCGAAGTTCCATGCTGTTGATGTGTTTGGTGAGGACGGCGAGGATCTCACAGAAGTCCACTTTGTCTCCTTCATCCAAAATGAACTTGTGTGAATTGTTGAAGATGAATGTGATGAAGTGTTTGGCTGGCTCGAACACAGAAACACGAATGAGAGCGTATTGCTTGAATCGTGCTTCTTCATCCCCTCCAACCGGATCACACATTGGGAGAATGAATTTCGTGAGTTGAAAAAGCACATAGCTCTCCGAGAGAGGAAGAGAAACAAAATCGACGGTTTCAAACATCCGACCAACAAGATTGGCTTTCATGAATTGCTCTCGCATCAACGGAGAGATCACGATGAGGTCGGTGAGTGTGAGAAGTATATTCTCTCTGATGTCTTTGTGAGTGAGCTTGAGAGAGTCAAGAATGAGGTCAGGGAAGGATGGATCGTCGAGGATGATTGTTTGGAAGGATGATTTGTGGGGTTCGGAGACTGTGGATGTCATGATCATGACGACACCCCACAACTTGTTAATAAACTCTTCACATTTGTTTCGAAGTTGTTTGAGAGAATCCTTTGTTTGTGTTTCGCCTTCTGAAAACGATGGAGTGGTTGAAGGAGAGTCGGAGGGAAGAGAAGTGATGAGAGCGTCGATGGATGAAACTGTCACTCCTGCTTCCGGTTCTTGGGTCTTGCCAAATTGATGTAAGGTTAGATCGTCGGTGTTTTGCGAATTGAAATTAATGTTGAAGGAAAACAAGTTACAAAAATGAGATAGGAGAAACAAGGGACATTATTTGAAGTGAAAGCTGTTGTGAGGTCTGAATGTTGTGATGATCGGAGTGAATTATGGGTTCGCTAGGAGCTGTTCTCACCAACGATAGCTGAACAACGATCACCAAATCATTGATTCAACTAGAGAAGTTTAGAACTGCAGTTTTATTGAATAGTGAAAAACTGAAATGGAGTTGAATAAATGTGTTGTCTGATCGCACCCTTTATTCCTTGTTGCAAGACTTAAGAACCGGAAGTCGGAGTGACAGAATGTTCGTGAGAATTGTTGTGAGAGCATCTTTAATAAAGAGTATCACATCTTGGATGATCTGAGAAGCAACCGAAATTGACAAGAAATGAGGAAAGAAGGCAAAACACACTTGAGTTTGTTGACTTTTCTGGATCAGTCGAAGTGTGAGGTCGATCGTCTTCGAACAGAAGGAAAGCGAACGGACGACGATCAATGGATCATCTTTCGTGAGCTGGACGAATGTTGGGATGTGCGAAGGATCAGTTGGGAAATTGGCTGCGAAATCGGAGAAAACGATTCGGAGTTTCTTTGTCAGAGCAGCCATGAATGAGAGACCAGAATATTGTTGGAGAGGGGAAGACATTGGGAAGATGGGTGACGGAAGAAGAGCGGGAGCAGTTTGATCTTGTTTGACGATACTGTAAAGAGCAGAAAGAGAGAGGAAGGCGATTCTGAGATGAGGGAAGAGAGAAATCCGAGCCAAAGTGGTGACAACTGCAGATGGAGGCGATGATTTTCCAATTTTGTCGAATGTGGAAATGATGAGGTCCTCCTCTTGCTGAAAAAGTGAGTTGACGATTTCAGGTTTGAAGAAGAGTGATTCCATGCAAGAACAACACTGAGAAAATAATAAAATGATGCATGAAATCAACACACTGATTTCAGTGTAGGACCGTTCTGCCAATCTCCAAATTGGGTGAGGATGAAAGAAGCGATTTCAGAGGAAAGCGAGGAGCGAACGAACGAGGGCGATTTCGAATCTGAAAGAAAGGAAGAAAGACGTCCATCATCACAAAGAAGATACTACAAACAAAGAATGTCAATCAAAGTCATCATTTCTGCCTGAAAGTGAGAATGAACAAAAGAGAAAAGGAGAGACCAGATGACCATATGAGTGCGTTCCACAACACAGCGGAGACAGAAATGGACACCAATCATCAAAACTGTCATCCGACACACTTTCTGAGACACATTCAAAACAATTGTGAAGAAATCGATGTAGATAACAAAAGAACACACCAGAGGCCACTTTGTGCAATGTCTGAAGTGTGTCAACAATTATATCTTCATCTTCACATTGTAATACTTCGAGAAGTGAGGAGATGTTCGACTGAATGAGAGATAGTTAGAAAAGCGACGAAGAAAAAAAGACTTGATTCCAAGATCTTTCATGATTCAGCATAAATAATGGAGTACTCAGAGAAGTGCATGAGGACACAGAAATCCTAAATCGATGACAAAGAAGAAGGAAACGAGGATGAAAAGATGAATGAAGATGGAGCGAGTAACACACCTGTCCGCGCAGAAAATGAAGAATGATGGCTTGTTCGATCGAGATTCACTTTTTTTGGAGCAGTTGAGGATGAAATCAGAGGTGGAAAGCGAGAATTGCAGTTGAGTGCTCAGAAACGATTTATGGAGTCCGAGGAGAGTTCATTCCCGATTTTCCCAAGATTTGTAATGAGTGGAGCCACGCTTCCACCTCATTGATGGATGATTTCTCACGAAACAGAGTTTGTTCAAGTCTTTCATGAAACCCTTCTTGTTCCAGTCTCTCCAATAATATCCCCCCTCTACGCTCTGATTCGGCACCGGATGTTCTCCATTTTCTGATCCTGCGGGAGATCGACCTGACGATGACTTGATGCGTGTCTTCATCTTCCACTTTTGAGAGAAGCGAATGAAAGACCATTGGGATGTGAGAAGAACACACAAAACGCAGTGTTGGTTGGTGGAAGGCACTTGCATCAAATATATGTGAAAGCAACAGCAATGCTAATCTGGATTCAAAGTTCCACGACATAAGGCGAGGATTGCGACTGATTTGGACGAGAGATGGCTCCATTGGAATCAACACTTTGTGTAAGACCATATTTCGGATCGGGTGAGGGTCACTGTTGGAATTGGCTTGTGAATCTACCTTCCTAACGTCAACAGAGGAGAGCCAGATTCCATTTTGAAAAATGCTGATAATTCGGTACAGGGTTTTATAATCGTCGATCAGCGTGAGATCACGTAGACGTTGTGTCAACAGGATTCTGGGAATGAGGTTAGAGGTAATGAGGGGCAGGACGTTGTCTGATGAACCGCCTCTGAGACATTCGTGGAGTAATGTCAGCGTATCCTCAACAATCGATGAATGGCAGCACGATAACAGAATAGTGATCGAATCCACAAACATTGTGGTGGAGTTTGAGGAGTCTTGTCCAACGCTGTTCAACACAACTTCGAGAAAGTCATCGATTTCGAGATGCTGATATATCGTCGAAATGAACTTTGAAGATTTCCTGACAAGTTCTTCATCTAATTTGTAGCCGTCTCTGATCATTGAAACGAGAGATTCGAAGAGAGGTAACACTGAATCCACTGTGATTACTTCGTTTTGTTTCCACTTCAGAAATGGAGAGTATTCTGGATCAATGAAATGGAAATGATGAAAGAACTGATACCATTTGATGAGACTATTCTTATTGTCATCTCTTCCCTATTTGGAGAGAAGCGAGTAGAGGTCATCGATGTGATGGGACGATCACGAGCATTTCTGTGTCGAATGAAAGGAGATGATGTGTGTTCACATCATTGTCAGCTGCTGTTGCTGTTGCTTTGAGTCACTCCGCGTGGAAAGTGGTGTGAAGCGGTTCTTCTTTGTCTGTTTCCAATCCTATTTCCGAAGGTTCATGCCTCGCAGGTTGTTCCATTCGATGGATCTGGCAACAATCCTGTTTCCTTCGAGTGAGTTATCGTCGTTTTGCAGCTTTTCTTCAATCACATCTTCGATGGCCTCCATTCTCAACATTCGAAGGACTGTCTTCCACTTCTGTCGCACTTCTCCGCTTGCGTTGTTCCAGTCTCGCTGGGTATGTTTCATATCAAACAGAAAATTGCTGATTGCGCCATCAAAATCGAATAATGTGAGACAACTTGGGATTGTGAGACATACTGGCAGATGAAGAACAAAATCCACTGTCGGTTGATAATAAGGAGAGATTCGGAGGATGCGAGCAAGATGAATCATGAATCCAATCGCCAAGTCGATATCGACGATCGAACAGCGATTCACGCACAAATGGCAGATGTACTTCTCCGCGGGCGCGAGAACTTGCTTCAGAACCGTCTCATGAACAACTTGTTGTTCATTGTGATCTTTAATTGTTAGTTCAGTCAGAGCATGCGGATACGAGAGCCGAAAAGAAAAAGTGATGGTTGACACGAGATCAGAGAGAATATTTGCTGAATCAACAAATGAAAGAGATGGTGGATTGAGAGCGGTGATGAGTTGAGGAAACAGAGCAGCTTTGACAAAAGAAAGGAGTGTTTCAGTGGAACACCCTGAGAGCAAATAAGTGAGCCACTTCATTGAAGCTGAGGTGATGACCTGACAGGGTGATGAAATGAGCACCACAATGGATTGTACGAAGTCTGTCGAAAATTCATCAGAAATTGATGCAAAGCTGGTGAGAAGGGCGTCTGCTGAAGATTGATCGAATGGAATCACAGATTTGAGAAATTTCACGGCTTTCACTTCCAGATGGATATCAAGCGTAGTCTGTAACTTCACTGTGGCAACGAGAGACCGAAGGACAACGACCTTTTCGTCATCAGAAAGATGACGGCTTTCGTTCCAATACAGGAAAGCATGACAATCTAGAAAACATGAAAAGCAGTGTGAAGAGATACCAGGGCAAGGAGAATCTGTGGAGGAGTTTATAGTCGTGTCTAAAGAAGTCATTCTGTCAGATTGAATGACGAATCACTCGTTATGGGTCTGTTTCAGAAAAATGAAACAGTGAGGTTGAGACGAAATGTCAATTCAAAAGGAAGAAAAAAGCAACCACCAAAAATTGATACAATTCATGAGTTGAGCGAGATCAGATAGCAAGTTGTGGGAGAGGGATCAATTGCATGTTCGCTCGCTTGTGCACACAACCTGTTGAATCCGCTCTCACACATCTCCCGTGTGTTCCTCTGTCTTCTTCTGATCCATCATTGTCTGATATTGTGTGACTTCACGTCCACTCTCATTGTTGTTGTTTTTCTCTTTCTTCCTCTTTATTGTTCCTGAATATCCTTGATTCCTCATTTCCTTCATCTATTCTATGTGTGGATGCAGGATGAAGTGATTCGGGGATATTGTTCATCGCTTCGGGATTGTTCAGAAAAAGAGACTTTGCCTCTTCTTTCTCAGATTCGGACATTTTTGGAATCAGGTTTGATTTTCATGAGCATCCCTTCTCCCTTTTCTGTTGTATCATCGTGTCGATGTTTTCTTCCTCGATGAGTGTTCTTGAGTGTTTTGTCATTCATCTCACTTCTCATCTCTCGTTTTCTCTTTCCGTCAGATCTGGATGAACTTCCAACACGTTGTGCGATTGCAGAGTCATGTGGTCTTGTGTCCATCCTGTCTGACATTGTCTCATCTCACAGCTCAGTTGGATTGAGAGTTTGTTTTTCGTTCGGATCATCATCCCTTTCAATTATCTTTCAGAGCATTGCTTCCAATTTATTCTCACTGATTCAGATTTATATCGATTCACGTGTAGTTCCGAAAACAGAGCATCCTCCCCTCTCGATTCCTCAAATCGAAACGACAAATTCAAAGCCAATACGTGACGTGAACGATAAATTTGACGAACTTCGCACATCGATGTGCAACATGGCTACGCAGATAGCCGAACAGTTCGGAATGATAAACAGCCGACTGATGATGCATGATTCCCGTCTGAGCAGCTTGGGTGAAAAACGGAGATCTGACCTGCTTCGTGAATCTCGATTCCAGCGATGGTCCAAAACGGGGGCAGATGCTGTTGAACTCTTCGATGAGGATTTCATCATCAAAACAGGCAACACATTCACACTTCGGGAAAGACCAGAAAACGAAAAGACCAACTTCATCCCCAAAACCCTCTTTTCTCCACTCATCTCATCCGACGTCGCCCAGCTGTCATTCACAATGACATATTCACAATATGGATATGTTTGTGGGGCCGTCCCAGCCCATTTCATCGACACAGCAACACAGAGTGCTTTCTGTGACGAAAAAATAAGCAAAGTGTGTTGGGAAATGAAGTTCTCACCACTGGACCCTGTTCAAGCGTGCAGAGCACCCCCTTATCTATATACCAACCAGATCGTGCTTGAAGCAGATTGTCGAATCGGAGGACAATGCACATTCGCAATTTTGAAGGATGACGGAAAACCATATTTCAAGTTTTACGAAAATCTCTCGCTGCCGTTCCGATTTGCGATCACTCCTCTTCATCCGTATGTTTCTGTCGCAATCAAATCTCTCACTTTCACAACCAAGCCAACACTGCAGGGAGGAGAGGTGTCGAATGATTTTATGGAATAGTTACTCGCCTGCACCGTTCTCTCCAAAATTACCATCTTTTTCGCATACACTTCACTTCTCTTCAAGAAATCGTCATGTCATCTCGACGTCTTCATTTTCACTGATTTTGACTGCAATCTGGACCCATGATGTGAATTCTCGCCGAGAACAGTGGTTCGATGCGAACTGAGTGAATGAGTATGTGAATGACTCGATCTCTTGAATCACAGAGTCAGATTATGGCAAAATGATCACTCATCTTCCATTCAAAAAGACCAAGTCAAGATTGTCCAACGAAAAGAAAATCAAATCGTGTGACAGTGGGTACAGCAGAGCTCAAATAGTCAAATCAACTCTCCAACTGACAAGTTGTGGGGATGGATCAATCTCATGTTCACTCGCCTGTGCACACAACCTGTTGAATCTTCTTCTACACCTCTCCCATGTGATCCTCTTTCTTCTTCTGGTCCAAAATGGTCTGATATTGTGTGCCTTCGTGTCTACTCTCTTCATTGTTCTTTTTCTCTTTCTCCCTCTGTATTGTTCTTGAATATCCTTGATTCCTCATTTCTTTCATCTTTTGTATATGTGGATGCAGGAAGAAGTGATTCGGGGATATTGTTCATCGCTTCGGAATTGTTCAGAAAAAGAGACTTTGCCGATTCTTTCTCAGATTCGGACATTTTTGGAATCAGGTTTGATATTCATGAACATCCCTTCTCCCTTTTCTGTTGCGTCATCATTTCGTTCTTTTCTTCCTCGATGAGTCACCTTGAGTGTTTTATCTTTCATCTCGCTTCTCATCTCTCATTGTCTCTTGCCATCAGATCTGGATGAACTCCCAACTCGTTGTGCGATTGCCGAATCATGTGGTCTTGTGTCGATCCTCTCTGACCTTGTCTCATCTCACAGCTCGATTGGATTGAAAGTTTATTCAATCTTCGTCTAATCCTCGCATTCCGTTGTTTTTCAGAGCATTGCTTCCAGTTTGTTGGCACTGATTCAAAATGCTCTCGGTACATGTGAGAATCAGATAACAGAACATCATCCCCTCAACTCTCAAGACACAACTTCAACCACACATTCAGGGAATGACCTGAGCAAAGAACTTTTAAAGCTTCGCACATCGATGTTCAACTTGACAACGCAGATGGCCGAACAACATGAAATGGTAAGCAGCTGGATGATGAAACATGATTCCATCCTAAGCCGCCTCGATCTCACGATGAGATCTGACTTTCTCCGTGAATCTCGGTTCCAACGATGGTCCAAACAGGGGGCAGATGCAATTGAAATCTTCGACGAGGATTTCATCATCAAAACAGGCAACACATTTAGACTTCGGCAGCGACCAAGAAACGAAAAGACCAACTTCATCCCCAAAACCCTCTTTTCTCCACTAATCTCATCCGATGTCGCCCAGCTGTCATTCACAATGACATATTCACAATATGGATATGTTTGTGGGGCCGTCCCAGCCCGTTTCATCGATACCCGAACTGTCAATGAGATCAGTTTGGACGAACACGGTGTCACAATTTGGGGATTCCAACACCGGGTACAAATTTATGGGTCGATGTATTTCCTTTATCCAAAGCCCATCGAGTTCGTGCTCGATGCAGATTGTCGAGTTGGACGACGAACACTCACAATTTTGAAGGATGGCGAAAAACCAACTTTCCACTTTTACGAGAATATCTCGCTGCCGTTCCGATTTATGATCACTCCTCTTCATCCGTCTGTTTCTGTCACAATCAAATCTCTCACTTTCACAACCCAACCGACGCTGAAAGATGGAAAAAATGAGCACAAATCTCGGAATTAACCAATCATATGAACTATTTTCTCTAAATTTACCATCTTTTTCACCACCACTTCACTTCTCTTCAAGAAATCGTCATGTCATCTCGACGTCTTCATTTTCACTCATTTTGACGGTAATATGGACCCATGATTTGAACTCTCGCTGGGAACAGAAGTTCGATGTGATCGGAGTTCATTAACGTGTGACTCACTCGATTTGCAGAACGAATGAATCTTTTTATGGCAGTTGGATCAATCGCATGTTCGCTCGCCTGTGCACCCAGCCTGTTGAATCTGCTTCCACACCTCTCCCATGTGATCCTCTTTCTTCTTCTGATCCATCATTGTCTGATTTTGTGTGTCTTCCCGTCCACTCTTGTCATCGTTGTTTTTTCTCTTTCTTCCTCTGTCTTATTCATGAATTTCCTTGATTTCTGCTTTCTTTCATCTATTCTATGTGTGACTTCAGGAAGATGTGATTCAGGGATATTGTTCATCGCTTCGGAATTGTACGGAAAAAGAGACTTTGCCGATTCTTTCTCAGATTCGGACATTTTTGGAATCAGGTTTGATCTTCACGAGCATCTCTTCTCCCTGTTCTGAGATTTCATTGTGTCGATGTTTTCTCCCTCGATGAGTTTTCTTGAGTGTTTTATCATTGAACTCACTTCTCATCTCTCATTGTCTCTTTCCATCAGATTTGGATGAACTCCCAACTCGTTGTGCGATTGCGGAATCGTGTGGTCTTGTGTCGATCCTCTCTGACTTTGTCTCATCTCACGGCTCGGTTGGATTGACAGTGTGTTTCTCCTTCGTCTCATCCTCAAATTCTATTGTCTTTCAGAGTATTGCTTCAAGTTTGTTGGCACTGATTCAGAATGCGATCGGTTCACGTGAGATTCAGAAAACAGAACATAGTCACCTTGCATCTCATCAAAAGAAATCTACGTTGGAAAACCAAATGAATGATATGAAGGAAGAATTTAACGAGCTTCGCACAACCGTGTGCAACATGGCAACGCAGATAGCTGAACAACTCGGGAGGATAGACAGCCGACTGATGAAGTATGATTCCCTTCTGAACCACCTGGATGACAAAAGGAAATCCGACCTTCTTCGCGAATATCGATTCCAACGATGGTCCAAAACGGGGGCAGATGCAATTGAAATCTTCGATGAGGATTTCATCATCAAAACAGGCAACACATTCACACTTCGTCAACGACCAGAAAACGAAGAAACCAACTTCATCCCCAAAACCCTCTTTTCTCCACTCATCTCATCAGATGTCGCCCAGATATCATTCACATTCACTCATTCATTTAATGGATATCGTTACGGAGCCGTCAGTCCCCATCTTGTTGACACGGGAACACAAGCATTTTTCTGGAAAGAAACACGCGGTCGAGCATTCTGGGGATTAAATTACTCACCACCAGCCCCTGCTCAAGCGAACGGAGCACCTCTTCGTCGATATACCAAAGAGATCGTGCTGGAAGCAGATTGTCGAGTTGGACGACGAACACTCAAACTTTTGGTGGACGGAAAAGTGAATTCCGATTTTTACGTAAATCTCTCGCTGCCGTTCCGATTTGCGATCACTCTTCATCATCCCTCTGTTTCTGTCACAATCCACTCACTTTCTTTCTCGGAAAGACCCACACTGAAGGGAGGAAAGAATGAGTCAAAGTTTCAGCCATAGCCAATCATATGCATCGTTCTTTCCAAATGTTCCTTCTTTTTTGAAACCACTTCACTTCTCTTCAAGAAATCATCATGTCATCTCGACGTCTTCATTTTTGCATATTTTGACTGAAATCTGGAACAATAATTTGACTACTCGTTGATTGCAATGGGTCGATGCGACCTGAGTGAAATAACGTGTGACTTTTCTCCGTTCTTCTCATCTCCCAATGGTGTTTTAGACGATTCTCGCAGAATGGGAACCCGAAGACACCTTGAAGCCATTACCACGCAATGAAAGATGAAATTCAATCAGAAAATCTCGAAAAATGAGATCTAACACACGGAACACGGTTGGACAGTCGGTTGGTAGTGTCAAAAAGAAGCTGAAGGCGTATTCGAGGATTTGATCCTTCCTGTCCGCCAGAAAACTTAAAGGGAGGCATCTTGTGGAACATGTGTACCAATTGCATCCACCCATTCTTATTTCTGGACAGCAATTGGTTCTTGAGTTGTTGGGATCTCTGGTGGAAGTGTAGCTGGTTCTCTGACAAGAGTAACAATAGGGCTTGGAAGAAGTTTTGAAAGAAGCATTAAATATGGCTTCTCGATGTTGTAATTGAGCTTTGCACTTATTTCCACATACTGTTCGTTGAGGTGATGAATCAAATCATAAAAATGAATAATGAAGAAATTGGAGTAAACCTGAAGGTTCTTCTGGCGATGGAATGTAACTTGTCTTGTGCGAACTTCCCTGTCGGGGGAATCAACCTTGTTTGCAACGAGAACAATTGGGATGTTTTCGTTGACTCGAGTCAAATCTCGGTACCATTTGTCCACATTCTCATATGTGTCTCGAGATGTGACATCAAACATCAAAATTGCGCATTGTGCGTTTGCGTAGTACCCATCACTGAGATCTCCATCACGTTCTTGACCAGATGTGTCCCAGATGTTGAATCGGACAGGTCCAAGGCTAGTGTCTAGTTGAAGAGTTGAGACATCAACACCATCTAAAAAAAGTTGAAGTGATCATGTAGATCGAAAGTAGGGAGAAAACGACAGACCTGCGTTGATGGATCGAGGTTCGAATTCTCCAAAACAATGTCGATGAACAAACGTTGATTTACCGACGCCATAATCACCAACGAGGACAAGCTTGAAAGTAGGAAGATTATTGCCTTGTTCAGTCATGTGTTGTCGCTTAGCTTCCCGATCGAACCGATATCCTTTTTGGTTCAGTCTGGAAAGAAGAATCTCTTTATTCGCATTGAAACTTCGATCACCACTTGAATCAATTTTCACATATCCAAAATGCAGGATATTATGACCCACTCACCCGAAATCGTGCCTGTATTCCCACACATTTCAATTCTCACACAATATCTCAAGCTATTCGCTCGTTGTCTTGTGGTTCTTGTGCTCTTTGATGACAGAGTCTAATCCTTCTTCTCCACACCCATCCGTCCTCCGGAAGGATCAATCAACAGCTCGTCATGTCAAAACTCCGCTCCTCTCAGTCCAATTGCCATGATTTCTCTCCTCCTTTTCCTCTCCTTTCATCGCATCACTCTCTGTCAATGCTGGTATCCCGCTCAATTCCCAACAAATCACTTCAATTCACCTCCACTGAATGTGCCACAGTTTTCTGGGTTCTCATGTCCATGTAACCAATACATGACACCTTCAATGATGTTCACACCTCTTTCCGCACCTCTCCCGGGCGATTCATTCTTCTCCGTGTTGGAAGCACCACTTCATTATGAACCACGCCTTGACGAGTTCGCAAACTCACTCCATAACAATACTTTTGCTGGTCTCTCACCGGAAAGTGTTGATCTTCTCCTCCAACAATATTCAAGTGTGCAATTATCCATTCCCTTCATGTTTTTACTTCAGATTCTGTAAACAAATACAACGACCTCAGAGCACTTCAATCTGATCCATCACAAACCAACGCACATCCTGACATCGATGGTCAAGTTGATGATGCTTGGAGCAGCATTATCCTCCACGAGCTCTTCATCCAATCCCTCGGAACGAATCAGAAGCCGTTGGCTCTGACACAGTATCTTATGCCAAGACAATTCAAAAATGGCAAAGCATTTGAAGATGCATTGACAAGAGCAAGCATTCAACCGGAGAAAGAGGGTTGGGTTGCCGCTGTGTACGACGACAAATCGGATCGGATCATTGTCGGATTTATCCCAAACAATGAAATGTATCGTGGTTTGGAAGTTTTGTTATTGACATCTTTCATTGATTTTCTCTTCTACTCTCAGTTTCTATGTACCATCCAATGTTGGTCTTGAAAATTTCTCCATCGTTGTACACAACCAAGTTTGGACAAAACGGTGTCAAGGAATACACAAAGGCGTTGGTTCCAGATGATTTAAACTGGGCAACGGTGTGATTATCATCTGATTTGCATTTATTCCACAGATCGACAATCGGCTGATGAATTCGGTGTCGGACAAGATGTGGAATGAATTCAGTTTGGCAGCTAAAAAGTAAGACTATTATCTTCCAGATTTTTTGTCACATTTCACCCTATCCATTTTATTGGTGCTGGATCATGAAAAAAGTTCTTGTGGAATGTATCACCTTCAAAAATGAGAGGAGATAGAAAAAAGACCTTGAAATGAAACATTAAAACTTAGATTGGTGTGTTCCACGACGTACGATGCCATACTCAGATGAAAAAGGCTCGTGTGTTTGAAAGTGGACAGTATTCAGCATTTCGGGGGCAAGACGAACAAAAACAATCCAAGCGGAAGAACTGTCAAGAGGAGATATCCGACCAGTCCTATTATTCGCAGAATTTTCGTTTGACACAAGAAGCTGAGTGAGATCAGAAGCCCACCACAGAATCCACCAAGATGAGCACCAAAATCAATTCCCGACGAGGAGAAACTCCAAATAAGCATGAACAGCAAGTAGGAACCAACGTTCATGATATGCATTCCTCTGAAATCGACAAAAATGACGATGAATTTTGGGTTCGAGAAAAAATGCAGACTTAACCATATTTGGCATTTTATTCCAATCCTGGGCGATACATACAACGTACCCACCATAAATTCCGAGGAGAGCGCCTGATGCACCAACGGAGACGGTGGTCGGGGACATGACACACGACAGGATCGTCGCAGAAAGAGCAGAGAAGAGATATATGGCGATTGTCTTGATGGATGTGGATAAATAATGAGAGAAATGAGAAGAACAAGTGCAGGAAACGAGAAAATGGGACAAAAAAAACGAAGAACGTTGAGGCAGACAAACCTTCCCATGACCCCATTTCATTTCCCGATACAACATCACTCGATACTGGAAGAACATGTTGAACAAGAAGTGGAAGATTCCAGCGTGGAGGAGGACAGGGGTGATGAAGCGGAAGATCTGGAATTTGCATTTGATTCGAGTGGTTTCCTTCGCTCCCAACAAAATGAGAGCGTGCATGCTCGGGCCAAGTGACGGCCAATGGATTCCGCCGACGATGCATTCGACAATGAAGACGATTGTTTGGATTGCAGTCATGATGAATGTGAAGCTGAAGAAGAAACGACGCCAGTCTGCTTTTCGAGTTGGGGAACAGCAGGGACCGACACAACAGCCAAAGCCACTCCAATTCGCCATGATCTGAAGAATGGTGGGAGTGATGATTAACGGAACAAAAAACCTCTGGAACTGTTTGCTCTCGATTTATTGGTGTATTATCACTCCAGAAAGGATCTTGTATTCGTGACTGGGCCTGAGAAGATACAGATGGCGAGAAATCATACCAGATGTTGAGCTTGGTGGAATCCTGAATTCCGCGGCGGTGTATGAACAGATTCAGTGTTTGTTGGTCTGTCCCTTAAAAGAAGGAGGTAATTAAGAAGATTTCAAACCATGGGGCTTTGCCAGTTTTGCCCGAGACAGATTGACCTCGTCCGGTCTTTGCTTGTTCTGCTTCTTTGGTTGTCCAAGGGTTTTGGATGGGAAGCTCATCACCTGCATTCGGATTAATTGTGTGGATGTTGGACATTGAGAGATAGGTCGATGAAACGACTGTAGCGGACAAAAGTCAGTATCGATGGAGATGAGTGAAATAAAGGGAGAGAAGAGGGGGTGAGGACAAAAAGAGTGTCTCAAACGATGTGGGGGAAAATATAAGCGAAAAGGGAGTAAAGCCGGAGGGTGAAAAGTTGAAGTGAGGGCCCGATCTAATTTCAACTTCCGGCTCCTGCACGATTCTGATTCGATATGGAAGTTCATCATGTATTTTCTGTCTTAGCGGGGCTTGGGGTTTTAGCACACATTCTCAATCTCTATCTGCTTCGAAAAGGAACCGACAAGTTTAGATGGATTGTGGCAATCTCATTCTTTCTCACTCAGAGCCTCATCTTTCTTTTGAAGCCAGTATTCATCTCAAAATTGCCGAAATTCATGTTTTTGTTCCATTGGATGGCAGGTTTGTGCATTATTTTCAAATCTTGGATCGAACTCCGTGTCATCAAATATCTGCATTTATTTTGAATTTCCTCAACTTTTCACATTCTCCCCTTCTCTCTCTTCTTCTTTCCAGCACTCCAATACGCCTCTCAGCCCTTCTACCTCCTCGTCCTCATCTCTTCATTTTACCGTCCGCGAACCCGTGAGCGCTACTCCTTTGATCGTTTCCTAATTCCCCTCACTTTTATAATCTCCGCTCTCTTCACAATGCGCGTGCTGTTCGTCTCCCCACATTCAATTAACACCAACCAATGGGATCTCTACACCGGCGATTCTGTATCTCTCGAACGGACCGACTTTTCGCTACTTATGAACATCCCGTTTAGAAAGGCCGGTGTCTTCTCTCCACCGAGTTCCATTCTGACCCTCCTGCTCTTTGTTCCAGTTTTGATGATCGGCGACAAATACTCACGATTGACTGCCGTCGTCTTCGGAGTTTTGTGGATCCTGGAAAAGATTGTGGTCCCTGCGGACTCGATGGCGTTCTCGTTCGCTTTCTCACCCATTAATTCGCTGTATGCTGCAATGATCTGCACTTGTTTCCTTCTCCGCGATGATATTCGTTAACACATCAGTTTTCTAGTTTTCAATCCTTTTTTTGAGTCTCTCAGGAGGGAATGAATGGGACAAGTTGGATGAAGAGCCAATACTTGATGCGAAATCTTATCCTTTGGATCCTGGCTGTGAATTGATTCCTTTTGATTTTGGAGAAAAAAATGATAAATTTGTCAAGTTAATAGTGATATTCCAAGATCTTAATCAGAGTACCTCAATGAAAAGAATGTAAAAATGTATTGAAATCGTGGACTGTTTACTTTTGATTAAGACTCACACGTTCGTCGGAATATGGTTGAGAAGCACCTGAAGTGGCTATTGGTTGAGATTCCACGTGTTGGTAAGCAGTGTTGTTCTTCCTTCCACAGCCACAAGCAGCCCACCATCCACAGTAACAACTGACAAAAGTAAGTGCGACGCAGACAGCAATAAACACGAAGACGCCGATGAGAACGCCAGCGACGGTGGATGCGATCGTTGTTTGGCGTGAGTTCGTCCAATCAACATGACGATCGTCTGGGAGAATACGGACACGATCTCGACTGGTGCTGGTACAGTTTTTGAAGTTCTTCCTCTTCACGTTGTATTTCGATTCAGATCTGTAATGAATTACAACGTCGTATCTCTTCTTAGGATCCTGAAGGTTCTGAACGAAGATACAATTTTCGAAGTTGATGGAGGGATTGTCTGTTCTGTTGAAGTACACCAACCCGCCTTCTTTCTGAACATGACAAGTTGAGAAATTGACGGATCTGGCTTGGAACGATTTCACACCGTCCAGATTGATCAATCCGCCTCCTTCCTGCGCTCCTGATAATGTGAAAGTAACATTGTTGAGCGTGACTGCATCAACGCCCTTTCCTGCATATATGAATGCTCCTGACTTGCCTGCTTCAGCGTTGTCAATCACACATTGTTCAACAGTGATGGTGGATCGGCCCGTTGTATAAATTACCGCACCATGTCCGTCCGGTGTCGTCGGGTTATAAATCGTTGAGTTGGACATTGTCACGTTCACAGTGTCGTGGGGAAGATAGAGAACTCCTCCGTTCGGCATGTATGAAGACGCGTAAGCTAAATAGATTTTGCTTGAATAGATCTTTACTTCTATCGACTTGCTAAACGCAACATTTTCCCAGAAACGGGGTGCATTACTTCCTTTAAACCATTCTATATTCGTCAAACTTAAGAATGATGCTTGCAGTCCATAGACGAGCCCTCCGTTAAGAGCGCCTGCGATATAATTGATTTGAGTATCTTTCATGACGACAGATCGATTGGCAACTCCTTCAACTGGTTTTGTGGGAAGTTCGCCGACATCTGTGCACTTAAGTTCTTTGAATTTGGAGTTGAAGATGGTCACTTTTTGTACGTCTTGACCAGCGAGAACTGGCTTCTGAGCTTTGTTCTCGAGATTGGCAAATGTAGCGTTTTCCATAATAAGTGCAAGATGAGGATCGGCTGTGTCGTCGGGTCCTTCGATGAGAGAAGAATAGAAAATGCCGTGGCCCAAGAATTGATTGTATATGATCAGTTTGCTTCTGGTTCCACAGAGGAGTGGTTTGAAAAAGTCGCCTACCGTAAATAGGCAGTTGGTAATGTTCAGAATCGAGTCTTGTTGAGCTTGCGCGAATGCTGCTTTTTGTGGCAGATTGATTTTGATTAAGACAAAAGTTAGCGACGAATTCACCAGAACAAAGGCTGGAACATCGCCTTTAACAAGATCTAAAAGCGCATGTTCCTCAGGGTCGATAAAGGTCAGGTTGCGGTTGACTAATAGATCCACTCAAAACCCGGAATTTCTCCTAAACCCGGAACATGGGGGTTGAAAGATACATATTGGGCAAACTAAGAAAAAAATAAAATTTGAGAATTATAGACCGACGCAAATCAGAGAAACCCTCAAAATACTGTATACAGCAACAATGCCTACATTTTTCTCAACTTTTTTGGATCGTTTCTCCACAACCAGCCATCCGTTTTGCACCAAATAAAGTGCATTGTTATCGTAAACATCTCGACAAAAGCTGCTCAAAAAATGAAAGATATTTTTTTCTAAGACTTTTTTCTCGAGAAAAATATGGGTTTTTTTCTATTTTCCCAAATATCCAGCATTTTTTCTCCAATGTTTTCTCAAATTGTTCGTTTCATCAAAAAAACGTTTTTGTGAAAATTTTCATCAAAATCGGTTCACAGGTTGTGAAGATATGACCAGTTCTCCTGATTCAAACAGGTCCAAAAGAGGTATTTTGAGGGTTTCTCTGATTTGCGTCGGTCTATAATTCTCACATTTTATTTTTTTCTTAGTTTGCCCAATATGTATCTTTCAACCCCCATGTTCCGGGTTTAGGAGAAATTCCGGGTTTTGAGTGGATCTATAAGTGAATGTCACGAGCAGTGTAATTTTCATACTGCAATTCGATTTTTGTGACGTCATCCGCATACTCCTTTATCACATCCTGAAGGTCGATGCTTGCTGAATGGATATGTGCAGACCTTTGATACATGAGATCAATCAAGCAGAAACTGAGATCGATCGATCTCAGTTCCGGTTTTTGGGACTGAGATCAATGACTTAATTAAGCGTATCTATAATTGTCTCAATGTTGTGTCAAATAGTAAAAATAAGAATCTTGAAAAAGCGAAATGGTTGTAGTGTGATAGAATAAACACTGAAAAGAGGAAAACCCACTCAACTTTTGCTTTAGATTGTCTGTCGTGTTGGCCAATGCTACGTCATGATCTCGGCATTCCACTGCATCGTTGCTGAATTCCTGGTGTTCATCAGATGGCTTTCGTCGATTCCGTGCAGCCTCTCCTCCTCATCTTCCTGTTCCATCCCCCAGTATTCGCTCTCGGCATCATTCGCATGTTCCACCTACTTGACTTCCTCTTTGCGCAATTTCTGCGTTTGCCTGCTCAGCTTCAGCTTATCGTGTGAGTCGCTGGTCTGTTTCTCGGCCTTTCTTCCATCGTCTGCTGGAACTGCGGCTTCGATCGCTGTGGTCGGCCTCGTTGTGGTTGCACTCTTCTGAGGAGTGTCTTCTCCAGATTGGTGGTTGACGAGAGCATCGACTCTAACTTCGGCCGAGCGAGGAGAAGGAACGGCTGAGGAGCGTCGCTTTGGGGAGTGTCGGCATGAGAATCGACGACTGCTTCAGAAACTGCTTCATCTTCAGCACCACGTCTCGCAAGGAGCTCTCCCGCAGTTGCTGCTCGAAGGCGACAGATGTGTCGACAGCGTCGACTGCGAGTTCGTCGAGCACTTCGGTTTCGATGTGTCGCTGGTTCTCTTCAGCTGCCCTCGTCCCTTTGTCGACCTCATCCACCTTGTCCATCCTGTTCTTGAAATGCTGATTCTGACAGAATTCGGTGGAACTTCGTTGTCGCTGTGCTGCTTATCGAGGGTGAAGGTGGGGTTGTTCAAGGACGGCACAGTGACAACCTGAGTTGGGGCTCCATTCTGTCGTTTGGAGTGAAATGGACGGCTATATGAAGAGAGCGACGACAGTGTTGAGAAGAGAGCTCGTTTGGAGGAGTGTTGGCGTGATGGAGTTCCTAATCGTCGGTAAATGTGATTCAACGCATGCACAGTCCAAAGGACGAGAAATCGGAGGGATCATTCAGCCTTCAAAAGTGTCATCTTAACATCTCCTCGTGGATTGCTTCCGATCCTTGCTTTCCGGTCATTGATGGTCAAACTTGGGTATTGTCCAGAATCGGCATCAGAGAGGTGTTTGATGGACCTGATGACAATCCTATTCGCTTCGGAATGTGAGCTCGCTGTTGAACGGCCGAAACATGTTGCGCAACAAGTTGTTCCATCTCTGACGATGTTAGTTGCAGAGCTAACCTTGTGTTGACCAACGGAGTTGTCTGGAGTTGTTTGTATTCTTTGATTTCGGATGGCTGTTTGGGCTTGGTTGCAGGAACGAGATATAAGACTGAGTGGATAGTCAACGGACTGGATGATCATGAAACAGATCGGAGGTGGCTGTAGAATGGCGGGAATGCGGAATGCATCCCATTTCGACAAGTAAAACGAGAAGTGTTTCAGAGATGGTTGAAAAGTCGAGAATGGGAAAGATAATCTGGTCACAATGTGTTGTTCAGGGACACCAGGAATTGTTTGGAGAGAGGACGGTTGACGATGGGACAGTCAAAGACAGCCGCGTTGAGAACGACGAACCCAAAAGAGCAAACCATTTCTGGACAATTGGAGGTGATTTCAGAATCTGTTCGCCTGCACCAGCAATCAGCGCATTCCCAACATACGAGGAGAGTCCGCAGAAACGAGTTGGGGTCATTCGAGAGGCGGCTTCGAAGTGTCATTTGAGATCTCACTGGTCACTGACAGATTATCTGAGAGAGATGGAAATAAAGAGATAAATTTTGGAAAGGACAGATTAACCAAGTCTAAATAGGACTGAAAATCGTGATAAAGAGAAGAAATCTCGAAGACTAATATACAATTAAACAACGAATGGTAAGCTGCAGAATAAATCACTCTAAGAGAGAAATAATCGTCGAGAAATGGTAGAGGAGATCCGTCGCGGTGGAATTAATAAATTATTGGATAAACAAGCGTGATTCATCCAGTTCTTCAATCGGATCGGGATGAAGAATTATTGTGGGACGATTCATCTCGAGATTTCAATGAAAGTGCTTATAAACAAAATTCTACACGGATAGCGGGTCTTTTACTTCGATATTTCGAGTTTTATGAGAATTTGAACACTAGTTATTTTCTGAGATCGAAAAAGCTGAGATCGATGAGATCAATCTCAAAGGTCTGGATATGTGCAAAAACAGCGAAGAGTGAGAGGAGCATTCAATTGAAAAGGTACAAACTAAGGTTTCGATCTTGTTCAGTCCACTTTCATCCAGCCACGGACAAAAGTTTGCGGGCACCCAAGTCTGCATTTATGAACAGGTGTTTTTTTCTGATTTTTTTTGAAACACTTCACAACAATGAAAGATAGTCCTTAGTGAAATATAAAACCAATATAGTGTGGTGAAGTGAAAATCAGGAAGAGATGTCGAGCCGAATTGGGAGGAAAATTTGATGAGGGTGACAAGAACACATCTCCTCTCTGTGGAAGAGGAGATGTGAGGAGGTGAGAGTGTTTCTACTCTCAAAAATTGAATGGCTCCACTCCTTATTGAGAAAATGTTGGAGATGTCGTCGAAACGAGCAAAATCTATCTTCCGCATCTCGAGTCAATCATCCTTGTGGACATACCAAACTCATTCTCTTGTCTCAACAACATGTATTCTCTCTCAACTATTTGTCGGGCCTCCAAATTTGGTTTGTACGAACTACAACGAAAGTGTCAATGATTGGTTTTCACTACAGCTCGTCGTTTCTTTTGAGATTGAGAGAGAATACGTGTTGTTGAGACAAGAGAATGAGTTTGGTATGTCCACAAGGATGATTGACTCGAGATGCGGAAGATAGATTTTGCTCGTTTCGACGACATCTCCAACATTTTCTCAATAAGGAGTGGAGCCATTCAATTTTTGAGAGTAGAAACACTCTCACCTCCTCACATCTCCTCTTCCACAGAGAGGAGATGTGTTCTTGTCACCCTCATCAAATTTTCCTCCCAAGTCGGCTCGAACTTTCCTCCTGATTTTCACTTCACTAGACTCTTTTTGTTCAATATTTTGGAAATTGCTGTCTTCCAATGTTGTGAAGTGTTTAATGAAAGATTAGAAAAAGTTGATTGTTCATAAACGCGAACAAGGGTGCCCGTAAACTTTTGTCCATGACTGATCCACAATTTAGAACAACGAAGACATTATCTTCTCGAATATTATATTTCAGAATCTGTCACAATCGGTCATTCGTCCAATGATGATCATATGCTCGAATGACTTCAAGTTTTGTTCAGGACTCAAAATGCAACAGGGAGATTTTGATCCGAATAAAATGAAAAAGATCTAATCTCTTTCAGAGGAAAAAAAGACATTAAAATAGAAATCAGCTTCTCACAGCCCATCGAGTCAGTTTCATCAACTCATCCACAACGAGGGACGAACACCGCACCTCAGCCGCCTACAAGAAGCTGAGCCAAGGGAGGCGAGTGGTGTCACAGAGAATCCAAAATGGAGGACAATACACACAGCACAGCAGAATCGCAACAGACATCACACACAACACGTGGCACGCTGGGTTGAAGGGCGACGAGGGGGAGAGGAAGGAAAGGATGGAGGCAGTGCTGCTTCGGTTGGTGAGAACAAGCGAGATGTTCGTTGTGACGAGACAGACGAAGGTGAGAGTGCAGAGGAACTGCTGGTCCACAATTGGACTCCTGTTGAGGAAGAAGTGAAGAGTGGGCAAAGCCAGACACGCTGCCGACTCCACCACACCCTACACAACTGCTCTCGTCCAATCCCAGCGGGTGAGAAGCGTCTTTTTGTCGAGTTCTTTCGCCAAAATCCGCAAATTTCGACTCCTGAAGCAAGACTATGGCCTCATTTCCATTTGAGTTCCTCCATTCTTGTGGAGATTGGTGTTTCATGAGATTGGCGTGCGATTCGATCAATTCGAAAGGAGGTTCCGAGGCCGAAAACGGTGAACTGAAAGGAGAAGGAAAAAATGTCACCAAACTCCGATTCTGACAGATGGGGGAAGGTTTGAAACGAAGAATCGTCCAGCTTCGCCATTCACAAAAAAATTGACTGTACGAGGATTGGATGTCATGTTCACCTCCATCCGAACACAATCTCCTTCTGTTGAAAACGAGAGGCGGGTTCGATAGATTCTTTTGAGTTGCATGTTTGGTGTGTTCAAAAGAAGATTCCCAAATGGAGTAAGAGAGACCGAATCTGAATAAATGAGAAAGATCGAGAGATACTCTCTACATAGCGTCCAATGGCTTCATGAATTGTGGGAACTGGAGCTGACGAATCGAGAAGGCCAAAATAGACCGATTCTGAGAATAATCAGAAAGAAAATGAACTGACCACGGCAATCCTGCATGGTAATCGTGACAGACACAATTCCGTGAGAAATATTGTCTTCCATGAGGACTGTTGATGGGTTAATCTGTCCGTGATCACCGAATACGAAACCTGTGCGAGTGATGGTGGTATTAGTCAGAGTAAAGTGGAGAGGATCTGTGAAGAGGAGTGGGGGGAGGACCGAGAGAGAAGAAACTCTCGCAGTCGAAGAATCTGTGATGGGGCTTGATTGGGATGTGAAGGTTGTCGAAACTGATGATGACGGATGTTCATACGCTTCATGAAATGAAGAATTCGAGTCTCTAAGTGGCAAGCGATCAATAAGAGAGTTCATCTCGAACGTCAGGCTCTTGGATAAAGATCCAGCCCACAACATGTGACAACTGTCCTGGATTATCGTGACGATGTTTCTCGACACATCACCAACTCGTATTATGAAATTCACAAACGGAATGGTTGTCTCGACAATTTAAAACAAATGTGGTGGTGTTTGCACAAGAAAAAACTAAGAATGAAGTGTCCAGGTCGAAGTAACGACACTGGTGTTTCTTTTTTAGAATCGCTTTTGTGTCACTACACCGGAATTGATCTTTCCCGCTCTGTCCTACACCAACGGGAGAATCTGGAGTTCCCGAAAAGTTGAGGGCGATCGTCGATGAGGGATCGATTCAGAAATCCCACCAATCCTGATCATTCATCCATCAACGCATTTCCTTCAACAAACGAGCAGTGGGAGCAGTGCTAGCTCTGCGAGAGTGGCGGCGAAGGATGGGGAGTGTAGTCACCATCGACGGAGACTGGCGAGAGGTAATTCGAATCTTTCCGGCAAATGAAACCATGAGGTGATGCCAGAGTCCATAAAGATCACACACAAACAGTGTCTGTTGTCCAAAATGAAGTCATAAACAGTTCGAAACGGTTGGTGGTTCCTGTCTGTTTCTATTCTCGTTCTGGAACGTTCATGCCCTGCAGGTTATTCCATTCAATCGATTTGTCAACAATCCATCTTCCGAATATGTTTGCATCGTTTTGCAGTTTTGCCTCAATCACATCTTCGATGCCTTCCATTCGCAACATTCGAAGAATTTTATTCCCCATCTGTCGCTCTTCTCCCCTTTTTTTGTTCCATTCCTGCTGGGTATCGACCATGTCTTCCAGAAAACTCAAGATTGTCTCTTCATTCTCGAAGAATGTGAGACAACTTGGGATCGTGAGAACGACTGGCAGAGAAAGAACAAAATCCAAGGTGGGTTGATAAGATGAACATATTCGAAGGAGGCGAGCGAGAAGAAACAAGAATTCTTGAGATTGGTCTCCATCGACGATCGAGTAGCGGTTTTCGCACAAATGCCAGACGTACTCCTCTGAAGGTGCCAGAACTTGCTTCAAGACTGTCTCGTGAACAGCTTGTTGTTCATTCTCATCTTCAGTTGCGAGTTTGTCGAGACAATCCGGAGTTGAGAGCCAGAGGGAATAGGTGATGAGATTGATGAAGTTGGTGTGGATATCGACCGCATCTGAGAATGAAAGAGACTGTGGGTTGAGAGTGGTGATGATTTGAGGGATCAGGTCAGCTTTGACGAGGGCCAGGAGGATTTTTAGAGAACAGAACAGGAACAGAGATGCCAACATCTCCATTGCTGCTGTGGGAATGACTTGACCTGGCGATGAAAGGAGGACCACAATGGAGGACACGAAGTTGATGGAAGAGTCATTATCTGTTCGCCCAAGGCTGAGGAGAAAAGCATCAGCCAATTCTCTATTCTTCGGAGTCACATATTTGAGAAATATCACGGCTTTCTCTTCCAAAGATCCATCCAATGCAGGTTGTAACTTCATGGTAGCAACAAGAGATCGAAAGACAACGGCCGTTTTGCGTTGAGATTCACGCGGATCTTCGTCCCAATCCAGGAAAATAGAAGTATCTATTCACAGTCAAAAGTAGGAAGATCACGTACCGGGGCATGTGTCATCAAGGGAGGAGGTTGTATTTGTGTCTAAAGCAGCCATTCCTTGTCTTGCTGAGTCGAATCACACGTTATGGGTCAGCTCAATCGAATCTGCTAAACTGACTCCTAAGGGGTTACAATGACCAGAACAATAGACAGGAACGGTCTACAAGCTGTGGACCCAATTTCATGCAAAGTGATTCCAATCCGACTCCACCAGTCGAATCGTTTGATGTCTTTCCGAACAATCAAGAAGAGCAGAAAAAACTGGAAATGAGCTTCATATAAATTGAACGAACACCAAACAGCATTCATTCCAAAACGGTTGTGCGTGAACGATAGATCTCCTGTCTGCATTCCGTCCTTCCAGCGACTCGCGATGTACCACGAGGAGATTCAGTGTGTGGAAGTGTATAGTCATCGACGTATCTCATCTCGACCTCTTTTGGCGTTGGATGGTTGTTTTGGATGCCTGGACTGTCTTCCTGAGACTTCCCACAGCACAGGAAGGTGACGGAGATGATGCAGCACTTTGAGCAGCAATTCACGTTGTTTGGGGCACAGCACACGATCGCTGATTTCTCAGGTCGGCATCCAGACGGACAAGTGCATGAGGGTCGGTGACAGGATGGACGAGAGCATGTTGGAGTGGGACAAGAATCGCAACAGTCGACACAGTCAGAGTTCCGTTTTGTGCATATGCAATAAAGCAGTCCCACAGGCAACCAGATGCCGCACGAAATTGACACAGAAAGGATGAGAGAAAGTACCCAAGCTGGCATCGGCTTCTTTGGATCAGGCGGAACCAGCGGGATCCAGAAAAAAATGTCCGAAATCTCGATTGACTGGGTCTGATGCAGCGAGGCGACGTCTCTCACTTGGTACTCTCGATCAGGACGCAGTGAATACGTTCCTTCGTCACAGATCGGAATTACCATGGTGTCGAGTTCGGTTGGGGAGACGGGAGACAAAGAGAGAATCAGACTGTGCGGTTGATCGGGGTTGTCGATGGTTGAGAAGGTGACAGAGATTTCGGGAGAGTAGAGACGTTCGCCAAACAATGTAAGATGCAGGGATCCATTCTTGCAATCAAGGATGGAGATTGAAGTGAATTCAGCAGATGGAAGTGGAACTGTAAATGAGAGAGTGTGGGGCGATGCCAACACAACTCCATTTGATGCAATCTCCCCAATTGTGTACTTTCCTCCGTAATGGATAGGATCATCGGGTGATGACGAGGTGGTCACGGTCATCGTCAGGTTTTCAGTGTGTTTGCTTGTGACTTGATGTCTATTTGAATCGAAGACTGAGAGATATAGTGACGAGAAGTCAGGCAGATTCATCCCGAACAATTTGATCTCGCAATGATCGTTGTCGATGAGAGTGGCCTCGACTGAAAAGATGCTCGGATTGAAATCCAAGCCCACAATTCCGACTTTCCTCACTTGAAATGACACGTTCGAAGGGAGGAGTGACTGATAACCCGTTGCAACCTCGATTTCGCCGGTCCTGTGTGGAGTCGTTCCCTGGCCAAATGTAACTTGGACGAGGCGAGTGGTGCCTGCTCCATCCAGAAGCACGTTCATCGACCCCAAAAGCTCAGAGTTTGCTGTGATATTCATCTTCATCGAATTCTCTGTGTATGAGAGATCAACACGCTTCAGCGCCGTTTTCCGTTGGATATGAGCAATCCAATTCGAAGATGAATTCCGCGGCGATTCGCAATACACATTTGGGGATCCTGATGTCGAATCAGACAATTCAAAGTTCGAATATCCGATCTTCCGATTCATTTGAGAATCGTACGACACGTCCTTCGCTCCCGAATATGACGACCCACTCGAACACCCTCTGAACGCACAGTGCGACACCAGCACATCTTTCGTGTTCTGCATTCTCAGCGCCCCTCCGAACAGCCCACACGAACACCTCTCAAACAGAGTGTTTGTGATGGTCAGGCGCACGTTTTCGGAGGAGAGAGCCCCGCCAGAACCTCGTGTCCAGCTTCTCTCGAATGCACAGTCGGAGATTGTGGTTAGACAGACGGAGTCAGTGTGGACGAACAGGCTTCCTCCACCCGTCCCTTCGTCTGAGTTGTTGGCGGCACACTCGGTGAATACTGACTGCAGCAGAGTGAAGGAAGGGGTGGTGGGAGATTTGGAAGAATACGTCACTGCTCCACCGCTGCCGTCGCGACAGGTTGAGGTGCAGTGACAGAAGGAGCAGAGTGTGATGGTGAGCGAAGTGGTGACGGCATTGAACACAATCGCAGCCCCACCTTTCTGTTGGGAATCTGACGTTCTCATGTTGGAGAAGACACAGCGCAAGAAATGGCCTGTGGTGTCGCCTGTGGCAAAGACTTGGTTCACGGAATAGTAACTTCGGTCCGATCTGTCCAGAATGGTGTTTGAGGAGCGAATGCAATTGCTGAACGACGAGTTGATGCAGTGAAGATTACCGCCAGAGGCTGGGTCCAGCATCGCAGTTCCATGCTGATGGTTTGTGCAGTGCGACACGCTGCAGCCAATCACGTGTTGGTCATTCACATATCGGCTAGCCATCTCGTCCAAAAGGTGTCCAGGGCTGCTCATATTCACCAAGTCACTCGAAATCAGCTGCGTGTTGAACGGGCAGGATGAAGGACGAGTGAATCGGGAGTCCATGTTCGTTGAAAAGTCAAACGAGAACAGAGGTCCAGTTCCCAACACCAGCAATATGTCCCGCAACATAAGCGATATCCCACGAACAGAGAGTGCCGAATAATCACGAAGAGCGGATCCCATGGCCAGTCCGACAAATGGTTGGAGAAGTGATGTCGACGAGAAGTGGGAGCAGTGCGAGAGAGTAATCGATGATACAACCCCTGTCCCGTCTTCACAGACAACAATTGGTGAGCAGACCACATTCGAGATGATCGTGCTCTCCGAAATCTCAAGTTCGGACGACGACAAAGAACAGAACGACGAACTCAGTTCTGACGAGTCCAGTGTCCATAATTCCAACGATAATGAGCTGTTCACCAAGTCTAGTATCCACGAGAATCCTCCATCTTCTGACGAATCTGTGTCTTTCAGAAGATTATTCGCTTGAAAGGAGGAATCTTGACTTCGCTTCAGTTTCATTGTTGAATTGGTTCCAACCAATGAGTATGATGTTGATGTGATGTTCACGTTCTTTCCAACGAAGAATCCGGGTGGGAATATCAATGTCTCCGTTGTCGGTTTTCGGTGTTCAGGTTTTTTCCTTTTTCAGTTTTCAGAAAGACTCCCAAATCGTGAAGTTCTGGCGACAATTCAACCAACGGTTGAGCAAAGATAGGGACAAGATACAAGACGACCAATGAAAAGAGGTTGTTCATTGTGAGATGAGAAAGAATGATCTAAGGGCATGATCAACATCAATTCATCATTCTCACAACTTTCAATTTCAGAAAAGAGGAAAGAGAGAAAGGATCGTAGAGATGGATTAGTTGATAAAAAACGATGAATGACGATGTTTTATCCCAAATTGTGACTGGTTTCCTTCGAAGTGCCCATCTGCAGTATTGTTTCAGTTTCGAGATTCCCATCCCACCGAATCTCGTCGTCGACAGTCGAAAGCAAAGTTGGGGTTTGTGGGCAGCGGCTGAGCGAGGTGAAGATGTCAGTTCAGATTGGAATCCCATCACATCGCTTGGAGTGGCAGATGTTCAAAAACAATCGGAAACAATGGTATCGTCACAAATAGCGGGGGAATGGTGACGATGGACAGCTTCGATTTTGGAACAGTGCGAAAGGGTGGTGAAGGAGTGTGTGATGACGATTGAGGGAGACTGGTGAAGCGTCGGAATCGTTCTGGCGAAGGATGAGGTGGTACCAGCTCCGAGAATGTTGACACACAAATGGTTTTGTCCAAAAGAAGCCAGAAACAGCTCGAAACGTTCGCTGCTTCTTGTCGGTTGGTTTCTATCCACGCGAGGGAATGTTCATGCCATGCAAGTTGTTCCATGTAATCGATTCTTCAACAACATATTCTGTCCAGTCTCCGTCGTGATCGTTTTGCAGCTTCGACTCGACCACATCCTCGATGCCCTCCATTCGCAAGATTCGAAGAATTTTATTCCACATTTGTCGCTGCTCTCCGCCTTTCTCGTTACATTCACACTGGGAATCGATCATGTTCAACAGAAAAACCAAGATTTGGTTTTCAGTTTCGAAGAAAGTGACATAGCTTGGGATCGTCATGACGACTGGCAGATGAAGAATAAATTGCATTGTTGGTCGATAAGAAGGAGATATTTCGAGGAGTTTGTTCAGAAGATCCATGAAAGACTCTGTGTGTCCTCCATCGATGATCGAATAGCGGTTCGCGCACAAAAGACAAATATACTTCTCCGAAGGTACCAGTACTTGCTTCAAAACCGTATCACGAACAGCTTGTTGTTCATCGGGATCTTCAATTTCGAGCTTTGCGAGATCTTCCGGAGTTGCGAGCCAGAGAGTCCAGTCGAGGATGTTCATAAATTTGGTGTGGGTATCTTCTGCTTCTTCAAAAGAAATTGAGTACGGACGGAGAGTGTTGATGATTTGAGGGATCAGATCAGCTTTGACGAGGGCTAGCCGGACTTCAGTTGAACAGCGGCAAATCAGTAAATTGAGGACTTTCATTGCTGCCGTGGTGATTGCATGGCTTGTAGAAGAAAGGAGCACCACAATGGACTGTAGAAAGTCAGTCGAATAGTCATCAACGAGCAACGAAAAGCTTCCGAGAAAAGCGTCTGCTGAGTTGGGATACTTCGGAACGACGCTTTCAAGAAATTTCACGGCTTTAGTCTCCAGAGAGGCATCAAGTGCAGACTGTAACTTCACAGTGGCAACGAGAGATCGAAAGACAACGACCTTGTCGTGCGCAGATTCAAGTGGATCTTCGCTCCAATTCAGGAAAATAGAAGTATCTATTCACAGTTAAACGAGTGAAATCACATACCGAAGCATGAGGCATCAAGGGAGGAGTTTAGATTTGTGTCTAATGAGGTCATTCCTTGTTTTGCTGAGTCGACTCACACGTTATGGGTCAGCTCAATCGAATCTGCTAAACAGGCTCCTCAGAGGTTACAAAGACCAGAACATTAGACAGGAATGGTTTACAAGTTGTGGACCCAATTTTACGCAAAGTCATTCCAATCCGACTCCAAAAGTCGAATCGTTTGATGTCTTTTCGAACAATCAAGAAGAGCAGAACAGAACTGGAAATGAGCTTCATATAAATGGAACGAACGCCAAGCGGCATTCATTCCAAAACGGTTGTGCGTGAACGATAGATCTCCTGTCTGCATTCCGTCCTTCCAGCGACTCGCGATGTACCACGAGGAGATTCAGTGTGTGGAAGTGTATAGTCATCGACGTATCTCATCTCGACCTCTTTTGGCGTTGGATGGTTGTTTTGGATGTCTGGACTGTCTTCCTGAGACTTCCCACAGCACAGGAAGGTGACGGAGATGATGCAGCACTTTGAGCAGCAATTTACGTTGTTTGGGGCACAGCACACGATCGCTGATTTCTCAGGTCGGCATCCAGACGGACAAGTGCATGAGGGTCGGTGACAGGATGGACGAGAGCATGTTGGAGTGGGACATGAATAGCAACAGTCGAAACAGTCATCCAGTCGTCCTGTCACTCCACAGCAAATCAGTCCCACAACCAAAACGGCAAGGCCCAGCGACGACATGACGATGACCAGAATCAACCAGGCTGGCATCGGCTTCTTTGGTTCAGGTGGACTCGGTGGAGTGAGAGGGGTTCTAAAATACATGTAATCGATTTCGATTGACTGGTTCTGATACAGCGAGGCTGCTGATGTGACGTTGTATTCTCGATCAGGAAGCAGTCGTTTTTCTACCCATTCACGAATGGAAATATTCAGGGTTTCGAGTTCGGTTGGTGATATAGACTCGAATCTGAGTGTTTGATTGTGTGGTGGATTGTGGTTGTCATCAGTCGAAAAGACGATTTCGTAGGACGTGGAGTGAAGATTCTCGCCAAAGAATTGAAGGCCAAACGATCCATCTTCATAATCCGTTGTGGAGAGAGAGGAGAGTTTTGCAGGGGGTAGTGGAACTCGGAACGAGAGAGTTTGTTTTGATGCTAGCACTGTTCCATCTGTCCTGATCTCCCCTAGTACGTAACTGTCTCCAAAATGGAATGTATCGTGGCATGACGATGACGTTTTAACAGTCATTTTCAGACTTTCTGTGATTATGTTTGTTATCCAGGTATATCTCGAATCATAGAAAGAGAGATTCAGTGATGAGAAGCCAGGCAGATTCATCCCGAACAGTTCGATCTCACAATTCGTGTCGTTCGTCAGCTTTGTCTCGACAGAGAAGATGCTCGGAGAAAAAGTCCAACCCACAAATCCCACGTCCCTCACTCGAAAAGACACGTCCGAAGGGAGGAGTGAGTGATGGCCGGTTGCTATCTTGATTTCACTTCTCCAGTATGCTTCAAAGTCCTGACCAAAGGGAACTTGGATGAGGTGAGGGACTTCCGCTCCGTCCAGAAGCACAAACATCGACCCCAAAAGCGATTTGTCTGTCACGATCGTCATCTTCATCGAATTCTTTGTGTACGAGATGTCAACATTCTTGACTGTCGTGCTCCGAGAGATATATGGAATCCATTTCGAAGACGAATTCCGCAGCGACTCGCAATACACAGTAGCACCTCCCGATGATGAGTCACAAAATCCAAAGTTTAATTCTCCGATCTGTCGATTCATTTGAGAATCGTACGACACGTCCTTCGCTCCTGAATAAGACGACCCGCTTGAACACTCTCTGAACGCACAGTGCAACACCAGCAGGTCTTTCGTGTTCATCATTCTCAGCGCCCCTCCGAAGAATCTACACGAACACTTCCGAAACAGAGTGTTCGTGATTGTCAGGTGCACGTTTTCGGAGGAGACGGCGCCACCACAACCGCCAGCGAAGCTGTTCTCGAATGCACAATCTGAGATTGTGGCCTGGCAGGTGGAGCCAGTGGCGGCGTGCACGCTTCCTCCACTCGTGCTGTTGTTTGTGGAATTGGCAGAACAGTACGTGAATACAGACTGCAACAGAGTGAAGGAAGTGTTGGTTGGAGAGTTGGAATAAAACGTCACTGCTCCGCCTTTGGTGTCGGGGAGATCAGAATTGCAGTTGTGGAATGCGCAGAGTGTGACGTTTAGCGATGACTTGACGGGACTGAAAATGATCGCAGTGCCTCCCCTGTGCTCGTATGAGCCCAATGTCATGTTGCAGAAGACACAGCGCAAGAAATGGCCTGTGGTGTCGCCTGTGGCAAAGACTTGGTTCACGGAATAGTAACTTCGGTCCGATCTGTCCAGAATGGTGTTTGAGGAGCGAATGCAATTGCTGAACGACGAGTTGATGCAGTGAAGATTACCGCCAGAGGCTGGGTCCAGCATCGCAGTTCCATGCTGATGGTTTGTGCAGTGCGACACGCTGCAGCCAATCACGTGTTGGTCATTCACATATCGGCTAGCCATCTCGTCCAAAAGGTGTCCAGGGCTGCTCATATTCACCAAGTCACTCGAAATCAGCTGCGTGTTGAACGGGCAGGATGAAGGACGAGTGAATCGGGAGTCCATGTTCGTTGAAAAGTCAAACGAGAACAGAGGTCCAGTTCCCAACACCAGCAATATGTCCCGCAACATAAGCGATATCCCACGAACAGAGAGTGCCGAATAATCACGAAGAGCGGATCCCATGGCCAGTCCGACAAATGGTTGGAGAAGTGATGTCGACGAGAAGTGGGAGCAGTGCGAGAGAGTAATCGACGATCCATCACCTGTCCCATCTCCACAGACAACAATTGGTGAACAGACCACATTCGAGATGATCGTGCTCTCCGAAATCTCAAGTTCGGACGACGACAAAGAACAGAGCGACGAGCTCGGTTCGAATGAGTCCAGTGTCCATAATTCCAACGATAATGAGCTGTTCACCAAGTCTAGGATCCACGAGAATCCTCCATCTGAAGACCAATCGGGGTCTTTCAGAAGATTGTTTGCATGATTGATGGAATCTTGAATTCGCGACAGTTTCATCGTTGAATTGGTTCCAACAAACGAGTATGATGTTGATGTGATGTTCACGTTCTTTCCAACGAAGAATCCGGGTGAGAAGATCAATGTCTCCATTCTGGCGTTTTTGGTGTTCAGGTTTTTTCCTTTTTCAGTTTTCAGAAAGACTCCCAAATCGTGAAGTTCTGGCGACAATTCAACCAACGGTTGAGCAAAGATAGGGACAAGATACAAGACGACCAATGAAAAGAGGTTGTTCATTGTGAGATGAGAAAGAATGATCTAAGGGCATGATCAACATCAATTCATCATTCTCACAACTTTCAATTTCAGAAAAGAGGAAAGAGAGAAAGGATCGTAGAGATGGATTAGTTGATAAAAAACGATGAATGACGATGTTTTATCCCAAATTGTGACTGGTTTCCTTCGAAGTGCCCATCTGCAGTATTGTTTCAGTTTCGAGATTCCCATCCCACCGAATCTCGTCGTCGACAGTCGAAAGCAAAGTTGGGGTTTGTGGGCAGCGGCTGAGCGAGGTGAAGATGTCAGTTCAGATTGGAATCCCATCACATCGCTTGGAGTGGCAGATGTTCAAAAACAATCGGAAACAATGGTATCGTCACAAATAGCGGGGAATGGTGACGATGGACAGCTTCGATTTTGGAACAGTGCGAAAGGGTGGTGAAGGAGTGTGTGATGACGATTGAGGGAGACTGGTGAAGCGTCGGAATCGTTCTGGCGAAGGATGAGGTGGTACCAGCTCCGAGAATGTTGACACACAAATGGTTTTGTCCAAAAGAAGCCAGAAACAGCTCGAAACGTTCGCTGCTTCTTGTCGGTTGGTTTCTATCCACGCGAGGGAATGTTCATGCCATGCAAGTTGTTCCATGTAATCGATTCTTCAACAACATATTCTGTCCAGTCTCCGTCGTGATCGTTTTGCAGCTTCGACTCGACCACATCCTCGATGCCCTCCATTCGCAAGATTCGAAGAATTTTATTCCACATTTGTCGCTGCTCTCCGCCTTTCTCGTTACATTCACACTGGGAATCGATCATGTTCAACAGAAAAACCAAGATTTGGTTTTCAGTTTCGAAGAAAGTGACATAGCTTGGGATCGTCATGACGACTGGCAGATGAAGAATAAATTGCATTGTTGGTCGATAAGAAGGAGATATTTCGAGGAGTTTGTTCAGAAGATCCATGAAAGACTCTGTGTGTCCTCCATCGATGATCGAATAGCGGTTCGCGCACAAAAGACAAATATACTTCTCCGAAGGTACCAGTACTTGCTTCAAAACCGTATCACGAACAGCTTGTTGTTCATCGGGATCTTCAATTTCGAGCTTTGCGAGATCTTCCGGAGTTGCGAGCCAGAGAGTCCAGTCGAGGATGTTCATAAATTTGGTGTGGGTATCTTCTGCTTCTTCAAAAGAAATTGAGTACGGACGGAGAGTGTTGATGATTTGAGGGATCAGATCAGCTTTGACGAGGGCTAGCCGGACTTCAGTTGAACAGCGGCAAATCAGTAAATTGAGGACTTTCATTGCTGCCGTGGTGATTGCATGGCTTGTAGAAGAAAGGAGCACCACAATGGACTGTAGAAAGTCAGTCGAATAGTCATCAACGAGCAACGAAAAGCTTCCGAGAAAAGCGTCTGCTGAGTTGGGATACTTCGGAACGACGCTTTCAAGAAATTTCACGGCTTTAGTCTCCAGAGAGGCATCAAGTGCAGACTGTAACTTCACAGTGGCAACGAGAGATCGAAAGACAACGGCCTTGTCGTGAACAGACTCAAGTGGATCTTCGCTCCAATTCAGGAAAATAGAAGTATCTATTCACAGTTAAACGAGTGAAATCACATACCGAAGCATGAGGCATCAAGGGAGGAGTTTTGATTTGGTTCTAAAACAGTCATTCTTTGGGAATCCGAGATGAATCATTCTTAATGGGCCATTTCAATCGAATCTGCGATAATGGCTCCTCCGAGGTTGCACAGGCCAGAAAATTAGGCAGAAGTGATTTACCAACAGTCAACCCATTTTTCACGAAAAGAATTCAATCCGACTCCAACAGACGAATCGGTTGATGTCTTTCCGAACAATCAAGAAAAGCAGAAAAAAACTGGAAATGAGCTTCATATAAATTGAACGAACGCCAAACGGCATTCATTCCAAAACGGTTGTGCGTGAACGATAGATCTCCTGTCTGCATTGCTTCCTTCCTGCGCATCGCATCGTCCCACACAGCAAGAAACGCAGAATCATTTGCGAATGTTCAGTCTGTGATGGATAATCGTGATCCAGTCCAAGTGGATACACGTGGGTTGATCCTGCGTGACACGGATTCTCAGATGATTGTTAAGCAGAGCAGTTCGTGAACGTGCAATTGTTTTGGAATGTTAATTGGATTGGACATTGCCAGCGTTGGACTGGACATCGCCCATCACCCCGGACATAACTTATCATGCATACAATTGTTGGCCGAGCCACCAAGGTCCATACGGGCGTGTACTGTTCTTCTGTTTGTGTGTGCCATGTAGAAAGTGAAGACAGTGTGTGAGATGGGATGTTTCCCTCCCAAGACACACAGAGCAGCCCCTCCTCCATTCACAGCTTGGAGAGTCCGATGGAGATTGTGGAAGGTGGTTGATGAAACTGTGAGGGCTCCAAAAGATGGAATGGTTTAGCCGCATGTTTCAGCCAAGAAAATGCAGCCATAAGTCCCCATTCGTCAGTTCCAGGATTAGATGCATTGACAGGGACAAATCTCAGGACAGACTCAAAATGGGAATTCCAATTGGTTCATTTGAACACCCACCACAATTATACATTTTCCAAGTCTGTGGGGTATGGCGATTCAAGGATTCTTCTATTTTTGGTCTTTCTATCTTCTTCAATTTGCGGCTATTCTTCTCCTCGACTGTTTTTTTGCATAATCATTTGAAAAATGTTTGATGACCAAAAGACTGTTTGAATTCAAGGAGGGGATGATGGGTAGATCAAACAACCAGAGACAAAATCAGTCCTCCTTTGTACTGACAGCCGAATTCCATGACAGGGAATTGATGATAGACAAGATGGAGGATGATGACCTGAAACTATATCCTCCATGGGTTAATCAGGGAGAGATAGATCAAGGTATGAACAAAGGGTCGGATCTTCAACACCTCCTTCGGTTTTTCTTGACTACAGAGGATATCTCCGGCAAATGCAGACTTTGTGGGCCGAAATATTCTAAGTTGAGAAAAAAAAGAGGACGCAGGGTGGGCATTGAACCCGCGTCCTCAAGCTTTCAAAGCGGGCCATCTACCGATTGCGCCACGCAAGCGTCGAGCGTGATCTGAATTTTGGAGTTTTGTTGGTTGGGCTGTTCCTTTATGTCACTTCACCATAAACCATGATCCTAGGCATGGGCACCAGTCACCTGACTCAACTTTTAAGGACTGACTCGATTTGGCCCATGATTGAGTGAATAAATGTGTGGATTTGTGACAAGATCGGTTCAGTAGATGTTTGAGCACATAATGTACTCTTTTCATACTTTTTTGAAAGGAAATCCGACAAATCGTTGAGTGAGGAATTCGAAATGATCAAAATTATGCCTCATGGGCGAGTCACAACGATCGAGTCTCCAGACAACAACCCTGACATATTCATGGAAAATATGCAAATGAAAACAGGAGATCGAGTGAAATTTTGAGAGAAAACTTCCTTGACTGATGAAGGAGAAAGGAAAGTGAATCTTGGTGGTTATTGTGAATGTGACGAAAATACAGAAATCTACAGTCTGTTCTCCGCCTTCCTTCGTTTGTCCTTCTCCTTCCTTCGCTCTCTCTCCTCTCCTCTCCTTCTTCTCAGTGAATGTCTCATTCGACGTCTTTCTGAGTCCTACGCATCTCCACTTCGTCTCGAAGGACGACGAGGACGAAGAAGAGAATCGCCCGTCTCTGCTCTTTTCTCCTCGCTCTTCTTCGTCTCAATCATTCGGAGACACGCTCACCTCGTCCCATCGCTCCCCTCCTCTCTCCTCGTTCGGAAACTCACATTCGAGTCGGTCGCAGGAGTCGACTCGCTCACGACGATTCCGACGACGAACAGGATGACTGAAAGACAGTTCAAAGTACCGATGCCACGAAGAAGGAAGAGGCCAGACAAAGGCCGATGCTGGGCTGGCTGAAACACACGAAGACAGTGGATAGCAGTCTGATTGGGCCTGACTCGTTCCGAGCGGTGATGATGCAGTGGCTGAGGAACGCGAGGGACGAGAAAGAAGTAGCGGTTGTGTGGGAGTCGACGAGGGGAGAGTGAGAGTGTTTGTGTTCACTCGTTCTTGTATTGTTCTTCTCTTCGATGATTCTGTTCTGTCTTGTGTCTCAGCCATGTACGCCGGTTCCGTTCCGAATTGTGGGGATGGTCGCTTCTTCCTCGCTCCGCCTTCCCATCCTCTCCTTCGCCACCCCCAACACTCCCCCCGCCTCTCCTTTCGACCTTCCTCCCGACCAGCCGACACAGCCCTCCCTCACCCAGCACGCCACACAACAGTATCCTTCCCAATCCGAGTCGCAGCTGCTGTTTGTGTTCAACCTGTATCGAGCGAGGGAGTTCGCTCGCGACGAAGACAGAATGGGGAGTTCTCAGCCACTCGACACTCCACCCGAAGGAGAGCGAGGAGACACGCCGAGCGAGAGGAAAGGGAATGCGAAGGTGACAGCGGACGAAGCGTTCGTGCTTCTGCAGAATCTGATCGGAATAGGGCATGATGTTTGCTTGTCTGCTTCTCATCTTTTCTCAGCAACTTCAACTGGACAGACTGATCTCTCGTTTGCCCAGCGTCTGAAATTAATACACACTCCAGATTGGAGTGTTCATCGGTGACCGAGTGTTGTTGAATGAGAGCCGTCCACGTTATTTCAGGTTCTTCGGTGTTAGTTGAGAGCATATCGCATTTGATAGTCTGTTATTCGCATAGGACATCGTGGGAAAGCAACGACCTCACCTAAAATCGGAGCATTCGTGATTGTAGCGAAGATATCGTTGAACACGTTCACCATCGTCGAAGAGGTGAGAATTGTGGAGTGTGCCTTGAGCGATGTGATCGAAGAGGGTTGGAGAACAGGTGGGCTTGGCGAATAAGGCAGAGGGACTGCGTGGTCGATATTAGCGAAGATGGAAAGTGAGATTTCCACAGAGGACGAACATGGACCAAATATTGGAGACAGACCAACAAACACGTTCTGTGGGACACACTTGGCCATGGTCAGGTGGGTGTCTGCGTGGACAAGTCCATCACTTCCAGGATCGGGGCGAGCGTTGATGATGATGTCGATTAGTGTCATCCTGCCCCTATCAGCGACGAATTGGGTGAATTCCCTTCCAAAGTCCAGGATAGAACTCTGAATCTTGATGCGTGATGATTCTAGAAGCGTAGCAATCGAGAAATCTGCATTGGCGAGGATCTCAACGTTGCTGAGTGATAGTAACGAAGTAACGACTTCAAGCAATGTTTCCGCCTCTTCAATCTGGCCTGAAATTTGAGTATCAGAGATTCCTTGGAGAGAGAGATCTTTATTTCTGAAGAGACGATTGTTTGAGGGATGAAGGTCCGAAGGAAGCTTGTGAATGGGTGAAACCGAAGGAAGCTTAAGAATGAGGGATAAAACGAGAATTGCTTGCAACGGGACGAATATTACAACGTCAATCACCACAGCATCACTTTTGGACGATCGTGGGTTGTTGCGTCGAAAGGATCGTATTGAAGATGGCGAGAGTAACAGAAACGACAGCCAAAGGATCAGGCTCATCGAATGGTCATCTCATTCGAGTCCTCATTTCGGTCAATTCACATCACATTCGGAGCCAAAACTGGGCAGGAATGTTGTCGGCCAATCTGCGACAGAAGTGGGACGAACACGGATTTAACAGGTTCAACGTGGAGCTGATGGTTTTGAAGCAAACAAACAAGATGCAATTCGGGCTGTTCTTGCTCATCCACAGGAGGAGATGCGCGTCAACTCGAAGACGAGATTCCCATCAACAACGCGGTGTGGATCACGGTGATCCATGAATCGGCTGAAAAGAAGGAAACACACAATCATGTGCGACGGAACAAATAAATGAGAAAATAATAACAAGGAAGAAGAAAAGAACTTCCGAAGTTAATAATTTGCTCCAGCGACGAACACACCTGTCTGCACATGAAATGAAGAGTGATGGTTTGCACAATAAGAATACACTTTCGATGGAACAAATGGGGATGAACCGTCTACAAGTAATCATGACATTTTTCCCACCTGATCGTTCAGTGTTGATGAGGGACACGTTGCGAGGGAAGAGGATGTTATTTTCAGAGTGGGGGTAATGTTTGGGAAAAGAGTGAGCTGTATTCTTCCATCGCCGGCACAGTTTCTCTTCCTCATCATACAATGATAGAAATGGTGAGTGCCTGGCGAAGCTTGTGAGACTACGTGAAGAGAGAAAGATGAGAGACGAAGAAGTCGAGAAAAGGATGAACAAAAGCTGCAATTAAGTGGTACATTAGGGGAGAAACCGCGAAGATCAAACTGAATGGGTCATTGAAGAAAAGTAAGATGCAAAAAGATGGGGCATCGAAGGGGAACCACAAAAGCAAAAGTTTTTCACAGTATACCATTTCTTGTTGAGAAATGAGGAACGATGTTGACATGAGTCAAGATTTTGTCGAGATCTTTGGTTGAGTTCAATCACTGTCAATATTGAGTGAGATACGTTGACTGAGCAGAGAATATTGTCAATATTCTCATTAAAATACTTTGTTGAGCAACCTTGAGATTGTTGAGGACACAATACTGTCAATAGTTACGAGTGAGACGGTGCTCTGTTGGGCTGGTCAAGAAGAGAGACTGGAGATGTTCTGAGAATCAAACATGACTAATGCAGATCAAGAGAGCATACAGAAGTATCAAATGATAGTGTTACCCTTATTTTCTATACGGATCATCAGTTTGGGTGTGCGATTCCTGATGGTCAAAATCGGTGTCCCTTTGTCAAATAGCGAAAAAACGTAAAAAATAATGAATTCCAAACCTGATCAATGCACGCGCTGAGTATCAGTTGAAAAGGAGATCGGACAGTCCAGTCAGTCGGGTGACTATTTGCATGATTGCATGGGCGGATCAGTGACTCAAAGTGACTCTCCAGAAAAGTATGGGGTGAAGTGATGACTTGTGGCTAAATTCGTTTGATTCATCTGAAAATGAGTCTATTTCTAAAAAAATAGTGTGAAATGTGAAAGATAAACCATAAAAAGCGATTGAAAGAGAAGGGAGATTGTGAACGTATTTTTGAGAAAGAAAAACCAAGAAAACAAGGTGATGATCAATCAAGAAGTGATGTTAAATTGAAAAGGGAGCGTTTTGGGTCTGGATTCCTCTTGAATTTGTCTTATGGGGTGAGTCACTGACTCGATTCATTTCGGTGACTGGACTCGGTCTCTTTTGACTGACTGTTGCCCATGCCTACATGATCCGACTTCTTTTTCCGCGAATTGAGAAAGAACAATACAGAAACAGAGAAAAACAAAGGAAAAACGAAATAGTGATGTGATAGTGTCATTCAATCTCCGGCATCGGTCCTGGTCGTCCGATCGCCACGTTCTCTGCGATGATCTCGTCATACTGCACTGGATCAAATAAGAAAATGATGTCGAGAAACCGACGAAACGAGATTTTATCAACCTTGAGCAATGTATACAAAGAACAGTAGTCGAGGAGATCCTCTGAAGCGACCCCCGATTTTGGCATGAATCGTCGAAGATGCGCCCACGACCCCTCCACCCGGTTGATATGGACTCCGGTTATTGGATCTTTGAAATAGTATGTGTGGTTCACGGTTCCATGTCTCATATTCAATTCTTGTTCCAATGTCGAATACCCAGCCCACCTATCGGTGAAGATTGTTGTCCCAGGATCACAGACTGCATGTATGATTCCTAGGAGGACAGGAGCTGTTCTATTTTGCACTGGAAGATAAACGGCCCGCATCGGTCCATCGGTCGGCCGTTCTACAAGTCCTAGAACCCAACGTTCAGTTCTAGCACGCCCTCTTCCGTTCTTTTGTCGTCCGAAGAGGGCTTCGTCGACTTCCACAGTCCGATCCTCGCCTCCAATTGTCATAAAACCACCCCACACACTCATCGTCGCAGCTTGTCGACAGAGAGTGAATAATGTGCACACTGCCCCTCTACTCTCCCCACTCAGCTGAACAGCATATGTTTGATCGAGATTTAGGTAACAGTATAGGGAGACGAGTTGTGCTTTGTTGATCTCAAGATGAGATCCGTGGAATGGTGTTGATTTGAAGAGAGATAGGTTTCGATCGTGCTTTCGACATCTCCAACGACGGTTCCTTTCGTTGGAGACGGTCATTGGTTCGTTGCAAGTGGGACAATTCGGGACTGGAAGGATATTCTCGTCTAGAAGAAACTGAATCGTGTCTGCCTTTGATCGAAAGATATCCTGCCATTCAAGGACAGAAAGATCGTTATCTGCGTTCATTTTCAAAAATGAATGAAAATCAATGAGCAGATTTGAAATTAAAAGGTATTATGGGGACCCGAACGTCTCGATCACATTTGGCCCAGGAAGTCGGCACTTGCCATATCTCCTCCAATGTCACTATTCCTATTGTTCTGGAGCATCTTGCATTGTGTTGATGAACACTCCCAAGATTTCGATGCTGTCTTTGATAAGAAACTTGCTGAAAGCAATTTGGCCTCAAGCTCAGAATTGATCAGTCTGTCATTTGATAAAGGATTGTTTTGGACGAATAGGATTGAGATTGTGTCTCAATCAGTGGAACTGAATGGAAAAAAGACAGTACTGACACATAGAGCGAGTTTGGAGAAAGAACACCATCGCAAAGATAAAGACACAGCAAACGGAAGGACTCGAACGGATCCAAATGTTGAACGATGGATGATGGAGGTGCTTAATAGTTCACTGACGATGCGGTCATTTCGACTGGACGCGGGAATGACCGGAGCAGCAATCTTTGTGGTACATCAGTCGTCGGTTGAGGTGTTTGATTGCGAACTCTTGTCAAACGTGGAATGTTCGGGATTTGTCCTTGCCGACGCGGAGAGAAGCGGGTCGAATCGGATTGTGATCGTTGAAATCGACTATCAACACCAAAACATCACCGACATCGTCATCGGGCGAACATCAGTGACATCCTCCTCACCAATGACATCCGTTCAGTTCACTCTCTGCACTTTCAGCGGCATGACAACAGGTGCTGGCATCAACCCAGGAGGATCAGCCATCTTCATCTTCAACACCGAATCCTCTCTGAACGTCACTCAGTGCTCCTTCCACCTCTGCACGTGCGCAGAAGTTCACAGCTCCGGGGGTGCTATTTCTGTTTGGGAATATGGCCACGATAAACAAGATTGTCCCACCTCAATCTCGGGTTAAGTATAGGCGCAGATCCGATTTTCGCTACGCGCAGATCTAAAAATTTGGATACGCGCAGATCCAAATGGATACGTGCAGATCTGTTTTCACTTTTGTTCTTTTCATTGATATATCACATTTTTGTCTCAGATAACTGACAAATAAACCGAGTCTCTTACAAACTCAAATCAGAAGAACAAAACGATTGATAAAACAGGTGAATTGAACAGAGTAGACCTGAAAAGTGAAGCCGACGCAGGTTTCCATTTAAAGATGTGTTTGTGGAGAATATATCGAAAATATTGGTCGTATTCCATAGTGATATTCAGAAGTGCGATTGTAGAAATGATGAGGAAGGGTTGTGGAGGATTTGTGGCTTCGAAAATGGAGAGGGAAAAATTGGACAATAGACGTCTCTCTATTTGATCATGAAGATCCAAAAGAGGGGAGAGTTGGGCGGAATAGTTGTTTGGGTGAATTGCGGGGGAAAGTCTGAACCCTGCAAGACGATGGAGCAGCGTTGTCGTCAGACGGACAAGGTCCAGCGCATTCCGAGTTAGGGCGAACGAGGAGTGTCTCGCCGAGAGCGACAACGACGTCGACACATCTCCAGTCACCATACAGTTCATGATCGTCAAAAGACCCGTTTTGATCTCAGCGTACGCTTCGACAGTCGACGACGATGGCAGAACGAAAGAGACGCCTTCAAGTTTCGTCTCCGTCGCTCCAACTACAACCAGTCCGCCCTCATTCCCAACGCGAACTGTCGCGTGACTCGCTGTCCTTTCCGCTCCATCGAATCCCCTGTTGTGAGAAATCGGCTGATAGTAGTGTTAGAAAACCGCCCGTGTTCAGAAACCCGCAACGGGTGTTGGAAAAACCGCAACCGGACGATCTTCATCATAATAAAGCTCTTTATCCATTTCTACACACTAATCTCCAATTTTCTCACCTTTTTGAAAAAATCAATCACAAACAATCGTGAAGTGACTCAATTTAAACTGATCTTTCACGAGACTCTGAGTTGAAGTCAATATCTGTATGAGTCCCGATATTATCTCCTCCTCCGAATGTTGCATCTATTAGATTATCTCAGGTATGATTTTAAGAAAGAGACATACTTCATTGTTGACACTTGGTAATTCTCCCTTGAATCGCTGATCATCTCACTACCAATGGTCGGGTGGAGTTGAAAAACAGGTATATTTGAGAATCGAGACGAGCTTTGTGGTTGAATGACATGAATTGAGTCGTGGGCTTAGAAACACCAATTTTGGTTTGAATCATGACCCATTGATGTCAATGTCGCATTTCACAGATGTGTTTTACCTCTTCATTTTTTCCAGAAAACTTATTCATTCCTTCTGTAGAGACCATGAGAAAAACAGAATATTGCATGAATGAAGTGGCGGTTTTATCACGCTGGTTGCGGTTTTCTGACGGTTTGCGGTTTTCTAACACCACTATGAGTGTCGGACAGACACAGACCTTGAAGTGGGAAGCAGAGTCGATCCGCACGCAGTCGGCAGCATCGGATGCAAATTGATGTTTGGGCTGAGTGAGATTGTGCCTCCGCAGACGGTTGTGATGAAACACCTCGACTTCATCCTCCCTCTCGCCTCGGCGCACCCTCAGCCGATCATCGCCGTTCAGTCGGTGAGTCGGTCTCCGATTGATTGTGTTGTGAACTCGATCGACACCACAAAACCTGTCAGTTCGTTGTTGTCCTTCAGCACATCTCTCACATCGATGGCGGAGAGTGTTCGTCTGAGTGTGTCTCGTCTTGTTGCTCAGAACCTGATCCTCTCACGCCCTGTCATCTCCATCCGATCCACTCAAGACCTCACGCTTTGGATGGATTCACTGTCCACTGGACATTCGACCATACTCTCCCCTTCTCCCTCCCGCCCTGTCTCTCCCTCGCCGACTCAGTCTTTGATGGTGTCTCTCTTCGGATCGACGCGATGCAGGAAGACACCGTCGAGACAGGAAGTGTGTTGTTCGCCGATCTTTCTTTGCAGCTGAGCACGCTATCGATTCGTGGATGATCATTCTCGTCGTGCTCCACTGTCATCGTATCTGTTCCCGTTGAGTCTGAGTTTCTGTCTTCATTGGCTTGCGGTGATGGCTGTTTCAGTTTGGCTCGCCCGCATCTCACTCTGATCGACTCGTCTTTCGTGAATTGCTCTTTCTCACTCGACCCAGCTTGTGTTGTCCCTCCCTCTGCTTCCCTCATCGCGCTCACCTCCCACACACTCGCTGTTCGATTCCTTCCCTCGCAGAATATCACCACATTCGCCTCTCCTCTCTCCGCTGTGTCCGTCGACTATCAGCTGCTGGTCAAGATTCTGTCGACCAACGAGGTCAACCATTCGTTCCTGTTCGACGACACGCTGAGGCAGTCCCCGCTTTCAAGCCAGCTGGAACTTGTTGGGGTGGAGATGGAAGCAGCAACACAACCGCCATTAGCTCGTGCGCTGCATCTGAGGAATGTCGTGTCAGTGATTTTTGATTGACATTTACTTTGTGATGGAACTGGATTCTTCAAGCGCAAGTATGGTGAAGTTAGTGATGGTGTTCACGAAGATGAGGGTAATGCAGGCAGGGTTATCGATTGTTCACTTCGAATCTGATGTTCCAGTGATATTTCAACTTGAGGTCAGCAGAGAAGTAAGAGTAGTCGTATTTCAGCATCCACCATAACCGAGTTGCTCGTTTAGAATTGAAGAGGGCTGTTATCTGGATATTGTTGAGGTGAATTTGAATGAGGATTCGTTGATCGAGACTCTGTTGGAATTCTTAATTTTTATGAGTGAAAACATCACTGGATCTTCTGAATCCTTGGAGGAGATGGTTAATTCGGATAATTCAGTCTTTCTGACCTCATTAATATCGAGAAATGTCTGCGTCAAGTTAGTCACCGTGAAATGTCGGAACGAGAGGCTGTAAAGATATAGAAGTGTGAAAATGAGAAGCAAACGAGGACATATTCTTAATAGTGAAGAATGGCGAGGCTGATTTTTCTGTTTCATTCAATTCGAGAGTGACATTGAGATCTGTGCGATTGAATTGGATGTGATGATCAAAGAGGATGAATTGTGTCTCAGAGATGGTTTGACAGATCATCCGACCCAAATTTGAGGAAGGAATAGGTGGAGAAATGAGAGACTGGACACTGCGGGATGGTTTGATCACCATTCTCACTTGACGACGTGACAAATTTAGATTAGTGAAAAAGATTATGAGAGGAAAAATGAATTGTGAGATGTATCCACGAAAAAAAGCGAATTGGGAAGGTTTGGCTTGAAACAATCAACGATCGATTTAGATCTGCGTGTATCCATTTGGATCTGCGCGTATCCTAAAAAAGGGATCTGCGCGTAGCGAAAATCGGATCTGCGCCTATAGTAGTAAAATAACAAGTGAAGGTAAAATTAGTCAGACCTTTTGCTATGTCAGCTTCTGGGGGAAGATCATTGTGAGCGACATTTTCGCATCATTTATCGGGTTTCAGAAATCAGAAAAAATCCTACATGCTCCAACTATCATAGAAAAAGATGAAAATGAGGTGAAGAAAGGAATAAGTCTGTATACTGTTTAAAATTCGTCATCAAAGTCATCACTCAAATATGGCCGATTTTTTCGTGGGGAGTATGTCAAGTGCGCTATCGCCTCGGAATCAGCTGTGGACCCGACGCTGCTGTGCCTCTTAACAGGCGTGATCTCGGTGTTGGCCTGAATAATTGGTGGATGACGGATCTTCGATCTGACGCACACAAAATCCGTGATTTTTTTCTGACCAAATGTTTTTTCTCGATCATCATTCTGTGAGGGAGAGAGGAGACTTCCTCTCGCTGTTGGTTCATCAGACGAAGGGGAATTTTGACTTTGTGGCGGTGGGGAGGTTGTTTTGGGTTTGCTTCCATTCTTGACCTTCATCGCTTTTTTAACCAGTTTTGATCGCGTGGCCAAGAGAGCTTCCACATTTAGGGGCATGATGCCAGTAGCTTTGAAGGATCCCATGACGAGACTTTTTTGGAACGCAGATGAAAGTGCATCTGGAAGGACGTCGGCTAAGGCACTTCTGTACTCTCTAATTCCGCCCTTGGATGGTGGTGCAAATGAATGTTGCATTTTTTGTTTGAATACAGCGAACGGAAATTGATCCAGGGGTTGCGTGACGTGGGTGGTGTGGGCAGGCAGAATGAGAATATGGATTTTGAGTGAATTTGCCAGATCGATAATCTCTTGACAATGTCGTGTTTGATGTCCGTCCATTATTAAAAGTGCGTGCGAACGACTTTTGTTGATACTTCGTCTTTGTTGATCGATTTGAGGAAGAAAGTAATTTTTCATGATTTCGTTGTATGTTGCTTGATTTATCCAGCCTATTTTTCTGCAAAGAACGTGTATATGGTGATTTGACAGATCTGCAAATTCCTTGGGGATACTCGCGCTCGGCCATAGAATCACGGGATCGAGTCGTGAACCGTGCGAGGAGACGCAGGCACATAACGTCGCATTGTCGATTCGAGGTGGTGACGGGAGAACAGCTACGGCACGATTTGGTGTCGATACAATGAGACTTCGATCATCGATACTGATTCGTAGAGAAGACTCATCGAAATTATAGATAAGACTTGAATCGATCTGATAACGCTCAATAACGGTCTTTAGAAGAGATATCCATTCGCGAAGAGTTCCCTCAGTCGTATTGTCTATTCGTTCGATTGCGATATAAAGAGGTTTGTATTGGACAAACAGATTCTGGCGACCCAGCCAGGCGTTCAGCCACCGTTTGCTCATGATTGCTTTGTTTTCATCGTATCTTTCACTTTTTTTCCAGATCAGATTGGCCTTAAACTGTGAAGAATCAATTAATGGACAAACTTGTTCGAGGATATCCTTCTTTTTCACATGTCCATTGAGTTCAATTTTTTCAAGACAATAGGCTAAAAGTTCCAATTCATCGCCATGAGTGAGTTTAGAAGGGCGATTGGCGACTCCAATTTCTCTGTGATCGTTTGTCGCCCGAATTCCTCTCTTGAGCTGACCTTCTGTGCAGACTCCCGACTTCACAATGTCTTCGTGACGAACCGGTTCCTCCAAATAGAGTTTGGTGCCTTTTGCAGCTGGATTGGTGAGATTTCTGTATTCTACAGTGGCGATAACCCGTGAAATTTGCTTCGGACTGAGATATTGACTCATAATCAAAATGTGATGGGCAGTGAATTGTCAGCCTTTCTCAAAATCGCTCTATTAAATTCAAAATTTAGAGAAACAAATGAAGATGAGGAAATTTTGCGATGCGAAAAAAATTAAGTTGGAGAAATCATTCAGTTCGGTGTCAGAGGTGCAAAAGTGGTATCCTTCCACTATGTGAATTAAGGTGACTTGTCTGGGTTATTTTACCTTCACTTGTTTTTTTACTTCTATATACTCAACCTCAATCTCGTTGTCTTCCTTCACTGAATGTGAACTCACAGTGCTCCGAAAAACCCGATTAGCACTCAAAACCCGTTTTTATTCGATTACATTCTGCTTTTCAACTATAGTGCTAAAAATTTGTTTTCTAACCTCTTAAAAACATGTTTTCAATTGTTTCTTGAGAGAGAGAATTACCATAAATCACTCTAAACAATGACGCAGTTGATGAAGAATGGGGAACAATACTAACTCTCCGCCGCTTCTTGATTGTTAAAACCAGGCTAGATCATGGTGTTTATGTCCATAAAGTCAAATTTCAAAAGGTTGCATAAAATGAAATGATAATAGAGTATATTTCGAATTATTTCGGGTTTTTCGGCAGAAACGGGTTTTTCAGAGCACTGTCACTGGAGGGGATACTGACGGCGGAAGTATAGTGCTTTTCTCGAATTCGTCGATTTCGATATCTGATTGTTTTGTCGAGTCCAGCCACGCGTCTCGTGCTGGGGGAATATTTCTTGGAACATCCCAACCCATCACTCTCTCCAATTCAGCATTTGTTTCATGCTCTTCGACTGAAATCGCTGGTGCACTGAGAATTTCTGACACCATCTCGATTTCTTTCTCCTACCTCCAATTCCGAAACTGCTCTTCGACAAATTCACCAAAATCAAGCGACATTTACTACTACGGGGCGTACTTTTCATTTAATTCTACCTCCGTCAGGTTCTGCGACACTTCTTCAGATGAGCCATCTGTTTATCTCTGGTATACGAATGCAGATGATGATAGCGTATACGTTTATCCTTACCCGTTCGAGCCGATGGTGACAGTGGACGTGTCGTTCAGTGGGGAGACAGCGACAGTGACAGCAACATCAAATCCAGCAGTGAAGGGAGTGATGTCGCTTTTGTTGAAAGGGTCGAATGTTCCTCGACTGGTTCATGTTGAATTTGGTGGCGAATGGCAGAAATTGAAAACAGCTTCAGTTGAAGTGTCTTCGGGACCGAATGGGGTTCTTCCATACGCAACTTATAGTGCTGGCACCAAAGCGCCGAAATTCAATAAACCGCCTAAAATCGAGATTTTTTCTGAGAAATGTTGTTTTGGTGAGAAAATAATCCTGAAAAAAATTTGGAGCTAAAGACCCATTATTCGCCGAGAAAACCCAAAATTCGTCATTTTGGCTACTTCCAAAAAGTGTAGTTTTGCAATATCTCAACAACCAGTGGATCAATTGTCTTGATTTTTCTTCCAGATTCTTTTTATGATGATTTGAACATTTTGAAAAAAAATCGAAAAAAAAGTATGGGTATCTGGAAAGATTCAAAAAAACCCAAATTTTCTCGAGAAAAAATTCTTAGAAAAAAAAAATGGTTTCTTTTTTGAGCATCTTTTGTCGAGATCGATACGAACAATATGCAATTTGTTTGGTGAAAAACGGATGGCTGGTTGTGGAGATATGACGTCGAAAAGTTGAAAAAAAAGGTGTGGATTGTACTGTATGAGGCTACAGAGCCCAATACTGGGTCTTTAGCTCCAAATTTTTTTCAGGATTATTTTCTCACCAAAACTACATTTCCCAGAAAAAATCTCGATTTTAGGCGGTTTATTGAAAACCGGCGGTTTGGTGACAGCACTATTATGGCATGTATGTACCCTGTAGGTGGGTGTTTTTTTTCGAGACTCGACTCCTCCTTTTTTTGACAGATTCCTGATTGTCCCACATTCATCAAGCAGGAACTTGGGGGAAAAGTTTAGTTTTTCATTGGTTCTGGTCGCTGGATGTCAACTTGTTTTGATATGGGTTGATCACTCATTTTGTTGACAAATGATCCACAAACGTGTTTTGTGTCAACGAAGAGGGAACTGGTGACAGGCAAAAGTGAAATGTGGTTATTAGAAGTGAGTAAAATGAAAAACTACACTGTCCAGGCAACTGAAACTTGAAGTCAATTCGAGGGATCGTGGCTGTGTCTGCGCCTGTAATGGTCATTGAGGATGGGAGATAAACGACTATCACAGTGAATCCAGAGATGTCGCCCCTCCAGTTCTTTGCTTTTCACACCGATCGTCATGGCGTGGACCTCGATCCGCATCCAGCTGTGTCTGTCTTTGTCTCATCAACATAAAGCTGACATTGAACTGTCAGACATTTGGGGATGCCATATTCCAGAGGGACGTAGGCAGAACGTCTGTAGCCGCAACTAAATCTCCCGTTGTCCGTCGTATCGTCTTTACAACCTGTGATGAGCTTGGCCCGCGTGAGAGCTTCATTAGTCACCACCAGTGTTTCCTGAGAAGGTGAGAGTCTTCAGATTGTAGTTTCACGCATCCGAGCTCGCTCAATGAAGGATACAGTGATTGAGTAATACCATAGTGCAGTTCACACGAATTTGCGACGAAGTGTCTGAAATGTGTTGTCAAAGATGCTTGTTTGACAGTCATTTCCTTCAGAGCCTCTCTCCGACATAGCTACACTATCCCTGCAGCCACCTCTCTCGGACAGCTCTCAAACCGACACGTGCAGTGAGAGGATGCTGTCCGACCTCCTTTTGAGTGTCCTGATCTGGCTGTCAGTTGAAGAGGAGTATACCCGTCTTTGCTGACTCATGTTTCAGCTGAATAACATCCATATTAATGAATCAGCAATCAACATGGACACTTGACGGCATCCTAAGGCGTGTCGAGATGCAGAGTAGAAACGACATGACGAAGAAAGAGGGGAGCCGAATGTGGGGCGGGCAATGACAGTTCGGTAGTGTATATCAGTCAGCATGAGCGACGTCTGATTCTTCGTCTGGCGTGTTGTTCGGAACGAGAAGGATCCTCTCTGAATCCCTCACAAGCTCAACTAGCATCCGAAGTGTCTTGATCGACCCGCCCAGAACGCGTCACTTGTTCAGCACGTTCTTCTCCAAGCTGGCCCACACACTCTGCATCAACAGGCACACACTCGCACGGAGCTGGCACACATCTTCAGAGCGGCGTGTTTGCTTCTCCAGCTGCGTCTGAAGTGTTCGCAATCAGCTGCAGCAGCTCCATTATGCGGATCACGACTTGCGCCATCTTTCAGTTCTTTCGCACTGCAATCAGTTCCTTCAATCCTCTGTGCGTGTTCGTCTCGAGCACACCCGCATCGATCTCTGTGGCTGCTTCGCACGTTTCAGACTCTTGCGCTTCTTATGTCCCTCGCACAACAATATAAGATGGATGCTGTCGAAGATGACGACCAATCCGTCGCAGAACTTGGTGATGGTGAAGATGGAAGGATACGGAAATACTTGCAGCTTGTGTGATTTGTCTAGGCAGAGCATCGCATTTCCACAGTACGGGGCGAGGGAATTGATGATGAACTACCGAAGGAGAGACCCCACATCGGATCCCGTCTTCTGTCTTTTTTTCTTCTGATCTGTCGAGCTCTGCTGCTTTTGTGGACGAGGAATCATGTTTGGTGCATTTGCCGATCCTCTGGCCAGGGACTGCTGTTGGAGGAGAGACTTCCCAGGCATCATCCCCGAATGAGGCGAGACACCTTCAACCATTCCGTACTGCCCGCTCTGTGAAGGAGGAGGCCTTGAAGGTCGGTCTGTTGTTGGCTGTGGTGGCTGTGTCCGTGGCTTGACGACATCTGGCTGCGTCCCATCTGCGGGAAGGACTGCCGGTTGGGGTTGGCAGAGAGTCTGATTGCGTCGAGCTGGGGTTGGTCGAGTGGAGGCTGTTGTGGGGCGCCTCGCTCTCGTTTGGAGTGTGTGTTGTCCAGCTGGATGTACTGTGATTCATGCTGAGGGATGGGCGGGATGTCCTCGATGGTCTGGGATGTCTTTGCTTTCTTCATCGAATACGTCGGCACGTTCCTCGCCGACGGACAGAACATCTTTTTCGTGACGTCCAGTCCGCCCCCCTCCAACACCTACAGAACAGGCTCCGACTACATCGCTCGCATCCGGCCTACGTGCGCGCTGTGGTCGGTGGGAGGTGTGCTCGACGTGGAGCCGATGGGCGAGACTGGCGGCTGGGTCTTCTCGGGCACTTCGGGCGTCCACAGCTCGTCGGAGGAGCCGTGATGGGTTTTGGAGGTGTGGTGGGGAAAAGTGTGGAGGAGTGAGTGCAGCTTTGATTTGTGGTAGACACAGCGATGAGATGAAAAGAAATGCAGGATCGAATCAAAACTGACGTTGGTGTGCTGACACGAGAAATGAGGAGCCGAACGACTTTTGAACAGTCCATCCATGCCATCGTCCGAAGAGAAGAGGCCAGAATCCTCAGACGACGTGCGCGGGACGTTCGGAAGGGACTCCGACTGCTCGAGCTGTCTGTTCGGGTTGAGAAGGAAGAGTGCGCGCTGTGAGTAAGTTGGCTGCATAAAGGCCGAACCGATCCGCGACGGGTGCGGAACGACGTCGGCTCGTTTGACGTATTCCGTTGATGGTCGCTTCCGTGGAGTGGCGAGTCTGTCGTGGAGTTTGCTGGTGTGGCTGAGAATGTCGAAGAAATGTCGCCAGACGAACCGTTGTGGATCTTCTCTCCGGTTTCTTGGCTGGCGGTGAGCTGTTGGGAGGTGAACGAGGCGTGCGCGAGGTTGGACGAGGCTTCGATGCGCTTGTTTGCGGAGGGGGGAGGCGGTGAGAGAGGCTCCGGTGTTTGGAGTGTGTTGCTGTCCATTGTGTGTTTCGAGTGGAGTCTGTTTGTTGATTCAAATCCTTTCTCTTTCCTCTCCACGTGTGTTGTGCTTCTGCTCAGCGTGTTGTGCGACTCGTTGCGTGGGGAGAGCTTCTGCCCTCCTTCCATGATCCCCTCCGTCTGCGCGATCAAACCCATCGAATGCAGACTCCCAGTGTCGGTTAAGAAAGACGAAAGCGTGATTTCCGAATCTGCTCTGCTCATGGTCAGTGTTGTGATCGAACAATTTGTGGGAAAGAGAGCGAGTGTCGGTTGTGGTGTGGATGGATTGCCTGGAAACCAACGAGAACGACGTAAAAGTTGATCGCTGCGAGAGAGATTCGGTCGTCTCGTTGAGATTGTTCAAAGAAAGATATTTGTCGGTGTCTGGGTGGTGGGTGTTGGTGCGTGTGGAGTGGACGAGGTTCATGAAGGGGTTTGTGGCGAGTGGGGAGAAGGTGGGGGTTGGGGTGGGTGTGCCGGAGTTTGCGGTGAAGTTGTGTTGGAGAAGGGGAGACAGCTGCTCTGTGGGGCTTCCTTTCGACATGTTGAACAGAAGAGGTGAGCAATTGTTGTGGAGCTGGGAAGGAATTTGTTGAGGGGCTGTTTGTGTCGGATAATCCATTCTGAACTGCAAGGGCGAGGAATTGGAATGTTTGTGGATGCGAACTGAAGGGGGAACGTGAGATTGGACGGGTGATACTGTTCTACGGTCTGCGGTGGTACTTGCTGATTCTACTGAGCTTTCTTCTTTTCATGTCGCTCTTTGTCAAATGGTTTGATTTCCGGTTGCGTGAATCGTGAAGAACGCGATGTTTTGTGCTCGTCGGACGGTTTTTCGCAGACTTGATTTCCTGTTGTTCTTTGTTCTGTTTACTTCGAGTGCGTTGTTCATCTCGTTGTTTTTTTGTCAGATTGTTTGTTTGTTCCTGATTCTGCTCCTTTTCCTTCTGAGCATCTCGTTCCCAAGCGAAGAAGTCGATGGGTGGGTTTCCTGTTGTATGGCGTGACTTCAGATCGTTTCATGGAAGCTTACCAATTAAGAACTCATATAAGCAATACAACACCGATCAAAGATCGTCAACTCGAACGAGATCCTTAAAGTGATGCGCTCGGAGCGAGGCATTTCTTACTGTTCCTCTGAAACCGACATGACTGCGTTTGGGGTATTCTTCGCCGTTTCCTGTGTGTGTTCTTTTCGCAAGACCGAAATCAATAAGATTAATCCTGTTCAGATCATGAGAACCTCGGCCAATGATAAAGTTACTCTGATAAAAGCAAAGGGAGGGTGACGAAAGATCGAGTCACACTGGTAAGTTGTTACTGGCACAATAGGAGTTCAATCACGGATATTGGAGTGAAGGAGCTTGCGCGACTACAGATGATCAGTGAGATCTGCTTGGAGTGTTCAGTTGAGAAAATGAACGATGATTTTTTGACGTGGAAGGGTGATTACGACCTTAATGATGAATGGAAGTCAATTAAGAGAATAGAAACAATGACGAAGAAGGAAAATATGAAATTTTGAAGATATTGGGAGCCAATATATGACTCGGTCATTGAATAAACGAAATGATCAGAAGACGATTCACAGGTCGGGCATACCTCGACATTCAAATGTGTTCGCTCTTATATGAGTGAAAGTTCATTGTCTCAATTCTTTCAGTTCATTCCGTGAGCCAAAATGGACGATATTGTCGGGTTCTGGACGATTGAGGGAGAGTGTCCTGATTGACAGCGGATTGAGGTGATAATCTGTGAAAGGAATCAACTGATGAGAACAACACACAGGAACAGTCATGGATAAGAGGATGAAAAAGAAAAAGAGAGTGTCTTTCATGATTGTGTGATTTTTGAGTTGGATTGTGGGTTCGATCTAGGATGTCTGGTGGATACGCATTTTCAGACTTTTTCCCCCAAAAAAAGTCTTAGATAGAGTGAAATAGATTGATTGAACGAAAAAAATGGAGGAGTCGAGTCTCGAAAAATGGACCCCTGGTTCTCGGGAGACTGTAGGTTGTGGTACGACTGTGTGAGAGAGAGGTACTACTAGAGGGGGGAAAGTGGAACATATTGAACTTCATCAAGAGTTTCATCATTTCAAGATTTCATTTGAAAAACGGTTCGGAGGAACTTGTGGATTTTCTCGAACATTTTTGTTTGGACATTTCGCGATCTGCAGTGTTTATTGGTTGAAGACGGAGAAGAAACGAAGGTAAATAGTGAATATATGTGAAATGAAATGGAATTAATGACAATAGTGTCCATTTGATTCGACAATCCTGGACATTGTTGTTGTGGTCATGAACAAGGATCACAACAAAGAAAGATTGAAACAGAATATGGAGTTGAATTATGATGGTGAAATGCAAACAGATATGGAATATTTATGGAATTATATCTGAAAATTGTGTAATTCTGAGAATAGTGAAAAGTTGGACGATGATGGATGAACGAAGCCCGTTGTGGTCTCTGGCATGATTTATGGAGTTGAATGAGTCGAGAATCCAGTGTTGAGACACAACCTACAGAGTACAAAAACAACCTACAGGCTCCCTTTCACAACCTACACAGTCCCTTTTCGCAACCTACAGGGTCCCGACAACCTACAGTCTCCCGATAACCTACATGGTACATACATGCCCAACTTATTCACTCCGCTCGTCGTCTTTCGCAACGATCTATTACACCCCACCCACAATAAGCAAAGCCAATTCGTCTCTGAAAGATGGGATCACCACAACAATTGTTCTTGATGGAGATCGTTTGGGAGCAGGGAGTTATTGGATGCTAGTTCGAAACGGAAGTAACACTTTCAACATCTCGCTGACTCACTCCAACACGACGACTCTTGTTGGAGAAGCACCCCTTCCTCCATCGACAGCATCGGAAAGGCTGGAAAGAGGGACAGAATATGTCGTGACGAAAGTGATGTGGCATCCTCTGGTTGGGGCCGACGAGACGATCCATCAGAGCCAAAGAATCGCATTCACAACCCCACCGCCTCCTTCGTTCACCGAAGTGAAATTTGAGTTCACGAACTCACTTGGGACAGGATGCATTGCGATCTTGACAGGAAACGATCTGGTGGTTGGGACAGAATACAAAGTGAAACTGAACACATCACACACATTCTCGATTGCGGTGAAATCATCTGCACGCGCAGAATCGTCGGAAACGCTGATTGGGTTCGAAGGATCTCTCGCATATTCCACGGACATTCTCATTGAAACCATCGAACCAACAGACGAAGTGAGTGGAGCCGTTCTGATGCCTTCACCAATCACTCGACAAACGCCCACTCGTCCGAATGTGAGTGAGATCTTTGTGGACACAGAAACAGGACACAACGATTGGACATGTGGAGACTTTTCTCGTCCTTGCTCGACGATGGATGTTGCGTGGAAGATCATGCGAACACTCGGAATCATGTTCCCGACGTTCTCGCTGCGGACCAGCACTTCGCTGTCGTCACAGATGACAATTGGAAGTGGACTGTCGGTTCTGATACAGAATGGAACGAACAACGAACCTTCACTACACATTCCGTCGTCGACAGCAGAATCAGCGACATCAGCTCTGATTGTGGTTTCATCAGCTCTTCTGAACATCCAGAACATCGACATTGTGGTTGGATCGTCTCAACCATCATTTGTGCTGATTTCAGCATCGTCATCAGAAATGATTCTGAAAGATGGATTGATCACAATCAACAGTGCGACAGGTGGACACAGAAATGAAATAAAGGAGTTGTGTTTGTGGACTACAGTCGGTCGGACTGTTGAGGAATTTGTAACTCGTCACGTCAAACCTGAAACTGTAGAATTGCATTTTTCATCGAAAATAAAAAAAGTGTCAAACCTCCGTCTGTCTCATGTGTCGACATTCGACTATCTTTCAAAATTTTCAGTCAAAATTCCATATAAAGATTTGTGTGTCATTGTTGGGCACATTCTTCAACTTTCTTCGTGATCGTGTGCTGAGAGAATGAGGAGAGTATTCGATTGGAAAAAAGAAGACAACAAAGGACGATACCGGAACAACTCACAGAAGACATAGTGTGCTGGGCGCATTCAAGGGTCTTGTACAACCAGCTTGCGAAAAATGATGATCCAGTCGTGGAGGAAGAAAAGAGCGTATTTTCAAGGAATCAGAAAGCGGTGTCCTATACTTGATAAAAGAAGACAATAGAAGAGACAGATCATGAAATCAAACCTAAATTTTTGATAGAGAGTCAGAAAAAACACATCGTTTGGAAATCCGAAGAACAAACCCATCTGACTTTACTAGACTCGATTCAAAACAGATCGTCCAAATTTCAAGAAGTCCGAGGGGAGCTTGTCGAACAGTGATACATAGATTTGACGAGGTTCAACTCGGTTCACATATCCAATTTTGGCTCTCAAAGTTCCATCCACTCCGGTTTATCAACGCGAGTGGAGACGACTTTCATTAGAAAGACAGATTTGACCTGATGTCTGGAAATATTTTCTTTGCTGTTTGATTTCATTGGAATTGTACTTTCAAAGTTTGAGATGAACTCAGTGTCAAAACTCCATAGATTTCAGAAGTTTACATTGTTGGTTGACACAATTATTTAGACGGCAAACAAAATATTTCCAGACATCAGTGCAAATCTGTCTTTCTAATGAAAGTCGTCTCCACTCGCGTTGATAAACCGGAGTGGATGGAACTTTGAGAGCCAAAATTGGATATGTGAACCGAGTTGAACCTCGTCAAATCTATGTATCACTGTTCGACAAGCTCCCCTCGGACTTCTTGAAATTTGGACGATCTGTTTTGAATCGAGTCTAGTAAAGTCAGATGGGTTTGTTCTTCGGATTTCCAAACGATGTGTTTTTTCTGACTCTCTATCAAAAATTTAGGTTTGATTTCATGATCTGTCTCTTCTATTGTCTTCTTTTATCAAGTATAGGACACCGCTTTCTGATTCCTTGAAAATACGCTCTTTTCTTCCTCCACGACTGGATCATCATTTTTCGCAAGCTGGTTGTACAAGACCCTTGAATGCGCCCAGCACACTATGTCTTCTGTGAGTTGTTCCGGTATCGTCCTTTGTTGTCTTCTTTTTTCCAATCGAATACTCTCCTCATTCTCTCAGCACACGATCACGAAGAAAGTTGAAGAATGTGCCCAACAATGACACACAAATCTGTATATGGAATTTTGACTGAAAATTTTGAAAGATAATCGAATGTCGACACATGAGACAGACGGAGGTTTGACACTTTTTTTATTTTCGATGAAAAATGCAATTCTACAGTTTCAGGTTTGACGTGACGAGTTACAAATTCCTCAACAGTCCGACCGACTGTACAGGACTGATGGAACTGACCGACACAGAACTGAACGTGACAGACAACCACTTCTTCGACATATCTCAAGGAGTGATGACAATGAAAGGTGGACGAGTGAACATCAAAGCATCTAGTTTCTCAAACAATTCACCAAACTGTCAGACCTTCTCATCCGCTCGTCGAAACATCGCCTGTTCTGAAGGAGGCGATATTCACATTGAGAGCTTGTCAGCTGGCGATGGCACAGACCTTCATCCGTCGGCTTGGATCTCGTCTGAAGGCTGCCCGATAAAATCAACAGAAGTGAATACATATGCTCCTCTCTTCATCCCAACACTCTCTTCCGACTCCATCTCGACGTTCGACAAGAAGACACAATCGTTCAAATTGACCATCGAAGGAACGACACTTATTCCTTGTTCACTGTTCTTGAAAGTGATCGAGATAGGAAAGGATGGAACAGAAGGAGAATCAGTCCCGATCCCTCTCACCGTCGACTCAACGACATCATTCACTGACACGAAGATCGTCGTCAAACTTCCTGGTTCGTCATTGAAATCTCTGGTTGACTCTCTGGAATGGCGAGGAAGACTTGTTTTTGGAGAGAATCAGACAACGGCGAACAGTTTCATCATTCAACAGGACTCGTCTGGTCGAATGGCACAAGCAATTCGAGACAACATGAAATGGTGGATCCCACTCGTGGTTGTTTTGTCGTGTGTTCTTCTCAGCTTGATTCTGATTGTGGTGTTCTTGTTGCGACGGAGAAACAAGAACAAAACAAGGAAAAGCGAGAATGATGGAGAACGACAAGAGCTGGATCAGGCAGACGACAAGGTTGAAATTTTGAACGACGAATGCAATGGTGACGACAATCAGAACTCAGTCAACACAGCTGGTCAGAAACAACTTCAAGGAATTCCAACAATCTCGAAACACACTTCCCAACCACTTCAGGACACGGGGATGGTCAGACCGACACCAACAGGTCAAGCAGCAGTTCTGATTGTGGGCGAGGATCAGTTCGGTCGGCCGACGATCGAAGATGGATTTGTGAGTTCACACGACACTCTGTTCAACAGACTTCATGGACACGAGCAGACGTCGGGATTGAACATTCATCGAACGCGATTGGATGTGGCGAAGGCAGTTGCGAAGCTGCTCACACTTCGCCCGAACGCCCTGGCACTTCACAAGCTGAGTCCTCACTGGGTGTTGTTCACCCCATCGGACAATATCTGTTTCAAACTGAACGACAACACACCATCGCAAGCACAAACAACACTCCCAACACAATCAGGGATACAGAAAGAGACGCAGGAGGAGAAGCGATGGGCAGCACCTGAAGAAGAGAACCATGAGAATCTAATCGATGAAGGGAAAGTGACGGTTTTTCGGCTCGGCCTGATCTTGTGGGAAATCACGACGGGTCAGGTTCCATTCGGTGAGACAGATGCTGTGAATGCTCAACGACAGCTGGGAATGGGGATTATTCCTGGGATGGATTCTGTTGAGCCAGCTGAGTTGTCGACGCTTCTTCCGGAATGTCTGGATCTGAATCCTGCTCGTCGTCCTTCTGTGGAATCAGTTGTTTCTCGTCTGGAGTCGATTGGGGAAGGACACAAAGAAGAACCGGGAGATCTTCTGGAGCTCCAGAATCATCCGCCCGCTCCTCACCCAAATTCACAAAACCCAAACTCGACCTCCCAACACGAGTAACTGCTCTCGCTTGTTGTATTCTGCACTTCACCCAGTCTGCCCTCTCACGTCACAGCAGGCATTTCATTCTTAATCTGCTCCACTCACGTTCTGTTCACATTTCTTACCGAAGTATTTATTCGTTTCTTCACCGATCTTGCCTGAGCCCACATCCTCCTCAGTGAGATCGACCGTTCTTTTGTCGATTCTCCCAACTCGAATCACATCACAAACATGACTCGTCTCGTGAAATGTTACACACCATCTCATCAAAATCAGACTCTCAATCACGACACCAACAGCCACCTCTCCTCTTTCACTCATCGTTGGTGGAGAAATCTCACTTTAACATCACAAACCACTCCTCCATCCGCACACCTCTTCTGACAAGTGTATTGGGATGGACAAATTGGTTTTCTTTCTTCCTTTCCATCGCGACACAGACCAGACGCTCAGTCTTGGGTCTTCATCCTTTCGTTCATCTTCTGTTTTTATGACGATTTTATTTATTTCTTCGCGTTCATTGCTTCTTTCAGGAATTTCAAATAACCCTTAACAGCCATTCTTTTTCTGACTTCTCTCATTCACCTTCATCTTCATTTCTCTCCTTTTGAGCGTGTCCTGACCCGTCTCGCTCTTCTTTTTGATGTTTCTTCCGTGTGCTGGACACAACGACCAACATTCTCTCTGATTGTTGATGATGACAAAGGCTTTGCGCTGTCTTTCTTTGTGTGTGTTCATTCATCGCTTTTCACTTTGTTTTTCGAGCTTATCTAGTTTCTATCGCGTATTTGATAAAAATGATGTTGTGGAACAATCAAGAGAGAGTGACATTATCACAATAAGTGAGGAATGATGAAAAAGGACGAAAGGTCAGTCTGATTCCTCTGTCTCTCGGAAGAGTGGCAATGAATCGTCAACCGAGAGCCATATTCGAGAACTATTACCCAACAATCACGCAGTTGATCGTATAATACATCAATTGAGCAATATCCCGCACACGTGATTTTTCCCAGCTGAGACTTGTGTGTTTCTACAGAAGTTGTGGAAAGTTCGTACCGTGCTGACGGTTCAATCCGATCGCATAGCGAACAATCCATTCTCCGTCGTCGTCTTGATCGTTTTGCAGCTTTTCTTCAATCGCATCTTCGATGCCCTCCTTTCTCAACATTCCATACACAGTGATCCAAATCTGTCGATAGTCTCCTTGTGTTCTGTTCCATTTCCACTGGGTAGTGGGCATTATATACAGAAAAGTGCTGATAGCGTCATCATTTTCGAAGAATGTGAGACAACTGGGCATCGCGAGAAAAACAGGCATAGAAAGGACTAAGTCCATGGTAGGTCGATGATATGGACTTATTTGGAGGAGATTGGCAAAGAGAATAATAAATTGTGAGGATTGGTCACCATCAATGATCGAATTGCGGTTCACGCACAAATGCCAAAGATACTTCTCCGAAGGTTCCAGAACTTGTTGCAGAACCATCTCGCAACCAGTTTGCTGTTCATTGTGATCTTCAATTCCGAGATTTTGGAAGATATCTGGAATTGTGAAGATGAGAGAACTGGTGATGGTTGAAATGAGGGAGGTGTGGATATCTTCACAATCTGACAACGAGAGAGAGTACGGATTGAGAGTGTTGATGAGTTGAGGGATTAGTTCAGCTTTGATAAGGGTCAGATTGTAAAAAGGTGAACCCCAAAGGATCAGAAATCTCAAAATCTTCATTGTTGTTGTGATAATACCATTACTGATTGAAGAAAGGAGAACTACAATGGACTGTACGAAGTCTGTCGAAAATTCATCAGTAGATAATGCAAGACTGCGGAGAAAACCATCTGCCGAAGCTTCATTCAGTGGAATCACAAATTCGAGAAAACTCACCGCTTGAGTTTCCAGATATTCATCCAATGCAGGCTGAGACTTTAAAGTGGCAACAAAAGATCGAAAGACAACGGCGCTTTCGTGATAAGAATCATCAGATTCTTCGGTCCATTTCAGGAAAGGAAAGGAGTCTGGAGAACATGAAAAGCAGCGTGAAGATAGAGCAAGGGTAGGAGAATCAGTGGAGGAGTTCATATTCGAGCAAAAAGCAGTCATTCCGACGGTTTAAGATAAATGATATAAGTAATGGGTCAGATCGAATCCAAGAGCTTTTCTTCTTAATTAGCGCACGTTAGTCTTGATTTATTGTTTCCTTCTTCCTTTTTCACGATTATTTCATCGAAGTCTCTCTGTTCAAGTGATTCATCTATCGGCCCCATAGCGAGTGATTGAACACAGCTTCTGAGAGAATGTCCGCTCTTAACAGGAAATCATTATCCTCCACTGATTCTTCTTATCCTGGTATCTCTTCCCACTGCTTGTCATTTACACCAGACTGTTCTCCATTCCTGAATTGGCAATACAATCCAATTTCTTCTCACTGCGAAAGGGTTGTTATCTTTATGTCTCTCGTTGCCACTGTGAAGTTACAGCCTGCACCTGAGATCTTTCTGGAAGAGAAAGCCACGAGATTCCTGAAACATGTGATTCCCCTGGATGAAGAATCAGCTGATGCCTTTCTCTTCAGCCTTGAGCAAACCGCTGATGACTATTCGACAGAATTCGTACAGTCCTTTGTGGTGCTTATTTCTTCTGCCAGTCAGACAATCACTGTCGCGACGTTGGAGATGCTCGAATCGCTGACAGCGAACTGTTCAGCTCGAGTTCGCGAGACACTCGTCAAAGCTGATCTGATCCCTCAACTCATCAACACTCTCAATCCACTGTCTCTTCCTTTTGCAAAAGCAGTTGATATTTATATGAACATCATGAAAATCATTGCCAATTCTGTCTGGCTCTCAACACCGGATGGTCTCAGACAACTCGCAATTGAAGATGGCGATGAACAACAAGCTGTTCACGAGACAGTCTTGCAGCAAGTTATGGCACCGTCAGAGCAGTATCTTTGGCATTTGTGTGCGAACCAATTTTCGATCATCGATGATAAGCAATCAGAGCTTTTTCTGGAACTCCTCGCTAATATCCTCGAAATCTGTCCTTCTTATCAACCGACAATGAATTTCGTTGTTAATATGCCAGTTGTTCTCACGATCCCAAGTTGTCTCACATTCTTTGAAAATGGGCACTCGATTTGGTATTTTTTGTATCAAATGAACAATGCCCAGCGGGAATGGAACAAACAAGGCGGAGAAGTTCGACAGATGGGGACGACAGTGGATCGACAGTTGAGAATGGAGGGCTTCGAAGATGTGATTGAGGAAAAGCTGCACAACGCCAAAAACGGATACTTTGGAAGATGGATTATTCACAAATCGATTGGATGGAACAAGCAGCTGGGCATGAACGTTCCAGATTATTGGTAGAGACCGACAGGAACAAGCGATCGTTTCGAACTGTTTCTGGCTTGTTTTGGACAGCAAACACTGTTTGTGTGTGATCCCCGTCGGCTCTGGCATCACATCATGGTATACCAGAACGATTGGGATTCTCCACTCCCCTCCTTTCGAGAGATGGCATCGAATTCAGCAATCTGTGCTGTCGGACGTGGTGCTGGTTTGGAGCACTCAGCCACCCCAGCGTGACAAGGATCTATTTGAAGGAGGTTTATCATTCTTTCTTTCTTGATCTTCCAGGTGATGGTGGTAATCGCATCGAAAGAAACGATCGCTGTCAAATGATCTGTATGGACACTTCCACGTGTTATCGTCTAGGCATGGGCACCAGTCAGTCCACAATCAATGAGTCCAGTCACCAAAAAAAATCGAGTCGGTGACTCACCCCACAAGGCAAATTCTGGAGGAATGCAGACCCAGAATGTCCCCATTTCAGTCGAAGGTCACTTTATGATGGATCATAACCTTTATTTCCCCCTTTTTCTTCCTCAGATTCTCAACCACAGTCACACGTCACTCTCCATTGACTTTTCTGGTTTATCTTTCACATTTCACACTATTTTTGAGAAATACACTCATTTTTAGATAAATCAAACGAATTTAGCCACAAGTCATCACATCACCCCATACTTTTGTGGAGAGTCACTTTGAGTCACTGATCCGCCCATGCAATCATGCAAATAGTCACCAGACTGACTGGACTGTCCGATCTCCTTTTCACCTGGAACTCAGCGCGTGAATCGACAAGGTTTAAATTCTGATTTTCCCTTCATTTCCACTCTATTTGATGAAAGGACACTGATTTTGACCTTCAGGTCCAGAACACCCCCGCAGATTATGGATGTAGACAATAAGTGTATCATTATGTTTAAGTATCTCTGTATGAACAATTGATCTGATTTCATCGTCCTTTGTTCTCAGAACGTCACCAGCATCTCTTCTAGACCGGCAGGACAGAGCATCGCATCCCAAGTGACAACTGATAGGATCGTGGAATCTACCGTCAATTGTGTGCTTTTGAATCTGAGTTAATTTGATTTTCTTCAGTATTCTCTTTCCAACCCTCTTTAACCTGCGGAATAGCACCATTGAGATTTTGACCGTCTCGATCTCACAAACAGGAAATGAATCTCTCACAATATTGGACGCCTATAGCACGTTGAGCATGCTGAACTTCGTACTGTTCATCAACACACCGTTATCACCCTCGTTTGCCAGCCACGGAGGCACACTCACTCTGGTTGACATTTCCATTCGCCCATCCGACTACTCGACTCATGTATATCCCCTAATTCAGTCGACACACAAACAAACACCTGTCTTGCTGTTCCGTCTTGGAGTTCTCTCAACTTCTCTGAATCAGGACACTCCATTCCTCTCGTCGGGACTGTTCTCTCGTTTCAACCTCATCTCCTCCACTTTTTCAAATATTTTGACATCCCTCCTCGCAAACAGCACGGATGATATTTGGTTGGATGATGTAACAGATTCCGTCGTGATCACCTCGTCAAACTTTGATCGATGCAATGCCTGTTGCACAAACACCCTTTTCAGCAACAGCCGTTTCCGCACCCTTTTCACTCTTGATTGCTCATTCTCCCACTTAACTTTGACAAATGAAGGCCAGCAGACTCTCTCAGGCACGACGCAACTCATCGGGGATGTCTTCGCCTCCATCTCTCGAAATGGGGAAGGAGGAGCCATCCAATTCAATCCATCCGATACCTCTGCCGTTCTCACCGTTACAAACGATGCTTTCACATCCTGCTCCTCAACCAGCAGCTCCAAAGGAGGAGCCGTCTCTGCATCGAACCGCAAGGTCGTCGTCGCCGCAGCGACCTTCACAGAATGCACACGACATTCTGGAGGAGCTATTGCGACCACTGCAGCACAACTCACAGTGTCTGACAGTGCATTCTACACGTGCAAGGCCATCTGCCATGCGTGGATCGAAGAAAGAGGAGATGTCCCATTTCGAGGTGATCCAGACACACCAGAAACCGTCAGATTGAACGGCGGCGGAGGAGCGATGTGATTTGAACTGCAGTCTTCGTATTATCTGCTCAGCTCGTGTCTCTTCGAGTCCTGCCTTGCCCCGTCGTTTGGAGGCGGAGTCGTTCTCTACCCGTACGGTTGCGCAGCTCCGGAATTCTTCAGAATGGTGATTTGCATGTTTCTCGGCACCACAGGTTTCCTTTTGTCTCTTTTCTTCTATTTCTTTGTCTCATCTCTCGCTAAGTGTCCACAATCAAAACGGAACGATCAGGAGGGCAGATCGTGATGATTGCATGTAGTCGGTTCATTGTTGACGACGTCGAGGGCTATAACTATTTTCGAGATGAGCTCAACAATCAAGATGGTGTCCAAACCAAACGAAAGGAGGGTCTTTTCACAGAAACGAAGGAATCAGAAGCCAAGAACATCCCATTGGGTACGTCTGGTCAATTTCCTGGATCGACGGTGGAATTCATGGATGCCGATGTTCATGTCGCCACATCTGGATCGAAAAGATGGGATTGTGGATCTTCGTCAAAACGATGCGAGACAGTGACATTCGCTGGGAACAAAGTGAAAACAAACTACAAAGTGATTGTGGCTGCAGGAGAATACTCGTCTGAGAACGAAGATGAGACGTGCATTCTCGTCAACACGAAGATAGTCCGAATCGAAGGGGCGGGATCGTCGTCAACCAGCGTCTCTTTCATCAAACCAACCTTCTTTCAAACGGCCAACATGACAGTATCAGCTGGACTCTTTTCTGTGTCGGTGATGTCACTCACTCTGATCAACTGCATTCTGAAAGGAACAGGACCAGCCATCCAAGTTGACTATACCTCGACATCATCCCTCACACACTCCTCGTCATCCTTCACCAACTGCAAACTTAGATATAAATCGAAGCACGTTGGAGCCAGTCTGGACATCAATCTGTAGGACAACGCTAAGAATTACACTTTGAGCAAGCAAACCAACCGCACAACTGACATCTTCATCTCAACACCCATCCTCGACAAGGAATCCAAATACTGCGCCGAAGACCACTTCAAAGTATCGTGGCAGAACAACGCAGCAGACAATCTTCGCTTCAAAAGCTTCTCACGCGATCCGCGTTCAATCCACAGGAGATGAGGATTCCTTTCTACTTCGCGAGTCAGACGGAGCTGTTCGTGGACACTTCGAAGTCTCGTGGCAGGACTGCGGGTTGCAGGATGCTCCATGTCAGTCTGTGACGTGAGCTGGGAGTCAGATGTCGTTGATTGGGGTGACAGTAGTTGTGATGGTATCTGCTCGTTTGAAGGGGACGACGGACATCGCAGGGAGTTCCATCCAGCCGGAACACGAATCGAACCTAACCACTCTTCAAATCACCACTGTTTCCGCCTGATGAACACGGACGCAACAACCACAGTCAACACAATCGAATTTGCCTTCCACATATCTCTCTCCTCGTAGACTCCCCTCCTCTCAACCTCTTCTGGCTCCTGCATGCTTCAATCGTGCTCCTTCAAGTTGTCTGGCTCTGTCGTGGCCGCTCAGACTCTGATCTCCGTCTTGGCAATAGGAACCTTCAACACCAACCAACTTCGAGAGACATGCCTCTCGTTCTTGTCGCCCGCAATCGGCATCGCCTCTCCCTCGATCTCTGTCGGCAACGTCACTTTCAGTTCCTGTTCCTTCACTGACACTCTCCCCTCCACTCTCGTCTCCATATCCTCTTCCTCCGCGTGCACTCTTCTCGCGTTGTTCAGTTGACCACCAACATCCACATTCACAGCCATCTCACTTCACCTTTGTATTGCACCAGATCAAAGACTTCCATTTCATTATTGATCATTCTGTTTTCTAATGTCCTCATCAGTCAGAATGATGTATTTGGAGGAATGACCGATGCGATCAGACCATAACTCGTGTTGTAGACTGAAGAAGTCTCAACATCCCGTCACGAAGAGAAATTGCGACCGAATTAACCTTCTGGAGCATATTTCAATCAGTTCATCTCACAAAATCGATGATTTCCTTTGTCCTCCGAACAACTCATGAAAAAATGGGTTAAAATGAGTCAGTCCAAAAAATCTGAGTCAGGTGACTGGTGCCCATGCCTATTATCGTCATGAAATCTGACTAGTTCACCCAGGCTTTTCCCAATTATCGATTTTTTCTGACTTTTAAAGTTGTTTATCTCGTTCTCACCGTGTTTGAATGTATCATCCTTTATGACTCGATGGTTCATATTTTATCGACTGTCAATCACCCTCTATTCATTCAAGTGATATCTTCTTCTATTTCTGTGGATGACGGAGGAACTCGACTGACCAGCTGAGAATTAACTTGTGTGGGTCAGATCGTTAATCAATCACCAGCCATGACCATCCATTATGTGTCGTCTATTGATGCAGCGAAACAATTCACCTCCTCCCCATCGTTGCCTCCAAACTCGGTGTCAGAATCGAGTTCTCCCGCTTCAATTCCAAAACCATCCCCTCTTCTCGCTCTTCCGCCCCTCATCTTCGTGGACAGATCCCATTTCGTCCTCAACGACACCACTCTCACCCGATCCGAAGTTGATCTTAGTTTGATTGGATGCGCTCGCTCCAGCGCAGCCATCGTTCGAAATCCGATCACTGCCGGAGTCCTCTCAATCATCGTCACAATCCTCTCTCTTCCAACACTCAAAGGTCCTTCTTTGCTGTCTTATCCGCTTCAGATTGCACTGGAGGACTCAGATTTGGCGTTGTTGATTCAACAGCTCCGATCCCCGAATTGGATGAGGCAATTGGAACCAAAGTGAAGAGTTTGCTTCCTTCTCTGTTCATCTCCCCAGATTCGATCTCGCTAAGTGCATCACATGGTTGTATAGCGTCAAACACGCCATCCACACATAACAGCACCGCGTGGGATCTGTGCCACTCGAAGATGAACGAGGGAGATTGTATTCGGATCGAATTGGACATGGATTCATCACCTCGCACTGTCCAATTTTTCGTGAATGGACAACGTGGCCTTTCTTTCGTTTCTGGTCTTCCACGCTCAATCAGAGTTGGCGTTTGGTCTTCTTTAATCCATCTCTTTTCTCAGTTCTCCGTTTTTGTTCAGGGAACGTCGTTCAGAATTGACCGGATCACAACCCAGATCAGATCAACTCCACTTCCTCGAGAAATGAAGGAAATCAAGTGGTAATCACACCAGAGCACGAACATTCACTTTGACTGCTCTTTTTGTTCTTCAAAAGTCCAGTGACCAGCTGACGATGCCTGTTCTTCCAGTCCAACAGATGTCACGGCAAATCATCTGTGATCCGAAATTAGGACGATCTCCATTATTGTAAGCACTCTTTGCACTCTCCTCTTTTCACATTGATGCAACAGTAATCTCTTCAACTTCATGTTGCACAGTGAATTGGGATGTCAAGATTTGCACATCATGAAATCAGAACCGCCAGGGATCTAGCCCTGATCTGCCCGCCCACCAATACTATGTCATATTTTTTGATTGGTGACCCCAACTATGTCTAAATACAGCACATAATTCTGCTCTGAGGACGCTGAAAGGCAAAGGCCAAAATAAGCTTTAGGTTCCTCCATCTGTGATGTCACGGGTATTCGAACATCACACTGATGTTGTGAAGCGACCCTATCCAGTCTTAGAGTAACAGAAATCACAGCCATCGAGTTGGCCGGAAGGCTGACCACTTCCGACCACTTTCCACAGGAACGACTTCGACGCAACAACAACCACTGGCAATGCAGTATTGTGCATTCTTCGCTCCGACTGTTTTCCTCATTTCATCGTTCTTTTCTTCTTCCTTGTCTTTGAATTCGCATTTCCTCCGCACGCCTCGTCGAGATGTCTGATTGTTGCTCGACGGGCGGCTGGTTCGTCTGACCGGGACGCACCAGCTTCTCGTTTGTTATCTTCGTAATCCGTCTCAGTGAGTGATGTCTGCGCAGTGGCTAATGTCCTTCCTCTCCGGCAAACACGAAGAATATGGGCATGAAAAGGTAAGAATAAGAATAATATGGACATGAAATGTGAATAAGAAGAGATGGGAGGAGATTACAGACAAACAGTGTATGATGGGCAAAAGAAGTCAGAAACAGCTCGAAAGTTCGCTGGCTCCTGTCTGTTTCTATTCTCGTTCCGGAAGGTTCATGCCCTGCAGGTTATTCCATTCAATCGATTTGTCAACAATCCATCTTCCGAATATGTTTGCATCGTTTTGCAGCTTTTCCTCAATCACATCTTCGATGCCCTCCATTTCCAACATTACATGGACTGTCTTCCCCATCTGTCGCTCTTCTCCCCTTGTCTTGTTCCATTCCCGCTGGGCATTGACCATTGAAGTCAGAAAAGACCAGATTGTCTTTTCATGTCCGAAGAGTGTGAGACAACTTGGGATCGTGAAAACAACTGGCATATTAACAACGAAATTCATTGTTGGTTGATAATATGGACTTATTTGGAGGAGATTGGCGAAGAGTTCCAGAAAAAGCTTAGATTGGTCTCCGTCGACGATCGAATAGCGGTTCACGCACAGATGGCGAATGTACTGCTCTGATGGTGCCATAACTTGCCTCAAAACCGTCTCGTGAACAGCTTGTTGTTCATCGCCATCTTCAATTTCGAGATATCTGAGAGCAGACGGTGTTGAGAGCCAGACAGAATTGGCAATGATTTGTATGAGCCAAGTGTGGATATCGACTGCTTCAGCAAATGAAAGAGACTGTGGATTAAGAGTCATGATGAGTTGAGGGATCACGTCAGCTTTGACGAGGGCAAGTCGGACTTTGGCTGAACAACACAAGAACAGATTATTGAACATCTCCATTGTTGCTTTGGCGATTGCTCGATTGGGTGAAGAAATGAGCACCCCAATGGATTGAACGAAGTCTGTCAACAAATCATCAGGATCCGCTGCAAAACTGCGGAGAAAAGCATCGACTGTTGATGGATTCAGATAACTTAGATATTTCAGAAGTGTCACCGCTTTGGTTTCCAGAGAGGCATCCAATGCAGGCTGAGACTTCAAAGTGGCAACCAGAGACAGAAAGACAACGGCCTGTTCCTGGACAGATTTAAGTTCTTTTCCATCCCAATTCGGCATGAGTTCAGCATATATGGGACGGTTCAGAACGTATGGGTTTTGCGATTTCTGAGCGACATGCTGCTTAAAATCCATCCAAAGTAATGAAAGCCTATTTCTCACTTCATTTTTACCATTTCACGACATTTTTGAGACAAAGAATGTATTATTTTGTACAAAAACACCGAAATGAAAATAGAGGGTGTTGAAGACAACTATCCACAATTCCATGCTCAACAACCAAAGAACGACGTCGCGTAGTGGGATTAGAATGTTGCTTGAGTAGGATCCGGAAGTAGCCGCGGATGGGGGAGATTGCTGAAGAAAACAATGTATTCCAATGAAACAGAAAACAACTGACGATCAATGTCGTGATACGCACAAAATCTTCGCCAAATACTACGAGGAGCACCCATATGAAGATATCGAATTTGTACACATGAAATCCAAAAGCTTCTGACAAAAAGTGTTAAGGATCCAGCTCGGAACCAAGATCTTCAAAGAGACTATCAAAACACTATTTACGGAAAGAACCGTCAACAACATGACAATACTGATCTAAATATGAGAAAGGCAATCTTCGTACATTTAAGAGAAAAAGTTGAATGAACGAAAGATAAAATGCGGATGATCGATAAACACTGACGAAAATGAACTAGGATCGAAGAATTCATCATTCCCACTTGTCTCCATCACACTTAAACACTCATTGAAAGAACGCATATCCTCACCACCACTCGGGGACGAAATAGGTGACTTTTATGAGAGGTGGCTAGTTGGTTCGCGTATGTTGATCGGGGAGAGGATTGAACAAAGTGATGGTGGATAATAAGACATTGCATGGGATGAGGGGGATGCAGAGAGGGATGTGGTGGAGCGATGGAGAGATCAAGAAGTTCGTTTTCATCATTCTCATTTCGCTGATTGTCTATTAGGAATTATGTCATAAAAAGGAGAAAATCAATTAAGAGAGAGGTAAATAATGACAGAAACACACGGTGTGTGCGTGTAAGCAACCCACCGCCCGATCTCGACAGGCGTTTCGATTCTTCTCATTTCCTATCGGTTTAACAAATTGTTAAGTCTTAAAAAGGATAACAAAGAATGAAGAGAGAGGATAACCAATTGGGAAGCATACGATATGCTCTTTTCAGTTTTCCCTGACCTGATTGTGACGGGCAGTTTGATCAGAGTCAGTTTAATACGGAAGTATTGCGAAGTTAGTCTTAAAAAGGAGAAAAGTAAAAAGAGATAGAGACAAACAAAGAGAGAAACCCATGATGCGTGTAATTCTGTCATCCACTGTCCGAACTGGACAACTGGTTCGATGACATCATCATCTGAGAGGCGTTAATCACCAATAATTGAAATTTTCAGGATCCACGATATCAGAGAAATGAGTTGGCTTATCGGAACAAGAGATTAAAAGAATGATACGATTCAACAATCATACGCTCGGCTCAACGTCTGTTTGGTGGAATACAGAATAAGGATGCATCCAATGTTCAATTAGACCTGATCCATCGTGAGAAATGGGGGAATTTGGCGTGGTATCGGTTTTTTGAGGTTGTATGAAGCCATTTTTGAGCACACAGAATGGTCCAAGAAGAAAGCATTAAATTGGATAAATAAAACGGAGAAAAAGCACACAGAGCCGGATTAATGGTTCAACACAGTATTGGAAGCAATGTCGACAGGTGTTCCAGTTAGGTTCAATCCTGTGTATGAAATGAATCCCTTAACAGAAATGAATCCATTTTCGACAATAATCACGAAACTCAAAGCAGTCTTGTATGCCTTTTTCTCTCTTTTATTGATCACTGACGTAGATTACCTCGTTCACAAACAGTCACGAATGATACTGACGTAGTTGGACATGAAAACATTGATACACATCCCCAGGCATCTGAGTAGTCCCATCAAAATAGGTAAAACTGGGATCAATTGATGTCAGTGCCTAAATTTGGACTGAGATCAAATTTCAACTCTTTTCCTTTGAGATTTTCTCATTATCACTTCATTAATCATGTTCAATTCACTTCTTGTTTTCACATAATGCTCTTCAATATTTCAGACAGCTCTTATTTCCCAAAAACACGCACGATCACAATCACCAACACTTCTTTTTTCGATGTATTCCCTTCATTGACTTTAGTCAGTGAGAAAAAACCATCAAAGAAGACATAATAACGCATTATCGACTTGGTTTTATAATTATTGTTGTAGAACAAACTGAAACAGCAGCACCCAAAGTTTGCATTTTCATGATCTATGAAGTGACCATTTTCCTTTTTACTTTTTTTTCCATTCAAATATCATATATAAGAAGACTTTTTTGAAATGAAAGAAACGAAATGGTATTGTAGGTATTTAGTGGGATCAGATCCGACTGGGATCACTGGGATCAAATCAGAAGCCTGCACATCCCCCTCCTCTGGATCCGAGTTTTGAAGAAAACAGAACACAACCAGCTGACTTCGAACAGCCAATTCGTATGTTCAAACCAGGTTGGACTGATTTATCTCTTTCAATTCGTTCAAACTTGTCATTCTTTCCCTCCCGACAATCGTCTCAAATCTCACCTCAATTCTCTTCTTATTCTGTGTCTCAGTCAAATCCCCGTCGGAGAAGTTCATGAATTCGCATGAACTAGAGATGGAGACAAACACACCTGAGAAGGCCCTCCATTTTGCGATCGAGGTTGGACTGCTGCCGAAGTCTGTGATCTGCCCGAGTTGCGGCAAAACTATAACAAATCATACCTCACCCAACGCAACAACAACCACAAGACGCTTTGAATGCGCCAACGGGCATCCCCGTGTGGCGATCGCAATGTTTGATCAAACCATACTAAAAGGATCAAAACTCCAACTGGCTCAAATTATCAAAATTTTGCACTGCTTTTGGCTAGGTAACTCGATAAAAGTTACTCAAGCTGAAACAAAGTGTTCTAAAGCTACAGTCTCTGAATGGTACAAGAAAGCAAGAACAGTCTGTCTCTTGCACTCAATCAACAACACGGTCAAGATTGGAGGTCCGGGCATCGTCGTGGAAGTGGATGAAATGCTCATGATCAAATCAAAGAGTTTCCGAGGGAAAGAATACACAGGATACTGGATGATTGGTGGTGTTGTCAAGAATCAGCCGGATCAATTCTTCTTCGAGATGGTCGATTCCAGAACACAATCGTCAACGAGGGATGTGATCATGCGTCACATAGAACCAGGATCAATCATTCACACTGATGGATGGAGTGGATACGATTGGATCGGCACTGACAAATCACAAACATTCACCAGACAGAAAGTGATTCACAAACAAAATGAATGGGTTGGACCTGACGGTGCCACAACCAATCACATCGAAGCGAAATGGCGCATGGTCCGCCATTCAATCCCCGAATTCGGTACTCCTCGCTGGTATCACCCTCACCACATTGCTGAACACGAATACAAGAGAAGCAATGTCAGCTTCAGAGACTTTCTCCATGAATGTGGAAAAGTCACTGGGGAAATGATGGACATCATGGCACGACAACTCGAAGCCGAGAAAGAAGAAACCGCCAAGATGCTCGCAATCAACGCTGAAGCGAGAGCCTTGAATGCCGAGAAATTCCAACAGCAGAGAGAGAACTCGGAACAATACCACAAACGGCGAATGAAGGTGATTGAAGGGCAGCGAAACAAGGCAGAAAAGAAACTCACATCTGCAAAGTGCCAGAAAGAGAAAAGGGATGCAAAGAAGAAGCAAAACGGGAAAGATAGCAACGAGCTAATCCAAGAATCCGATTTCGACGAGCCTGTCGAAAAAAGAAAAAGAACAGAATCAACGAGAGAACGGAGAAAAACTCACAATCCCGACTTCATCTATGAAAAAAGTGAGAAAAAGACAAGACAAAAACGAACCACTTCCAATCATCCAATTCTGACTTCTCTGGGTCAAAATGGAGAAACAGAACTGGCATTTCCACGATTGGAGGATCCTCCAATTCCCACTGACAAGAACACTCGAACCACAATCGATTCCGATTTTCATATCCTGAAGGAGAGGTTCCCCGACAACCAGATCTGGGACGTGCAACGAGATGGGAACTGTTGGATCTGGGCCATTCTTGTGCAGCTCGTCAAGAATGGTGGTTCGGAGTTTTCCCCACAGTCCAGAGATGACTATCTCGCCTGCATGCTCCAGATTCGAGGAAGGACAGCTGAAACTCTCATCGAGCATAAAGGCCAATTCGAAGACTCATTGGCGGATCTGGGAGGGGAAACTGAATGGGACGACTTTGTCGAGCGGACCAGAACAAGTGGAAAAGATGGTGGGCAAATTGAATTGGAAGCATTAGCCATGACCCTCGATTTGACTATCACGGTCGAAAATGCCAGAAACAGGCAGAGAATCATTATCGGGAACGGCGAAATCGACGTTCATGTTGGGTATTTGGGTTGGATGCATTACGTGGCCATCCTTGAAAATTAAACTATCACCTCACCAGTAACATTATCTTCTGTATTTTTGGAAAAAATCCAAAATAATACGTGGATTCAGTTGAGAGGTACAGTTCGACTAGTTCTGAATTGCATTATAATGTTTCTGAAATATTTGATAATTATTCAGAAATGAACATAATTGTTCAGAGATGAACATGAATTTTGCAGAAATGAACAGTGATTTGTCTGAAAAGAATGATCTTAAAAGTTGTCCAGAAGCAGTTTAGAAACCATATTCAGTCGTCTGAAAAATGAAAAAAGGTTAATCGGACTCTTAAATTGTGTCCAAAAAACGTAATCATTACCAATTGTGACATCAGATGATAAACGGAGAAGAATCTTATGGAAAATCATCGCGAAGTTTCATGGAACGCTCCATTTCTTCCATCGATGATGAATCTGAGACTGACGAGTCTCAAAACTCACCCATCACCGAAATACGAACACAATACCAATCTCCAGGGTTCATTCATTGATCGCACAGATCTCACGCATTTTGGATCTCACCATATTTCTACAACATAGAAACCTTCCATTTTTGCTCCACATCACCATTTTCATAAAAGAGCAAATGAGGATTGTTTTGAAATAGTTAATAAATCAGTGATGAGAAAATGGACACAAATGATTCTCGCTCACAACTCACCACAGAAACGTAGATGAACAAGGATTCGACATTCTGATGATCGGTCGGGTGAATAAAGTGCTATGCGAAGCGAAAATAAGGCGGAATAGGTGGTTGATGCTTGCTACATTTGATTTGAAGACAATCGATCTGAACGGCATTGTGTGCTTCGATCGTCATTGATGTCTTGAATGATGGAGATAACACACAAGAATAGTGAAGAATAATGGTGGATAATCTTCAGGGATGGTTGTCGAAGTGAGGACGGATCTGTGGGTGTTGCGAGAACGTTAATATCGATGTACGATTCTGGTGTGATGTATGAAGTCCATAATTTCTCTGATTGTCTGCTTTATCTCTAGGATGAGACGTCCAAGGAAAAAGAGAGCGCTGACGGAAGCGGATAATGTCAGGGAGGATCACGCGCGAATATGGGATATGAGCAGTCTCTGATTCAGAAAAACGCTAGAAGGAAGCATTTGAAGGAAATGCATGGCCAAAAGGAATGTTGAAGATCGATTGTGTGAATCTCACGTGAATGGAGGCGAATCTCGAGGATCATTTCTTTTGTCTTTCATTTCAATCACAGACATCATTTTTGGCTTTGATCTGTCCACAGATCCCTTCATTTGTCAGATGGAATTGGTTAATTGCGTTTAAAATCGAAGAGATCACAAGAAAAGAAATTCAGGAATTCGGACTAGAGAAGAGGCAAAATAATGAAAGATGAATAACGAGGTGAAATGAACTGATTCCAACTCTCCAGACTCTTCTTGTGACACAATCTGGGAGTTGTGATGAAGAGACGATAGCTAGGAAACATGACTTCATGTTTGCATGTCACCTGTTCAATAAAATAAACAAGAATTGGACAATATTAAGACAAGGGAGATGGGAGCAATTTATCAACATTTTTTGGCCCATTTCTGAATATTTCCACTTAATTTCTGAACAATCTTGCTCAAATCTGAGCAATGTCGTTCCTTTCTGAATTTAATTCACTTAATTTCAGAACTCATCGAGCTGTATCAGGTGTGGATTCAGTCGACCCATACATACTAATCCGTCACATATATATTGAACACCTTCCCATACATACTGAACTCCCCATATATACTGAACACCTTCCCATACATACTGACCCTTCCCATATATTCTGAACTCATGCCCCCAATTCAAGAAAGGAGAACAATCCATGGATAATGGAAAGGGATGGGAGGACAGAGGAGAGCATGTAGCACTTGAGAACGTGTCTGTTTCTTTGTCAATCTCAGTCATTCAGAATGATTCAGTGAAAAACACTCGTTATGGGTCAGAAAACAACAAGTCAAAGAAAGAGATTGAGATGAAATAAACGTCTCAAAAGCAAAGATAAATGAAGATGGTTAAACACAGTGACAGCGTTGTCCATCTCTTTCCTCGCTCACCCCCACACATTAATCGGTGGATCAGCTGAGGCTAACTTTCCTGCGAAAACGAAGAAAATGAGCATGAAAAGGGAAGAATAAGAAGAATATGGACATGAAAAGGGAAGAAGAAGCGATAGGAGGAGATAACAGACATTCAAAAATCCAGGAACCATGATGGCTGGGTCATTGTTTCTGATTGGCTTCTATCAAGGATTTGGAAGGTTCATGCCCTGCAGGTTGTTCCATTCCATCGATTGCACAACGGTATGTTCTCCGTATGTGTTTTTATCGTTTTGCAGCTTTTCCTCAATCACATCTTCGATGCCCTCCATTCCCAACACTCCGTGCACTGTCTTCCACATCCGTTGCTCTTCATCCATTCTTCTGTTCCTTTTCCACTGGGCATTGACCATTGAAGCCAGAAAAGACCAGATTGTCTTATCATTTTCGAAGAATGTGAGACAACTGGGAATCGTGAGAAAAACAGGCAAAGAGAGAACAAATTTCTTTGTTGGTTGATAATATGGACTTATTTGGAGGAGATTGGCGAAGAGATCCAGAAAAAGCTTCGATTGCTCACCATCGATGATCGAAAAGCGGTTCACGCACAGATGGCGAATGTACTGCTCTGACGGTGCCAGAACTTGTTGCAAAACCATCTTGTGAACAGCTTGTTGTTCATCATGATCTTTAACTTTGAGATATCTGAAAAAATTGGGAGTTGCGAGCCAGACAGAATTGTGGATGATGTTCATGAGAGAAGAGTGGATATCTACTGCTTCGGTGAATGAGAGAGACTGTGGATTGAGTGTGATTATGAGTTGAGGGATTAAATCAGCTTTGACAAGGGGAATTCGGATTTGAGCTGGACAGTTGGAGACAAAACAAACGACCATCTCAATTGCTGCTGTGGTGATTGCTTGACTGGCAGAGGAAAGGAGCACTACAATGGATTGGATGAAGTTGGTCAACGATTCATCAGTCGATGATGCAAAGTGGCCGAGAAATGCATCTGCTGCTTCGGGATAAATCGGTTCCACATATTTCAGAAGTGTCACCGCTTTGGTTTCCAGAGAGGCATCCAATGCAGGCTGAGGCTTCAATGTGGCAACAAGAGATCGTAAAACAAGGGCCTTTTCGTCTTCTGATTCAAATTTTTTTCCATCCCAATTCAAGAATGGAGAACAATCCATGGATAATGGAAATTGATTGGAGGACAGAGGAGAGCATGTTGCACTTGAGAAAGCGTCTGTTTCTTTATCAATCTCCGTCATTCAGAATGATTCAGTGAAAAACACTCGTTTTGGGTCAGAAACGAAGAATGACTATTACAGTGAGAGTTAGAAGAAATAATCGGAAAAAAGGAAGAAAGAAACAAAAAATCATGAGAAGTGAGATTGAGGATGAATTAAGAGGAAGGGTGGATGGAGAATGAGCAAGCAATGAGAAGTCGTTACAAACGACGACACAATGGTGTGACAGAGGGGTTCTGGCATCCACTGTGTGCATGTCACTGCTTCGCTCCGTGGAAGGACACACCAAGAAGACTCCTGTCAGACTGATGAAAAAGCGCTTCTTCTTCGATGCACACATGATCATGCTTCCATCAACTTCGGTCACTCGTTCCAAACACAACGCCATCGCTCACGAAGGACGAGGAGAGCGGAGGAAGAGTGGTGAGTTGTGGATGTCCTGAGGATCGTGTTCTGGCTGTATTCTGGTGAAGATGAGTGTGTTTCCAGTGAGGTGGAGAGTGATGGAGTCAGTCGCACATCAGCTCGAGAACCATTCATGATTGGTCAATCACTCTTCAAATCAGGAGAGCGAGAGAGATGTGTTGAAATCGGGAGAAACGAGGAAGAGGGGCGGGAGATGGTTGAGTGCGGAGAGCAACAGCTTTCGTGGTGTTCGAGTGTTCCCAATCTGCCACGAGGAGGTCTGCGGTGTCGGTGTTCTGATTCTCTGCGCATCGCTCTGGTTGAGTGTGCCGTATCCGCTCAAGTCAGCCAACAGCAATCTCATCTTCCCTCGAGTGTGGTTGGGATGTGCCTCGGTGAAGAGCGAGGGGACAGCCGGTCATCAGTTGTGGTGTCGTCGGCGAGAGCGACGAAAAGCGACACCGAGCTTCGTCTGCTGCGGTGGACAGCGCGGAGAGATGTGCGGGAGGGGAGTCGGATATCTTCGTCCCTTTGTCTCTTTTGCTTCTGTCCCTCACATCCATGTCTCCAGGATATGCCAGAGCCGACAAAGATCACACTCCAACAGTGTTTGCTGTCCAAAATAAGTCAGAAACAATTCGAAAAGTTCGCTGGTTCTGTAATGTTTCGACTCCTATTTCCGAAGGTTCATACCAAGCAGGCCCTTCCATTCAATCGATTGCACAACAATATTTTCCCCCCAGTCTCCGTTTCCGTCGTTTTGCAGCTTTTCTTCAATCACATCTTCGATGCCCTCCATTCGCAACACTCGGTGCACTGTCTTCCACATCTGTCGAACTTTTCCCCCTTTTCCGTTCCATTTCCACTGGGTATTGTTCATTCGATACAGAAAATACCAGATTGTCTTTTCATGTTCGAAGATTGTGAGACAGCTGGGTATCGTGAGAAAAACAGGCACATGAAGAATAAAGTTCATTGTTGGTTGATAAAATGGACATATTCGGAGGAGGTGGGCAAGGAGTTCCAGAAAATATCTGGATTGGTCTCCATCGATGATCGAATATCGGCTCACGGACAAATGCCAAATATACTTCTCCGAAGGTGCCACAACTTGTTGAAAGACTGTCTTGTGAACAGCTTGTTGTTCGTTTGGATCTTCAATTTCAAGTTGTCCGAGACCATCCGGGGTTGAGAGCCAGGCAGACCAGGTGATGGTTGAAATGAGGGAGGTGTGGATATCTTCTGCTTCTGCAAAAGACAGAGACAGAGGATTGAGAGTGATGATGAGTTGAGGGATTAAATCAGCTTTGACAAGGGTCAGATTGAGTTTAGCGGAGATGTTCCAGATCAAGTTTTTGAGCACCTTCATTGTTGTGGTGGTAATGACCTCACTGGCAGACGAAACAAGCACAATCATGGACTGGACGAATTCAGTCCAAGGATCATGAGAGAGCGATGCAAGGCCGTGGAGAAATTCATCTGCTGATCCTTCAGCCTCAACGTCCACAGTGTTCAGAAAGTTCACGACTTTAGTTTCCAGAGAGTCATCTAATGCAAACTGCAACTTCACAGTGGCAACAAGAGATCGAAAGACCATTGCCTTTTCGTCTTCAGATACAAATTTTTTTCCATCCCAATTCAAGAATGGAGAACAATCCATGGATAATGGAAATTGATTGGAGGACAGAGGAGAGCATGTTGAACTTGAGAAAGTGTCTGTCTTTTTGTCAATCTCCGTCATTCAGAATGATTCAGGAAAAACACTCGTTTTGGGTCAGAAAACAACAAGTCAAAGAAAGAGACTGAGATGAAATAAACGTCTCAAAAGCAAATATAAATGAAGACGGTAAAACACAGTGACAGCGTTGTCCATCTCTTCCTCGCTCGCCTCCACACCAAACAGACTTGTGAACACAAACCATCCATTGCTCATCAGCCACGCATCTGTCTTCAGCTGCTCGATTGTCATCCGTTTTTCGAGTCGTTTTCCAACGCTGTGGGGATCACACGACGGCAGTCCTTTCCGAAGGTGTCAAGGAAAAGGTGTCTGGATGATTGGAGATGAGTAAAGTGGAATAAGTATCAGAAAGAACCATTTTGAGAATGGAAGGACGGAAAGATCCAAAAAAGTGTGAAAACAAGAAGAAAGGCTTCAATTGGACGTGATCAAAGCCCAAAAATCCCCAATGTCCCGACCTCCACACTTCTCCGTTTGGATCGCCGTGCACAACAATTCTGTGTTGGGTCCCTGAAAGAGGAGCTTTTCGGAAGCACACAAATCCATTGGAAGACCCACAGCCCACAAATCAACCAGTCGACCAGCGGAGGCTTTCTTTCCTGCGAATACGAAGAAGATGGGCATGAAAAGGGAAGAATAAGAAGAAGATGAACATGAACTGTGAAGAAGAAGAAGAGATGGGAGGAGATCACAGACGTTGAACAATCCAGGAACCATCATCGCTGGCTCTTGTGAGATTCTACTCCTGTTTTGGAAGGTTCATGCCAAGAATGTTGTTCCATGCCATGGATCTGCCAACAATAGATTTCCAGAATGATAGGGTTTTGCTGCTTTGCAGCTGTTCTTCAATCGCATCTTCGATGCCCTCCATTCTCAACATTCGATGCACTGTCTTCCACATCTGTCGATATTCTCCGCCTTGTTTGTTCCATACCCGCTGCTCATTGACCATTGAACACAGAAGATCGAAGAGTGAGTCATCATTTTCGAAGAATATCAGACAACTTGGGATCGTGAAAAAAACAGGCATATTAACAACGAAATCCATTGTCGGTTGATAGTATGCAGATATTTGGAGGAGATTGGCAAGGAGTTCCAGAAAAAACCCCGATTGCTCACCATCGATGATCGAATAGCGGTTGACGCACAAATGACAAATATATTGCTCTGAAGGTGCCAGAATTTGTTGTACAACCATCTCGTAAAGAGCTTGTTGTTCATCGTAATCTTTAATTTTGAGATATCTGAAAATATCCGGAGTTGCGAGCCAGACAGAATGGTGGATGATGTTCATGAGAGAAGAGTGGATATCAGCTGCTTCGGTGAATGAAAGAGACAGAGGATTGAGTGTGAAGATGAGTTGAGGGATCAGATCAGCTTTGACAAGAGGAATTCGGATTCTAACTGAGTGGTTTGTGACGAATTTAGCGACCATCTCCATTGTTGCTTTGGCGATTGCTCGATTGGGTGAAGAAAGGAGCACCACAATGGATTGGATGAAGTTGGTCAACGATTCATCAGTGGTTCGTCCAAGACTGTCGAGAAAAGCTTCGACTGATGATGGATTCATATACGCCGGAATCACAAATTTCAGGAAACTCACGGCTTTGGCTTCCAACGAGGCATCAAGTGCAGGCTGTATCTTCACAGTGGCAACGAGAGATCGAAAGACAACAGCCTTTTCCTGTTCAGATTCTTTTAGAAGGAATGTCCAATTCAGGAATGGAGAACAATCTGGAGAACATGATAAGCAGTGGAAAGGGATACCGGGACAAGAATAATCAGAGTGTGTTGCACTTGATGAGGTGTCTTTTTTCTTGTCAATCATGATCATTCTTTCTGATTCGGAGTTCAATCACTCGTTATGGGGAAGAAACAAGATTGACTGGATCGGTGAGATTTAGATGAAACAATCGTCCAAAAGCAGGGTTGTCGGAATGACTTAGTAGTAAGGAATTTGACTTACTTTTCGCTTTTTTCTCGTGACTTAAGACTAAGTCGTTTTTCTTCGAAAGTAAGTAATTTCACTTTTTTTCCACTTTTTGTGGTCTTGATCAAAGGGTATACAATAACCGTTCGTCGACAGAATCTCAAATCGTGCACAAAAGTATTGCTCTCCGATAAGAATTAAATATCTTATGAGTAAACATCTTTAAGGTCCAAGAGAGGTTATTTGTGGAATAGAGAAAAAGTCTGTGTGGGTCAGATCTTGATTGAATGAAAAGAATCTTTCATTGTACGTTCAATCACAGAATCCTCTACATTCAATTTGCTGTTTCTGACAGAGCGGGAGTACAGACTTGACAAAATGCAATCTCTAGACACAAACATGAAACTCTCCCATTCTTCCTGGTTAGACTCGAAGACTGTTCCACCGACTTGCTTTTGTCACAGTAGTGAGTTCAGCAACTATTATTCAAAGATTTCGATCGATGATCACCTTGTACGACATCACTTCCAGAATCACTTCGAAACAGACCAGACCACGACTGACAAGTGGTTTTTCTTCGAGTATCGTCATTCTGGTCGGGAGATGCGGAGTTTTCATCGACAGAGATTGCATAATTTCGTTTCTTCTCGCCCGTTATTTCCTGTTTTCTGTATGTTTTATGTTCGACAGATTATTTCTTTCCCTTCTTCCCTTTCTTCAGTTTCACTTCAACCCTGCTCTTTGCTTTATCTGCTTCCTCTTCCCCATCGCCCAGGAGCACAATCCAACATGAGAAGTGTCGGTTTTCTTCACGTTCGTCTCATTTCATCGAAAAAAACACAATATTTTGCTCAAAAATGATCTTACATATGTAATAACTTAGTAGTAAGTCGTTTTTCCTTACTTCTTACTACTAAGTCATTTTTCCACGACTTAAGTCAACTCAGAGGGCCCGACAACCCTGTCCAAAAGGATGATAGAAACATCAAATCATGAGAAGTGAGATAAATGATGAATGAAGGGGAAGTTTGGATGGAGAACGAGTAATTGATCTGTCGGTTTGGTAAATGGGAACAGGTCCCATTTTGTTCATCAATGGGACGATCGTCCCACCCTTTCATCGAAACCATTCCATTTAGATTTCAAATCATTCCTATCATAATGAAATGGAACAAAACTCAATATTCTTTTGAGAAATGTTGAGAAGGTTTCTTTGTTGAGACGTTATCCCAGATCTTTGAAGAACGAAGAATGGGGCCGACTGGCAAATGTGATTAAGAAAGAATCTTCGGATGTTATCGTTCAGTTCATTCAAGTCTTTTGGTCATCGATCCTTGTTCTGAACGAGAAGGGGTACTCTTTGAGATGTCTGTGAAAATTGTCAGAATTGATCGTCCCATTGACGGAGAAAGTGGGACATGTTACCATTTATCAAACCGACAGATGTAAAGAAGTCGTTTCAAACGACGACACAAAGGTGTGACAGGGTGGTTCTGGCATCCATTGTGTGCATGCCATTGTTTCGCTCCGTGGAAGGACACAGCAAGAAGACTCCTGTCAGACTGACGAAAAAGTGCTTCTTCTTCGGCACACAACATCATGTGTCCATCAACTTCGGTCAACTCGTTCCAAACACAACACCATCACTGAGGAAGGACGAGGAGAGCGGAGGAAGAATGGTGAGTTGTGGATGTCCTGAGGATCGTGTTCTGGCAGCATTCTGGTGAAGATGAGTGTGTTTCCAGTGAGGTGGAGTGATGGAGTCAGTCACACATCAGCTCGAGAATTGTTCATGATTGGTCAATCACTCTTCAAATCAAGAGAGCGAGAGAGATGTGTTGAAAGCGGGAGAAACGAGGAAGAGGGGCGGGAGATGGTTGAGTGCGGAGAACGATAGGTTTCGTGGTGTTCGAGTGTTCCCAATCTGCCGCGAGGATGTCGGCGGCGTCGGTGTTCTGATTCTCTGCGCATCGCTCTGGTTGACTGTGCTGCTTCCGCTCAAGTCAGCCAACAGCAATCTCGTTCTTCCATCGAGTGCGGTTGGGTTTGGGGTTGGCGAAGAGCGGAGGGACAGCCGGTCATCAGGTGTGGTGTCGTCTGCGAGAGCGAGGAAAAGCAACACCGAGCCTCATCTGCCGCGATGGAGACAGGCGGAGAGACGTGCGGGAGGGGAGTCGGGTATCTTCGTCTCTTCTGCTTCTGTCCCTCACATCCATGTCACCGGGATGTGCCAGAGCCCATAAAGATCAGACAAACAAGGTTTGTCGTCCAAAAGAAGTCAGAAACTGTTCGAAAGGTTCGCTGGCTCTTGCCGGTTTCTATTCCTGTTCCGGAAGGTTCGTGCCAAGCAGATTGTTCACAAAACAACCACTTCGAGTGCCTGGGCCCCTCTTTCTCGAGTTCTTCTCGCCTTCTCAGTGCCCACTAACGATCTGGAAGGTTCATGCCCTGCAAGTTGTTCCATTCCATCGACTTGGTAATAATATTCCGTCCTATCTCTAAGTTTCTGACGGTTCGCAGCTTTTCCTCAATCATATCTTCGAAGCCCTCCATTCTCAACATTCCACGGACTGTCTTCCACTTCTGTCGCTCCTCTCCGCCTTGTTTGTTCCATTCCCGCTGGGCATTGTTCATTTGATACAGAAAATACCAAATCGAAGACCCGTTTTCGAAGAATGTGAGACAACTTGGGATCGTGATAAAGACAGGCAGATGAAGAACAAAGTCCATTGTAGGTTGATAATATGGACATATTTCGAGGATATTTGCGAGGAGTTCCAGAAAATAGATGGATTGGTCCCCTTCGATGATCGAATTGCGGTTCGCGCACAAATGACAAATATACTGCTCTGACGGTGCCAGAACTTGCTTCAAAACCGTCTTGTGAACAGCTTGTTGTTCATTGCCATCTTGAATGGCGAGTTTTCTGAGAGCATACGGTGTTGAGAGCCTGACAGGATTGGCAATGATTTTCATGAGACAGGTGTGGACGTCGACTGCTTCTGTGAATGAGAGAGACTGTGGATTGAACGTGATGATGAGTTGAGGGATTAGATCAGCTTTGACAAGGGCAAGATGGACTATTTTCGAACAGAACCGGATCATACTTTTGAGCATCTTCATTGTTGCCGTGGTGATTGCATGGCTGGCAGAAGATAGGAGCACCAGAATGGACTGGATGAATTCCGTCGAATGATCATCTGAAGGGGATGAATGGCTGTGGAGAAAAGCATCAGCTGATTCTCCATGATCCGGAGTCACAAAATTCAGGAATCTCATGGTTTTCTCTTCCAGAGAGATATCAGGCGCAGGTTGGAACTTCAATGTGGCAACAAGAGATCGAAAAACAAGGGCCCTTTCAGAATAAGAATGAAATCTTTTATAATCCCAATTCAGGAAAGGAGAACAATCTGGAGAAGATGAAAAAGAGTGTGAAGAGACACTAGGGGAAGGGGAATCAGTGGAGGTGAATGTTTTCGTGTTTAAAGCAGCCATTCTTTTGGTTTGAACTTGTGGAGTTTTGATCGGACCCATTCTGTCAGTTGAGAATTGTGAAAAGGAGAGGGATGGTAGGGCTGTTGATGGATGTGTCAGTTCTTGCGACAATTCGACAAACGGTCGAGGAAACTGAGGGACAAGACACAAGACGACCAATGAAAAGAGGTTGTTCATTCCGAGATGAGAAAGAATGATCTAAGGGCGTGATCAACATCAACTCGTCATTCTCACAACTTTCAATTTCAGAAAAGAGGAAAGAGAGAAACAATCGGAGATATGGATAATGTGATAAAAAACGATAGATGACTTCGCTTGTTCCCAAATTGTGACGTCTTCCTTCGAAGTGCCCTTCCGCAGTATTGTTTCAGTTTCGAGATTCCCATCCCGCCGAATCTCGTCGTCGACAGTCGAAACCAAATTTGGGGTTTGTGTGCGGCGGCTGAGCGAGGTGAAGATGTCAGTTCAGTTTGGAATCCCATCACATCGCTTGGAGTGGCAGATGTCCAAAAACAATCGGAAACAATGACATCGTCACAAACAGCGAAGAATGGGGACGATGCACAGCATCAATTTGGGAGCAGTGCGTGAGGGCGGTGAAGGAGAGTGTGGCGATCATTGAGGGAGACTGGGGGAGAATTGTAATCGCTCTCGGAAATGATCAGGTGATGTCAGATCCGAGAAAGCTGACACACAAATAGTGTTGTCCAAAAAGAAGCCAGAAACAGCTCGAAACGGTTGCTGGTTCCTGTCTGTTTCTAAGCACGCCGTGGACTGTTCATGCCCAGCAGGTTGCTCCATTTGATCGACTTGGTAAGAATCAATCTTCCAAAGTATCCGTTTCTGTCGTGTTGAAGTTTTGCCTCCATCACATCTTCAATGCCCTCCATTCGCAAGATTCGAAGAATTATATTCCACCTCTGTGAATTTTCTTCCCTTATTGAGTTCCATTTCCACTGACTTTCGACCATGTCATCCAAAAAAACCCTGATTTGGTGTTCGTTTTCGTAGAATGGGAGACTGCTTGGAATCGTGAGAAAGATGGGCAGAGAGAGAAGAAAATTCATGGTTTGTTGATAATATTGACATAGTCGGAGGAGTCGGGCCAGGAGTGCCAGAAAATCATGGGATTGCTTCCCGTCGACGATCGAAAATCGGTTCAGGCACAAATGGCAAATATATTGCTCTGACGGCGCCAGAACTTGTTCAAAAACTGTCTCATGAACAGCTTGTTCTTCATGGCGATCTTCAGTTGCCAGTAGTATGAGTCCAACCGGAGTTGAGAGACGGAGCGACCTGTGGATAGTTGACATAAGGTGGAAGTGGATATATTCTGCTTCTACAAAAGAGAGAGACTAGGATTGAGTGTGATGATGAGTTGAGGGATGAAACCAGCTTTGATAAGGGTCAGATGGAATTTAGGGGAAATGGTCCTGATCAGATTGCTGAACATCTTCATTGCTGCTGTTGTGATGGTCTGATTGGTTGAAGAAATCAGCACCTCAACGGATTGTGTGAAGTCCGTCAGAGATTCATCACAAAACGATGCAAAATGGCCGAGAAACGCATCGGCGGATTCTTCATCCTCAGAAGGCACAGATTCGAGAAATCTCACGGCTTTAGTCTCCAGAGAGACATCTAATGCAGGCCGTAACTTCACAGTAGCAACGAGAGACTGAAAGACAACGGTCTGTTCCCGCACAGATTTTAGTTCGTTTTCATCCCAATTAAGGAAAGGAGAACAAGCTGAACACAATGAAATAGGAGGGAGGTCACGTACCAGTGCATGTATCATCTCGTGAAGGGCTTGTATTGGAGAGTAAAGCACCCATTCTGTGGTTTTCTGTGTTAAATCACTCGTTATGGGTCAGAACTCAGTGATGAGGTGAAAACAAGATTAGCACAGGGTAGTCCTGAGATGAGTCCATACAAATCGAAAAAACGAAAGAATTATATTCGATGCAAATCAAAAGAAAATCAGGAGTGGTGGAGACAGCTAGATGTCCCGAAACAGAACAGGACAGAAATGGAAAGTGAAAAATTGAGAATTAAGTGCACTTCATTCAATATATTTCATTGTTCTTGAGAGATTACAGAAGTCATTCAACCAATCCGTCAAGACGAATGCAGAGCATGATGTCGTTCAGCAAGCAACTGAATCACTGCTTTCTTCATTTCCACCAGATTTGGGTGTGGTTTGTTCGATTCGGTTGAAATGTCCATCAACAACTGAATCAGCTTGTTCTCCCCTGTGTCCAATAACCTCCTCTTCTCATCCAGTGTCATGAGTTCATCCGATGGCTCACTGGCGAACCTCAAATCTCGTGGCGGATGATTGTGTTGATGCGAGGCATTCAAAGGACAGCCACAGAGCAGTTCGTACAACATGAAGGGAAGGAAGGGAAGAGAAGTGGGATGTCGAGCGGGACGAGAAAAGTGGTCCGGCGATGAAGATTTGATCTGAATTGGACTGCGGAACTCGCGGATGGAGACAGTGAAAGGGAGAGGGATGGTTGTGGAGAGAGTCGAGAGAGATGAAGCGAAAGACGAGATCGACGTTGGGTTGGATGGAAGGAGAGGCAGGAGAGAGTGAGTGTGGGTCTGTTCAGCGTCAACAAGACATGTGAGAACAGCCGTGTGTCGATAGAGTGAGAATGGAGGGACCCAGAACAAAGGATCAGACGTGAAAGTGTTCTGAAGAAACAGGTTCGATGGCTGAGGCGAAGGGACTGTTCGGTCACAACCACACGGCGAGTCGGTTGGGGACGGAGGAGAGGCAGCGAGAGATTGGAGAAGTTGGAGAGTGTTGGAATCGTTCTGCAGAAGACTGATCCGATGGAGATCAAGGTCATGGTCGATGATTGAGTGAGCAGCCACAAACTCCACAGCATCCAAAACAGCCAAAAAGACACGAAGGATTAAATCAACCATTTCAGGAAGACGGATGGATTGGGTCGGTGGCGTGTGGTTCATCATGACGAAATTGTAATCCAGGTGTGTGCACAAGAGAGGAAGGACAAGCGGAGGATTTCCAGTTTGTGTTGGACGTGTCTGGCAGAGGTGCATCAAGTTTGATGTTCGTTCTTCGTGTTGGAGAAGACACAGACGCCACTGAAGAAGTGTTGAGGTGTGAGGGGCTGAGAGAATGTGGAGTGTGTCCCCTCCAACGCCACAGTCGATCAGAGGAAGCACATGGAGAGCGGGATTCGCTTGGAGTTGCGTGTGAAGCCGGATCGATTTTAGAAAACTTGGAATGTGGGAGAGAAGAGCCGAAGATGGGATGGTGAATGTTCGGATGAACACAGATGGTTGGAGTCTGCTTGTCTGCTGTGAAGTCAACAGCAACGACGGGAAATGAGGGATCTGATTGAACCTGGGTGCATCGAGATGAGAGCGAGGGAACGAGTCGAATGGTGCTGTGATTGTGGTGATGATTTGTGTGAATTTCGGCTCGTCCAGCCACGCTCGACTGGACACAAAAAGTGAGTTTTCGTAGATTTTGGTGAGATTTGTCAATCCGACGGGAGAGAAGAGTGTTGGGAGAGAGAGTTTGAGAAGAATCGAGAGCAGTTTCCCTTTCTTTCCACTGCAGACACCAAACGCGATCGTCAGTGAGTTCAACACTCGTCTGTTGTTTGGATGAGTGAGATGCGAACAGATCGTGCGCATCGTGTGTGGGAGAGTGGGAGGGTCCGAAAATGACATCACAAATCCCCCTTCATCGTTGATCATCGCTGACAGCAGAAACACCAACATGTTCACATGAATCTCCTCGTTCCACGAAAGAGGCGACATCAATCGATCTCGCTCCATCCAGAAATCTCGAAGCGATGGCTGTGTTTCTTGCGAAGGAGATTTCAGCCACGAAGTGTCACGAGGGAATGACTGAGGCAGGGCTGTGTTTGTGTGCGGCATCTTCGCAGAAATCTGGTCTGATCTTGTCGACAAAAGGTGTTTCGCGGTCGATTTCACACTTCCCGAAATTGATGCTCTTCTCGGCGGGTTGAAATTCGTCGCTGGTTTCGTTTGGGGACTCGATGCGACGTGTTGTGATAGGCTGAGTGGGGCGACACGAGGCGGCCTGTCGCTTGACGATGTTGTCGCTGAAATGTGTGATCCTCCCAACCCGATCAATCCAGTGTGGTTGGAGTTCGACGAGATTGTGTGTGACACACTGGAAGGACCACCTGTGGATGAGGAAATGTGAGAAGTTGAGGATGGTTGATGTGTAAGATTCGAGAAAATGGAGTGTGGAGCTTTTCCCGATTGAACAGAAGAGAGTGTGGTGTGTGCTCGCGAGACATTCGAGTTCAGACTCGCATTGAAACCTGCCATTGGGATGTTGTCACCATCGTCATCTTGATCGTCATCACTCCCTGGCTCAGGAAGAGGCGAGAGTGTGGTCTGTGAGGTGATGACACCCTGCAGAAGTGACGAGGGACCACCGAAAGGTGATTCTCCTGTTGTGAATGAGCGAGTGTGCCTGGGGTTGGGAAGTGGAGTGAATTCAGCTCTTTTCTGAGTCGGAGGGACAGCTGAAGGTTGAACCAGAGTGACTGATTGGTTCTGATTCTGATTGTCTCGGCGTACAACGTCGTGTGTCTGTGTCATTTTGGGGATTGGTTGTTCAGTTGATGGAGGTGTCAGAGCTGGTGACGAATTGGAATGGTGGGGAACTGGAAAGACCGATTGAGGGGTCGAGCGTGCTGGTTGGAATGTGATGACCATGTCTCCCTCTTTCTCCGAATTCGTGTCTGGAAAATGATGAACACTTTTCAGAAAAACGGCATCAGGCGAGACTTGAAATCGTTGTTGGAGAAGTTCGAGAGATTCCTCCATTCTGCTTCCCTCGTGTCGACCAGGCGAGTCGAATGTGATGCTTGGTGAATATGTGCCTGTGGCCGATTGAGTGTCAGTGGCTGTCTGCATTGAATCTGAAATTGTTGACGATGTTTGTTCGATGTCGCCTTTGTTCATGACGAGTTGGAGAGGAGAGGGAGAGAGATTGGGGAATGCGTGTTGTGATGTCGCGGATGTCAGTTTCGCCTTCGAGCCAACACGAGCTGCTCCTTTCAGAATATTGGCTGGAAGAAACAAGCCAGGAACAGCAGCTGAATGCTTCCCTTCTGTGATGGGATCAAAATCACATTCCAGCACTCCCCACGAGTCCTTCGTCTCAACTGACGACTGCTCGCTCTCTTCTTCGCCAAAAGTCGCTGTTTCGTCGCCTTCCTCACTGTCCTCGTCATACGTCTCTTCCTCTTCACCGTACGAATCGTTTCCACCAAAATCGACTTCGGAGATGCCATCGTTTGGCACGTGTTCGTCTCCATCTTCCCTTTCTGTGACTCCCTCTTCTGATGGTCCCCCCAACATCCCTCCCTTCAGTCTCGTGGTCACTTCCGCTTCACTTCGTGGTGTGACAGACGTGGATGGTTGAGGGAGAAGAGGGGGAAGGCCATCAGGTCGACTTAGAGAACCTGTTTGCGGTTTACCCAGCGACGGTGGATCGCTTTTGGCCAACGTGGAAGAAGAAGTCCTTGACATCGTGCCAGAATCATCTGTTGGGCTCGATTGAACGAATGGATAGGGAAGAGGCAGCTGCAGAGCGGTTGGGACGAACGGAGGGTAAACTTGAGAAGGATTGAGTCGAGAGGGAAGACGTTCGAACGAACCTGAATTGGATCGCATGTTCCGGATAGGTGTGATTGCTGATGGATTCGAATCGAAATCGACAACTGGGATGATAGTTGGTGTAAAACCCGGAAACACATTGTCCGTTTGACTCCGATTTCTGATCCCTCGTGTCGGCGAAGGAGGAGCAGGGGCGATCTGTGGAAGGGAGCGAGGATGAAGTTCCGCAAACGAGCCTGTGCGTCTCGGCATGTTTCGAAAATGGGTGTTGGAGTGGCTGGAAGACAGATCGTAGTGGGTGAGATTCATCGAAGTTGCGACTGATTCTGTGAGTTGGAAGTCGAGCGAGGTGAGAGAGTGCTGTTTGAGGAGTGGAGTGTGATAGACACGCGATTCCAGCACTTTTTGAACATCGTCGTGCATCTGCTGAAGGCCCGCTTCGTCATGCGTCATCGTCACAGACACCATCGACGGCGACGGAGATGTGATTCTCTCCTGTTCCTCCAAATGCGACACAGAAATGTGGAGTGGACGAGGGTGATGCGAAACTGGGTGGAGCTCCGACTGAAACGCAGCATCTGACGTGAGCGAAGCTAAATAGGAGCTGATCGTATCTTGTGACATCATCGGCCCAAGTTGGAACTTCGATGCGGGGATTGGATGGTTCTCTTCCGCTGTGTCTTCCGAAAGAGAGAACGAGGAGATGTTCTCAGTGTCTGGTTGTTGTCCTTGTTGTGACAACTGATGAAGAGCTCGTCTGACGTTGAATGAAGAATGGGATGAATGAGCAAGGTCAGTGTGGGTGATGCTGGATGATGTTGGCTGTGTGGACTCTCTCTCCGCTGTGTTCGCTGACGATCCCTGCACCTGAACAATCGACGATCCATTGCTCGTGTTTTCCAACGTTCCGATTGATGGGAGATGTGTCAGCGTGGAATATGTGTTCGACGATGTTGATTGAGTGAGATCAGCTGACTTCGATTCCTGCACAGTTGTCGAGTTTCCCAGCGGATGGATGGTCTGATTGTGTGGAAGTGGAGACGGTTCTTCTGAGTCTGTGTGTGAATGTGTGATCCCGGCAGACAGAACGGGATGGAGAAGAGATTGGGTTGGAGACGTGTTGTCCATTGAGATTGATTCAACTGACCCCGTTCGCTCGATCCCTCCTGACTTCGAGTGACTGATTTGACGGCTCAACGACGGATGAGCAGGAGCGAATGGCGATGGAATCATTTTCCAGATTTCAGTCGATGTTTCAGCTGTGTTTTGGGTGTGGTTGGATTGGAGGGAGTGTGGAGTTTTGGAAAAATTTGGGGTCAGTGATGGCGAGGGAGATAGAGGAGGAGTTGGCGATGGAGATTGAGGAGGAAGAAGAAATGAAGTGTGAGGCGGCGGAAACGCTTGATTGGGCAGTTGTGGATGAAACTGAGAAGGAAGAGAAAGCGGAAATCTCTCCGATGCTGGCTTCTGGTCGCCCTGATTGTTCCGTCCCTTGACAACTGGTGAGAGTGGAGGGAGTGCGGACGACTGCAAACCATCGAAGTAACCTGACGGTTTCTGTTTCACGACAGGTGCTGTTGAAATCTGAGGTGTGATCTGTTCAGACGAAGTGGCACTTGGTCCATGCGAGATCGATGTGCTGACACGATCGAGAGAGATGGACGAACCTTGTTGGGACGCGATGGAGGAATATGCGGTTGACGGAGGGTTGAGATAAGTTTTGGTGTGAGGCGAGAACGTCATCACTGACGAGTCCAGACTGATCAATTCCTGATGACTTTGGTTGGGCGTTCGTTCGTCGATTTTGAACTTGCGTGGGGAAGGCGAATGAGGTGTTTTCACGCCATATTCTTCTGTTGTGGTTTCTGTCATGTAGCGAGAGTAACCAGACATCGATGCTTCGTCCTTTGGTGATTTCTGATCAGTTTCTGAATCACTTTTTGGGGAAAGTGGGTACGAGACGATCATTCGCTGTTCTTTCTGGACTTTTGGGAGATCAGCGAGTGTCGGTCGAGTGTATGGCAGACAGTGGAAAGGAGGGACAGGAAGGACGCATCCAGACGGCGTCTTCTGGTCTCTCTTGTTGGTCACTGACAGCTGTTTCCGACTGGCGACTCTGTTCGATGTGAAAGGTGATTGATCCCGCGATTCAAAATGCGAAAATTGGGACAGGCTGGAAATCTCACTTTCCTCGCTCATCAAACTCTGATTCGGTGACGACGGACGAGAATTGAACTCGCGACTGTCGCTCAACACCTGCCGATCGTGATTCGATGATTTTGGGGGGTTGTCGATGTTACTGCTGGATTGTCGTCGACGAAAGATTCGCTCTGGCTGGATCTGAACGGTGTTGAGCTGTCGCAGAGGAGAAGAGAACAGAGTGAGCGGCGAATCCCACATTCCATTGACGAAAGACACATCTATATCTTCTGTTTTGGGTGATTTTTGCGTTGTGTGTTCGTGATCGAGAAAATTAAGGACAGCGAGGAGGATGACAGTCATCGAGATTGGTCCGTTGACGAGACACTCGCTATTGTGGAGAGAGAAGCAAGTGATGATTCGAATGAGCTCGTTTAGTATCATGAATTGGATGTGAAGTGTGACGTGGAGTTGCGAAGGGTTTGGAGGGGGAGGGATGAGCTGGTCTTGAGACGATGTCATCCCCATCACACTCTGGCTTCGTGGACGATAGGCAGAGAACGAATCGGTTTGTGTTGTGATTGAGGATTTGGAGATCAGATAGGAGAACGAGGGATCGAATGATGGGTCGACTGGACGGAGAAGGGTGGCGATGATGGCGTGGAATTTGTTTGAGACAAAAATTGAAAGCCCAAATAGGTAATCGGGTGATTTGATAAAAGGATTGTTTGGGATGGAGAGGAGTTCGGTGTAGATTGAGAGAATATCAAGCGAGATTTGGGGATGGACAGCCTGTCCTGTGGGATGATGGAGAAGGAACACGGTATTGAGGAAAGATTGCGAAGATGATGTGATTGGTGGATTCAGAAGAACAGAAAAATGACCCGAGAGGGGATTGAACAGTGTGTCAAGGGTGGACCATGCCCTGTCGGTGAGTGTGAGAGTGTTTTCGTCAGAAGACACAGAGTTCTGGTTGGAGATTGGTGATGGTGATGAAGATGAGCTTGTCGTTGTCTGTTTCTTTGTTGGACATGGAACACGAATACAATCAAGGATTGTTGATTCGTTCACATCAGAATCTTTGTCGACAAGTGACGAGAGAAGATGAAGAAGGAAGATGACACAATGGACGAGCGACAGAAAGACGAATGTTGGAGGCTCCTGTCGATCGCTGAGATTGTTCAGAAAATGTTGTGGAAACACACGAGATGTCGATTGTGTGCTCTTCTCGTTTGGCTGGGTGAGGGACGATGGATGCAGCGAAATCCTGATCAGACAGGCCAAAAGTGAGTCCATATCGTGTTTCGGTGTGTTGGTCTTCTTTGTTCTTTCAGTCGGAGTGTCCACTGCCTGAACAAGCAGCTCTGTCGGCGGACCGAGAATTAGTGTCAGGAGAACGAACACGCTGAACACATCGTTGCAGTTCATGGACAGGCTGGTTACGACAGAAATGAATGCAATAATGACCTCCCAAAAGAGCTGGCCCTCCTTCTCACAGAAATAATGAATCAAATCCTCACCGTTCATTCGAGGTGACTTCTTGATTCGCTCCAACATCATCACAATCAACCGTCTGAGCGAGATCAAATCCTGACCGAGCGCAGAAAGAACAGAAACAACAAAAATGGGGGTCAGGAGACGAGGAATGCAACTGTTGAGCAATTTCAGTGTTTGAAGGACCGATTCCAGTTGAAAACGAGAAAGTGGAATCGTCTGTTCGTTCAAAAACACAAGTTTGAGATGAAGAATCGAGAGAATTGGATCGTCGAATGTGACAGCATTGCGACGAACGGGGAGAGTGAGTGATGGCTTGTGTGTTGAGTTCGTCGCGAGTGGCCGTCGTCTGGACGCATTCTTTGCTGATCTGTCGATTGCAAAGCCAGTGACGCCGGAGAATGGATTTTTGTATTGTGTGATGTGAGGAAGAGTGAAAGTTGACGAAGTGTTGAGAAGAGATCTCGAAATGTGAAGATCGTTCTTCTCGTCGATCTTCTTCCTTTTCACAATCGATTGATATTGTCCCGTTGCCATTCTTCGCAAAGCATGCCACGCTTCGTCGCTTGCAAGATCCAGCCGCTGAGTGAGATGAGAGAATGGTTGAGGTGGTTGGTGTGGTTGTTGTGCCAGCATCAGCAACACTTCAGCCACGTCTGTCTTCTCTACTTTCATCGACGGTTGGGCGACCATTTCTCCGACTAACGCCAACACTGCAACGAGCGTCCTGTCGGTCTCGTTGGACTCGAAATGGAACGGGAGATTGTCGGATGGAGCGGCCGAGATGTCGGAGAAGAGAGCGATGTCTTCGTCAATCAGGTTCTTCTCCGATTCTCCTCGGTCGTTGTTCCAAATGTCGGGCGAGCCAGAAATATCACATTCGATTTCTGTTTGTCCCAAACTGAGTGCTGTTTGGAGATGATGAAACAGATCCTCCGTCCCCTTCCGATGGTTCCTTTCCTCAATTGACTCTTCAAACTCATGAACAGCGGGAGGAGCTGGTATTGCCAACAAATCGCACGTGGAAATGAGTGATCGGAGGTTGTGTTGGATGGAGAACAGATTCTCGTTGAGCAGCGGAACGAGTGGATGGAGACATTGCAGCACGGGATACGACGTGAACTGCGATGTCATCAGACGCCGCCTGGAAATTGTGACGCTGGATTCGGGGTGATTTGCTAGCAAAAGGTCGAGAGTGGAATTTGGGGTGAAGAAAGCACGGATCGACAGGATCTGGTTTTTGTGAAAATCAAACGACGAATCGTTCATGTTCAGAGTGAATGTGGTGTCAGTGTTGAGTCGTGTTCGCTGGAGGGAGATGGTGTGGGGACGAAGAGCACACGCGGACAAGATTGGTTCGCTTTTGGTTCCTTGAAGGAATTGTGATGTTAGCTGTCGAGAATTTGAGGCTGTCGACAGCTCAGACAGAAGACGGCGATCGCTTGGAATTGGGCTGTGAAGAGTGTTAGAGGAGAATAAGGTGGAGGGAGGAGTGGTGGGATGAGAGAATGGGGAGACAGGGTGAGGCGAGTATTTGTTTGGCATGAAATTTGGGATCTGTCTGGGAAGAAGTGGTGGAGGACGATTTGGATTGACTAAGGTTGGATGGGAATATAAAATTCTTCCTTGTGGCGTCGGGGATATACTTTTTGATATGGGGATATCGGATGAAGTTCTTGTGGGTGTTGCGGCTACATTTCGCGAACTCGGTGACACGAAAGTGGAACATGAAGAAGAGAACGATGAGAGCGTGCAAGATCGATGGGAACCGACCGGAGAGTTTGGGGTGGACAATGAAATTGTCAAAATTGCTGAATCAAACGGACTGACATTGTGCGAGAAATCGAATGTTGGAAGTAGGGCTAAAAGGCGTGAGATAACAGAATTATGGCTCAAAACAGCTTGTGATGGACCATAGTTATTGTGGTCTTTAAATGAAGAAGAATTAAGTGATAGGTGAGAGAGTGAACTGATAATGGTTTCGAGCTCAGTTCTGGTGGTGGGGATGGAGATAAATGTAAATGGAGAGCAGAGGTATAAATGCATTGATGAAGCGATCTTAAATGTTCTCGCTTGGGACAATGACGAGAAGCTTGGCTCTGTTTGGAGGAGAGATGTTGAGTGTTTGATGGATTTGTCCTGTTTTCGTTGTTTTCTACGTTCCACGGATTCTTTCCGTTGTTCAGCCTTCTTTTCCATCGAGTCGAGAAGATATATCCATTCTTGGGCGTCGATCACACCACTTCCGATCGATGATGCATTGAGCAGTGTTGATGATGGAACCTTGTTTGTGGCCATTTGCTTGGAGAGAAGTTGCTCAGCATGATATATTTGTGTGAATGACTGTGGCGCACAACTGAGAATTGTTTGGACAGAGATAGATGGAGAGAACATGCAAAACGGTGAGGCTAATTGATGCGCTGATGACAATGTGGCGACATCCAAATGGGAAGGCGATACAGATGATGATGCAAACAAGGCAGGGACATTTTCATCCGATTTTCCTGTCTGACTCCCGAGCACGTCACGAGGGAGGAGGTCAGCCGTTGAATCTGTGTTCAGTGGTGATATTTTGGATAGTTTCCATCTTTCTGTGTCTTCTTGGCTTTGATGTGGCATCATTTGAACCCGGGATATTTTGGTTCTGCTCACATCACTCAGAATTTTGGCTGCTTTCTTCATTTTGTTGGAGGCTCCACTTCGAGTGCTTTGCTTCAACGAACCACGCCTTCCAAGTGATTCTCCAAGTTTTGGGAATTCTGTAGTCGAGATGGGTCTGTCTCCAGAAGATTGGTGATCGTTTAGACACGTCATGGCTTCAACAAGGCCAAGGACGATGGTATCTGAGACTGGTCGGAAAAGACGACCAGACTGGAGAACTGTGAACGAAAATGTGGGAGTGGCAAATATCATTCCACTTTCACGTGCCATTTTTCCGAGCTTTTCAACGTTTGTTTTGACGTTGGGATTTTTGCGTTGGCAGAGGGAGTCAGAAAGTGGAGGCAAGTGTCCCTGCTCATCTCGATCAGTTACACCTGTGGAGTTGGCGCGGCTGCGAGTGAATGGAGAGGGGAGTTGAGTATTGGAGCCAGGGCTTTGTGGCATATGGAGAGAAGAAAGTTGTGTTTGAAAATTGAATGATGTGGTGAGGGTGGTGAGTGAGTGGGTGTGCTTGAGGAAGGAGAGCATTTGGTTGGGAATCATTGATGAGAAGACATTCTGAAAGAAAGACGACGTGATGGTGTAAATTAGCAAAAATTGAGAATATGACGACGAAAATAGAACACACCGACCGAAACTCCGGAGATATTCTGACAAGAACCTGGAGAGCATCCCAACAATTGCAGCAACTCGAGTGCGACGAGAAGTGTGCACTGAATTCGGCGGTCAAGACTGAAGAGAAAGCTTGATCATCTTCAAGCATCACAATCAAGCACTAAAACATGTGGGAGGATTGTTGTTGACAAATAAAGTTTAATAAGACGAAAAAACGTACGAAGAGGAGGAGTGACGGCATTTCTGTTCCTATTCCATTGCACAGGGTCTAAATTCAGAAATAGAAGAGTAAAAAGGACAAACTCGTATCAGAATCTTGACAAAAGCCTCTGTCTTCCATTGTATTAATCGTCCAGCATCTTTTGTTGATCGAATGAGGAAAAAGTACCGTGATAAGAATTGAAATGTCTTGAGATGGACGGTCGCTGATGAAGATGCTAAGAGTCGAGAGATGTAATGGCATAGAACCAGCTCTGTGCCCACCATCGTTGAAGTGGAGGAGGCGATTGATTAGACGATGAGGAGAGAGCGATGATTTGTTGTCCTTGTTGGAGGCACAGTACAGCAAACAAAGCTTGTGACTCGATAAAGCTCAGAGAGTCACGACTGATAGATAAGATTGGTGGGCGAGATGGGATCGTACCCATGGAGTGATTTGTTCGAAGTGGTGACTGGTTTTCACAAACAATTCTCTATATCTCTGAACAGAATAGAATTTACACCACTTTCCTTAAAACTTCCGACCACTTGCTGGTCGTCCGGCAGAGATCCACAGATCTTTCCACAACCAAAAACAATCCACAGTATGATGGTGAACTCTCGCCCTCAAGCGAAGACAACAGGCGAGCAGTTGCCATCCGCGTTGAGGAATGAGATGAAGTGAGGAAGAACATGGAATTAACTTTCAACATCGGCATATCCAGACTTTGATTTGCAGCATGGGCTGAACATACACTTCACACCGTCCTGTGATGAAAGGGAGAGGAGGAGATGGGTGAGGATGGAGATGGGATAATGAGAAGAAAACGGGGAGAGAATGGGAGGGGGAAATGAGGAAAAAAGTGGTGGGAGGGGATCACATACGATGAAGAGGCCGGGAAGAGCGATCCAGAAATTAATGAAGGGAATGATTTCCTTTCCAGATTTCTTCATTCCACATTTCTGGAAAGATGAAGAGGGAAGAAGAATGAGGAATATTATCAAAAATGATGTTGGAATGAGAATAACGCAGAATCGACAGAGAATATGAAAGAAAACCGCAAAACACGAAATAATCACTCCAGAAACCCCACACAACATACGCAGACAGGGATTCCAATTGCGAAGTAGAGAACGGCAGCGACAAGGAGGATGATGAAGAACACAATTCCAAAGGCATCACTTCCTCCAGCACCTCCCTTTGGGCATCCACCCTCATGTTCGAAGGTGACGAGATACTCGAAACCTTGACTGAAGAAGAAAAGGGTTGATTGGAGAGAATGAGATCAAAGATGGGAAATTGGGATGGAGTATAGATGTGATAAGAGGATAAAGACGGATAGAAAGTGGATGGAATGAGAGTGAAAGAAATTGTGAAGAAGAATGTTGGGTGGGAAAATTGGTTGATCGCATACGATCTTTCAAGTTTGAAGGTATCACCCTTCTCGCCCTTCTTGCACACAATCTGGATTTTGGAGTTTGTGCCCATGTCATTCTCATCTACGAAAAGAACGGATTGGATGGGGGTTGATGTTAGGGAGTTTTAGAGGAGACGGGGATTGTGTATTGAGGGAGATGAATAATGGAGAAATATGAACAATAGAATGAATGGGGAGGTACGGATAATCAGAAAATAATAAATGAATAATATTTTGCGAGAACAAAATCACAGAGGATTTGTCTCCGAAAAGAAAAAGTTGATTCTTGGCGATGCAAGATCTCGACTGTCTGAAGGGTATTATCATTCGAACATACACTCCAATTGGATTCCGGTTTTATCGGCGAGTTTTGTGGTTTTCATTGTCGCATTGTTCGCCATGCAGAAGCAGTTAGGAGCTTCGTCAGTTGTGACTCCCACGAGGGCGCAATTTGTATGGTCTTTGCACAGGTCGTACAGGTTTTGGTGGATAGTTGATAAAACATTGAAATGCACCACTTCATCAGGGAGTGTAAAATCATAATCGGCACTTGAGAGGATAAGAATGAGAAGATTGATTGGGGAGCGAAATGGAAAACTCTTTCTTTGTCAGAGCTTCGATGTTATAGGTTTGTTTGTCGTAGACAAACGGTTGAGAAATAGAGAAGAGATATAGGATAAATGGAAGCATTGTTGAGATTGATAAGTTGGATCTCTTGGCCCTTTGGTCGTTCGAATGGAGGGTTCGGAAAAATCAGGCAAATACCTTAGATCATGAGATCAATTGATATCAGGTGTTTTGTAGGAGCGAAAACATCAAAATTGACTTGATGAAACGAGGATCTTGCCCAGAGTCGGAATCGAGCTCATTCCTGATCCGATTGAGAGAGAATGTTTCCAAAACAAGACAGATACGAAATAGATTCAATTTGATCTCAAGAGTAGTGGGTGAAAAGAAACACAATGAGATAGAAGATTATTCAACAGGGTCGTAGATCTCTTTTTTCCGGCAGCAGAACATGCATTTAATGCCGTCCTAACGAAGAAAAGAGAGAAAATGAGGAAGAATTTGCGAAAAAGATGAATCCCACAGAAGGAAATGACATATAAAGGCAAAATGATGGGAGAAAAAGAAGGGTTTCGAAGAAGAAGAAAAAGTGAAAAATGATGGCCAGACAACAAATAGACCGGGAACTGATCGCCAGAATTTGCCGCCGGGAATGACTTCAATTCCTTTTTTCTTCATTCCACATGCCTGGAGGAAGATATGACGAAATGGATCGGAAGTGAAAGTTTGTGAAAATGAGATAGTAGAGTGTGAACAACAAAAAATCAGGAGATTTGGACTGATGTCCGTAATATTGTTGAAGTGACATACACAAATAGGGATTCCAATGGCAAAATAGAGGACAATTGCGCCCAGAAGGACAGAGAAGAAAATGATGCCAAATATATCACTGCTGGCTCTGACGCCGCATCCGCCAGGATGCTGAATGGACAATCTGTAGTTGTCAGATGCACTGAGGAGATTGGAGAAGAAAAAGGAAAGATGTATTTGTGATGGAATAGGAGAGATTTCAGAACCATGAAAAACAAACTCTCGCGTTGCAATAAAGGTTGAGGCCATCTCAGCACAGTCAACCTGAAATGTGAACGTCTTTTCGGTTTTGCTCTTGTCTGGGGAGAGTATGATGAGGATAGATGCAAACATGTGATTGAGATGCCTAAAGGAGATTGAGTTGCTTCGAACACAGGTTTGTCGAGAATAGCCGCGTTTATGCATTCCATGTCTTCCATTCCTTCTCTCATCACGACAGCCATTGTTTTTTCATCCATCTGTGTGCAGGTGCCGTACAATGTGAGATTCACAACTTCCATGAAATTAAAGATAATGCTGTCATCCAAATACGTCACATAGTACTGATCAGTTCTATATCAAGTGACGAGAATAGGAAAAAGATACGCTGATTTCATCAGACCCTCAACGTCGTATTTTTTTCCCTTGAATACGAACCCAGACACATGTGAGATAAGAACCAAGAGTGAAAGCATTATTTTAGAGAAGGGTTTGAAAAAATAGTTGAGAAAATTGATCCAACCCTTTATGATTTTGAAGTTGTCGTCTCACCAGTCAATGTCGCAGATTTCTCCTTCGGCACCTTTGAAGCCGTGTACATTCGGTATTTTCTTCTCAATACTATGATCTCATGTCATGCCCTTTCATTCTACCCTCGTTCACATTTAGTGAAGGCACGCCACATTCTCTGTACATCTGAAAAGGATATCCGATCAGCACATAAAAGTTTGGCCATATTTTGTTACCGTTATCAACTTTCCAGAATTAAAGAATGGAGCCTCGTTTGACGAAACTTGTCAAGCATATACCCAAGACCAATCTCGCCCAAATGGTGTGTTCTCCGTCCATCTCACATTTTCATCCCATTTTCTGTTCTTGACCTCATAATGAAGGTGATTTGGGCTGGTTTTCACGAGGGAGTCTTGACATCCAATTTGAGACTATTGCCTTCTCCACGCCTGTCGGAACGATTAGTGAACCTTTTAAAGGTGCACGTGGGTGGCATATGTATTCTTTTTTGCTGTTCTTCTGAACTTTCATCAGAATACAAGTTCAAGGAAGAAAGAAGTGAATCCAGCGCCGAGACAGATGTTATCTTTGGTACCATGTCTGTACGAAATGCCCATGCACTGTTGTACCAGTATTTAGACTGTTGTCCATATTTGCTGTCCGTCAACTTTTTCTGTCGGATCTCTTTGAAAATGAAAATCGACACGAAACCACAATTCATAACTACCCTTCAAATGAACAAAGCAAAAACAGCCTTCACCATTGCTCGGAAGAGTATCAACACTAACCTCGCCCAATTCTGCTCAGCCATCGAATCTGAGCCAGAATCACTCAATCTTTCTCAATCTGATGGATGTTTGAATCAAAATTGATTATTCATCATTATTTTGTGAATTTCACGATTATATCGTTCTCAGCACTTCTTATTCACCTCGTTTCTCGATATGGCGATCTTGGTGCTCTCACATTCCTCGTCAAAAAAGGACTGTCTGTTAATGCCACAAACAAGGTTTGCCCTTACTTTTCGTCATAGTCTCCACAGAAAGGGACAACTCCGCTTCATCTTTCTGCTGGTTCTGGTCATCTCGACTGCACAAAATTCTTGGTGGAACAAGGAGCTCATCTCAACGCTCAAACATACGAAGGGGTCACTCCTTTGCAGACAGTGGCGTTTTATGGTGATTTCCCGTGTTTTCAATATGTATACCTCATTTTTTCCGATATTTATCAGCTGATTCGTGCTGGAGCGGATATCTCGATTGTCGATCGGAATGGCTGTACTCTCCTTCATTGGGCCGCGAGGAGCGAAAACGAACAGATTTTGAACTGGACAGTGAATCGTATGGGAAATTTAATGAACGAAAAGGATGCCAAAGGTCTTACTCCTGTGGAATGTGCGGTCCTAAGTGATCTCTGGGGAAACGTCCGAGTTTGTGATTACCCTTTCAAATATAGCAATTTATCCAGATTTTGATCACAAAGGGATGCGATATCTCGATGGTAGCTGGAAATTCCAGTGTTAGACGGATTTATGACGACATCATGTTACAATGCGAACCAATGGTCATGAACAGCCCAATTTCGTCGTCTCCAGCTCCAAATCGATCCAAAAGACCAAAAGTCAACCTTGTTGGAGCAGAAGACGATTGGGAACAAGTGAATGCCCCTCGCCGTCCACCTGTGGCTCCACCACCCATGATGGACAACAAAACCCACTCATCCTCAAAATCCAGTGAAAGCAATCGTGTTCAACAGAATTCTGGGTCAGATGAACGAGAAGAACCGTCCAATGAGATTTTGCCAACGTCGGATCTTTACTCGACGGAAAACGACATCGATCTTGTTGTATTAAACCCTCCAACGGCAACTATCGAATTTTGTATCAAAAATGAGGATCCTTTTCAGGAAGATGCAAAGAAATCTGTTTCTACAGTATGATCTTTGACAACCATCATTTTTTTGCAGTGTGCGTTTCATAGAGATAATACAGATGACTTCGAATGTTTTAATCTGGTGACTCAGTTGATTGAGGTGTTCAGTATCGAAGAATTGGATGATGATGTGGATTACGAGACAGTCAGCGATTGATTCTTCATTTCACTCATTTCAGTCACGCTTTTTGGTCTTTATTTGTTTTGATTCGCCTCCAAAATTCACTTAATGGGGGTTTATCGAAAGCTGTGAAAAAAGGAGAAAGTAATCCAACAAAAGTCACGCGTGAATGAGTGAAGTGGAAGATTCAACAGAAATCATTCAAAATCACTCCAGACAGTGAGAAGGCTTCTGCTTCACCACTCACCATTCTCCAGTGTGAGAAGGCGAGCGGAGAGGCAGAAGCGGAGTGGAAGAAACAAGACAAAAAGGGTTAAAGAGATGACGATGGCTAAAAAATACTGAGAGTGACGAACAGAATCCAGCGAGAACACAAATGAAGTCAGCTACCTCCAAATTAGAACTGTGAATACGAATGAGATGGGAATACAAATACAAACAAATGAAGAGCTTAAATCCAGAGAAGAATGGTGTCCACCTTCAAATCTTGAATGAGAAGAGATACAGACAGGTGGAGGGTGAAGAGTGTGTGTGTTTCAGATAGAAATCACGAAAAGGAGAATGATGAGATGAGGTGGTGACGTGGCTGAGAAGACATCAAGTGACATTCAGTGAGTTTGTGAAGTGATTGTCACATGAACGCGTGATGGACGAAGAAGGGAGCGATGAGTGGAGGATGGGATCCATTTGCGTTGAGCTGCTACTCCTTCATTTTCATTCCAGATGGAACACGAGTGGCCGAAGGATGAGAAGAGAGGAACTCCCCAATTTCAGAAAGCGTTGGTCGATCTTTCGGGTCAACTGAAACACAACGACGGATCAGCGACACAAACTCTTCACTCTCAAGTGACTCCATTTTCGGTCCAATTCCTGTCCCCGATTGTCGCTGAGCATTCACTGCATCCAGCTCTCCAAATGGCACTTGTCCAGTCTCAATTTCCCACAACACAAGGCCAAGACTAAAAACTGACGCTTTGTGCCCATCCACCGATCCAACTCCACTTTTTTCTTCCGCCGCCATAACTTCAGGTGCTCGCCACCGAAGACCATCCATCCCAGACTTGTCTGTCTCCAATTTCGGTTTCGCTTTCGTATCATCGAGTTTTCCTTCTTCGTGCTCGTTGTCGTCAATGTTGGGAACTGCTTGTTGTTGATGTCTTTGCTGACGAGCTGCTTCCGCATCCGCTTCACGAGAACTCATTTCAAGTTTCAGTCGAACATTTCCTTCCGCGTCAACCAGAATCCAGTGAGACGACAGACGAGTCAGAACATCACTCCATCGTCGATTAGCCACAACATGCTTCAATCCATTCACAACTTGAATCCCAATCACTCGCTTCCCAATCTCTCTTCTCTCTTTGTGAAGCATCGAATACAGCGTCGAATCCATCCGAGCTCCCGAAATCCCAAAATCCCCACTGCACGCCATCACTTCGGCATACTCCACTTCTTGTTCCCCACTCTTGTTCTCTTTCGTTCCTCCCTTGTTCGATTCACCATCCTCAGTCGACGCGAACGCAGAGTGGCTCATTCCGTCCGATCGGATCACTCCATTCGAACAATCTCCTCCAAACTCTTCCACTTTCTCCAGTTCAACTGGTTCTTGCTCGTCCATGTCAGTTGGCGACTTCTCTGCTTTGGTCTTCCGGCGACGGATGAGAACGATGACCACGATGGCAACGAGCAGAGCAACACAAACTGACACAATCAGAGGAATCAGCCAGCTCAGCAGTTTCTTCGTTTCGGCCATCTTCGCTTTCTTCGCATCATATGCAGATGAAGGGATGTGGAAGGTGATCGTCTCGTTCATCCACACAAACGGCGATCCTGTTCCTGGTGACTGTGTCATCGACTTGATCGTGTATGTCGTGTTGTGCGTCAGCAAGCGATCCTCGCCAACCACAACAAAGCTCGACGAGTCACCCATCAGCGAATACTCCTCAAATTCAACGGTGATGGCGACATCCTTTCCAGCTTCCTCCACAACAATCTCGAACGATCCAATCACTTCTTTGTGAAGGATCACAGACACGAACGCGAGTTGCTGGTCAGGCAAAACGAGATGAGCTTTGGCTCCGACGAGAGTGGGTGGCGTTGGTGTGGCGAAGGGGGGCATCGAAGCGACGTCGAACGCCCACGCCACCAACGGGAATGTGAGGTCATTGGAGAGTGTCGAAGACGAAGATGATGAGGGAACAATCCCAACAATCGATGTGATTTTGTAAGACGTTGAGTAGTCGAGATTGAAGAATGCAGAAGGCGATGTCAGCGTGCCCTTCCCATCCACAAACTCAACCTCTCCCTTCATTTCCGTCCTCTTCACTTCGTCCTCAATCGTCACTTCATATTTCTGCGACGCAATCGGGATCTTCACCTTCAGCTCCAACTCCATCCGTCCAGACAGCGCATCAAACGAGAGTTCCACTCCCTCAGTCAACAGCGGCCCCAGCTTGTTGAATTCATTGTCAACGACAACTGTGTTTGACTCTTCAGGTGTTTTGTGATTGGTCGTCATGAGCATTCCGATGCGGTTTGTGGCAGTCGTCGTGAAGCAGTCAGCAATCGACAGTGTTGGTCGAGGATGACCATCGAGATAGTTCAGATGCACATCAACGAAAGCTGACGAGTCCTCTGCAGTGTTCATCGAAACAGAAGAATCTCCATTTTGAATGATTGAGTTGTCGATGAAGGCAACTCGGGTGAGCGAGATCGACAGTGGTCGGTCTTTGGTTTGGTTGAAAAGAACTGCCCCACCTTCGGGTGAACCACAATCCGTCACCAGGCAGTCTGTGACCACACATGAGCCAAAGTTTGACATTTGGAATGCAGCACCACCAATACGGCTCGCTTCGCATTCGATGAAAGAACAATCTTTGAGCGTGATGGTTCTATTCTCCTTGACACAGTAAACACACAACCCTCCTCGTATCATTCTCTTCGATTCCTTGGCGGGAGTGCATCTTAAAAAGTGGAGATCAGTCAAGACGACATCACAGCTTGTGTCCAATGTCATTCCACCGACATATTCTTCACTCGAGCAATCAATGAAATTGAGTCGTGTGATTTCTGTTTTGGCATCCCCCTCGAGTCGAAGATCGAGGCCGCCAGCAAAAGAATAAGTGCGGTCAGAAGCAGAACAATCGTCGAACAGACAGTCAGACAGATCGGCGGGTCCATTGCTGAAGACTTGCATCCCCCCAGCGTGGAGAATTGTGAGACAAGACTTGAAGACGAGGTTGGTGAGTGAGATGCGAGAACTGGGTTCAAGTGTTTGAACATACAGTCCGGCAGTTTGCAACATATACCCATAAAGAGGCATGCATTTCTCAAAAGTGCAGCCGACAACTGTTGCCGAGTTGTGTGTGAAGATGCACATCCCTCCTCCGAACTCGTCTGATTTGACATTTGTGAAGTTGGACGCTCGAACAGTCACTGGCCCACATCCAGCAGTAGAGGCAGAGATGCTGACCGCTCCTCCTTTTGCCTCGTAGCCATAGTTTGGATATAGAATGTCTGTGAACGAGCAGGAGAGGATATTGATGGTGCCTGGATATTTGTAGAATGTGAGTGGGCGGTCCAATTCGTCGTACTTGCTTCCGATGAAGGGGCAGTGCGAGATGGTCACGGAGGTGTCTTTATCGCCACTGCTCGCATAGAAATAATAACCACGACCATCAACAAACGATTCGGTAGTGCCGTTGGGGTAAGTGATGGTTGGTTCTTCGTCGGTGTCGGGGTCGGGGGAGGAGAGGAGGGACGAGAACGAAGAATTCGAGCACAAAAGAGAGCCTCCATTGTTCACATCCCGAATCGTTGATCCCGACAAATGCGAACTTGTTCGCGATACAACACATCCCAACATCTTTTGTGACAAATGGGGAAGGTGTGGCTGGTGGGAAGATCCAATCGAACTCATGTTCACAAACGAGCAACCAATCAGCGATGACGAGATGCAACCGAACTCATCACTGTTCTTTCGAGCTGGTCGTGTCAGGGAGAGGCCAATCCCGTCTTGTCCCAAAATCCGAGAAGAGTCGAATGAGCATCCAATCGTCGACACCGAGACTGAACCACGAACGTCTGGAAATGACGACGTTTCAACAATACCAGCCAACTGGCCACTGCCACTCGAGATCGAGCATTTCTGAACCACAACTGACGAATCCATGGATGATTCCTCCAATGTCGAAGGAGAAATCAGAATCGCACTTGTCCATGGCGATAGTTCAATTTCACTTTCGGATATTGTCAGCATGCTGTCTGAAACATTCGCCAGCCTTGGTGTTCCAGCTCTGTTCTTCTCAGTCATGGACAAAAGTTCTCGGTTTTCCTGTCCAGAAACACTGAGCGGTGAAATTTGGTTTTTATGTTGTCAGACACTTCATCATCAAAAAAAACCATTGTGGCGAGAAAATCAGAGCGAGCAGTTGTTTCATGATGGAGATACGGAAGAATGAAGGGTCTGAAAAAAAGTGACAAAAATATGTGCTCAACCACAATCGACAATTTTTCACACAGTGAGAGGTGGTGATGAGATGAGATCATTGATACCGAAATTAGCGAGATCCTCAGCCTCCTCCGCAAGAAAAAGAAAACATTCGTAAAAAAACGTCTACAGTGGAATGGTTCGTATTTCTCACCCACGAACTGTAGACCAGTCTACTAACCTCGATGCGTGTCGATGTTATGTCACCTCCACACATGTGTCGTTTCAGCATCGAACTCCTTTCCCAAATCGTCAGACCAGAGTTTGTCATTTTTCCTGCCGATCACTTTTGTCCATGACTGTCTGCTGTCTTCTTTCGGCAGAATTGTCGATGAGCGAAAATCGCATCCATTTCAAAGAAAATGACGAGTTCGTCAATGAGAAGATGCAATTGTTCTGATCATGCACGGCGAACATTTGTTCGTTTAGGCTGTTTTCTGACATGTATTCCGGGACAATCTGTGTTCCAGCTGAGATTCTGTTGCTCATCCGATTTCCCGACAATTCCAGAGATCTGTGTTGGATTTTGATTTTGTTTCCAAGGTATGTTCCTTCAGCGAGGGTGACATGTTCAATTTCATTCGATCCGAGAGCTGCAGTGTTCGATAGGCGTTCCCGAAGTGAATGCAAATCTTTTGGATAAATTGTTCGAGGAGTGATGGTTACGATGGGTTGAAAGAGGCAGAGAAGGAACGAGAGAAAAATCATGGCTGGGATCCGAGACTGTCCGAGACTAGATTCTCAAAGAGAGAAGGTCAATTGAAGGAGATCGAACCCTTTCTTTGCAGAACTATTAATTCTGATTATTTGTCACTCTTTTCCAGAAAGAGAGAGATTTGGAACGATTTTTGGAAAAGTGTCCAGAATCTGGGAGTGTTCGTTTCTGCATTTTTGTGCTAGGTGCCTCAATTTCTTGAATAGATTGACACAGTTCGGTTCACCCTCCAATTTCCTATTGTGGAGTCATTGAGAGCAGAAATTTGTGAAATGGGGGAATCACGTCGATCGTACGAAATGATTGAAGAATCGACAAATGCTGGTGTTCTGTGAGTGAAGGCAGGCTGGTTCAGGTGATTGAGGTGAATCCATGCAATTGAACATCTGAGTGATTCTGAAATGGGTTGATCAAGACAGTTTCTCTCGCATCCCCCAAATTAACACGATTCTACCAACAGACTTTGACAATAAAGACATTGAACACCGAAACGACGACACAACTGTCACCCACAACACGTGTCGAACCCATTCATAAAAAGCTGAACACAATCCAATAAAAGTCACGCGTGAATGAGTGAAGTGGAAGATTCAACGGAAATCATTAAAAATCACTCCAGACAGTGAGAAGGCTTCTGCTTCACCACTCACCATTCTCCAGTGTGAGAAAGCGAGTGGAGAGGTAGAAGCGGAGTGGAAGAAACAGGACGAAAAGGGTTAAAGAGAAGACGATGGCGATAAAAATACTGAGAATGACGAACAGAAGCAATGCGAAGAACGCTGAAATGAAGGGAGCGACCACCAAATTAGAACTGTAAATACGAATGAGATGGGAATACAAATACAAACAAATGAAGAGCTTAAATCCAGAGAAGAATGGTGTCCACACCGAAAGCGGTGAATGAGGTGAGATACAGACAGATGGAGAGCGCATTGAAGTGAGCGTGTATGTTCGACAGAAATCACGAAAAGGAGAATGATGAGATGAGGTGGTGACGTGGCTGAGAAGACATCAAGTGACATTCAGTGAGTTTGTGAAGTGATTGTCACATGAACGTGTGATGGACGAAGAGCGGAGGATGGATCGAGAATGGGATCCAGTTGTGTTGAGCTGCTACTCTTTCATTTCCATTCCAGATGGAACACGAGTGGCTGACGGATGAGAAGAGAGGAACTCCCCAATTTCAGAAAGCGTTGGTCGATCTTTCGGGTCAACTGAAACACAACGACGGATCAGCGACACAAACTCTTCACTCTCAAGTGACTCCATTTTCGGTCCAATTCCTGTCCCCGATTGTCGCTGAGCATTCACTGCATCCAGCTCTCCAAATGGCACTTGTCCAGTCTCAATTTCCCACAACACAAGGCCAAGACTAAAAACTGACGCTTTGTGCCCATCCACCGATCCAACTCCACTTTTTTCTTCCGCCGCCATAACTTCAGGTGCTCGCCACCGAAGACCATCCATCCCAGACTTGTCTGTCTCCAATTTCGGTTTCGCTTTCGTATCATCGAGTTTTCCTTCTTCGTGCTCGTTGTCGTCAATGTTGGGAACTGCTTGTTGTTGATGTCTTTGCTGACGAGCTGCTTCCGCATCCGCTTCACGAGAACTCATTTCAAGTTTCAGTCGAACATTTCCTTCCGCGTCAACCAGAATCCAGTGAGACGACAGACGAGTCAGAACATCACTCCATCGTCGATTAGCCACAACATGCTTCAATCCATTCACAATTTGCAGACCGATCACTCGCTTCCCAATCTCTCTTCGTTCCTTGTGAAGCATCGAATACAGCGTCGAATCCATCCGAGCTCCCGAAATCCCAAAATCCCCACTGCACGCCATCACTTCGGCATACTCCACTTCTTGTTCCCCACTCTTGTTCTCTTTCGTTCCTCCCTTGTTCGATTCACCATCCTCAGTCGACGCGAACGCAGAGTGGCTCATTCCGTCCGATCGGATCACTCCATTCGAACAATCTCCTCCAAACTCTTCCACTTTCTCCAGTTCAACTGGTTCTTGCTCGTCCATGTCAGTTGGCGACTTCTCTGCTTTGGTCTTCCGGCGACGGATGAGAACGATGACCACGATGGCAACGAGCAGAGCAACACAAACTGACACAATCAGAGGAATCAGCCAGCTCAGCAGTTTCTTCGTTTCGGCCATCTTCGCTTTCTTTGCATCATATAGTAGTAAAATAACCCGGCGAGGGTAAAATAACCCGGGGTGAAAACCCCCTTTTTTGGGCCCCTCTTTCCGTCCATCCCATATTTCTCGGAACCAAAATTTTTTTGGGTCCCACTTTTTTTTCCATAATGTTTGTCTCAACTCCGAGTATCCATCGAGGTAGAAATCGAACCTCCAAAATAGGATCCTGGGCCGGGGGTGCCTATTTCGGAACCATATTTTGGCCTATTTTTGACCCATTTTTGGCTCCTAAATAGGAGGTCCTTAACATTTAAGCTTGGAGGATCCGAATTTCACGACCACTTTTCTCCACGCTTGTTCAAAATTTTTCTTTCTCGTTTCATTTCTGGTTGTTTGGGATGTTTTTCTTTCGAAATCACAATTTTTTGAAAAACGAAAAATCCTGGGGGGACCTGGGTGGAAATTCAGGGTCAAAAACTGATTTCCCTGTATACAAAGCTTAGTGATCTGAAAACTTGTTTTGATCATATCTCCACAACCAGACATAGTTCCGACATGAAGTTTTCACCAATATGGATGTTTTGTTGGATTATATTTTTTTCTGAAAATTTTGAAAATTTTCGAAGACCTCCTATTTTAGCGTCTTTGATAGTTTTCGTGGTTTTCTCAGAATCAACCCCAACTGCTCTCCTCCCAAGCACGATTCTAACCAATTTGAGCTTTTGGATTCGATTCTGATTGTGTTCGCATCATTTTAATGAAATTTGGAGACGGGTGCATCATCCCATGTCAAGTGACAGCTCTCCTTTCGAACCAAGGCCAAAAACCCACAAAAGAATCTCAACTGCCGCAAAGGGATTTTTCTCAAAATTTTCAGAAAAAAAATATAATCCAACAAAACATCCATATTGGTGAAAACTTCATGTCGGAACTATGTCTGGTTGTGGAGATATGATCAAAACAAGTTTTCAGATCACTAAGCTTTGTATACAGGGAAATCAGTTTTGACCCTGAATTTCCACCCAGGTCCCCCAGGATTTTTCATTTTTCAAAAATTTGTGATTTCGAGAGAAAAACATCCCAAACAACCAGAAATGAAACGAGAAAGAAAAATTTTGAACAGGCGTGGAGAAAAGTGGTCGTGAAGTTCGGATCCTCTAAGCTTAAATGTTAAGGACCTCCTATTTAGGAGCCAAAAATGGGTCAAAAATAGGCCAAAATATGGTTCCGAAATAGGCACCCCCGGCCCAGGATCCTATTTTGGAGGTTCGATTTCTACCTCGATGGATACTCGGAGTTGAGACAAACATTATGGAAAAAAAAGTGGGACCCAAAAAAATTTTGGTTCCGAGAAATATGGGATGGACGGAAAGAGGGATCCAAAAAAGGGGGTTTTCACCCCGGGTTATTTTACCCTCGCCGGGTTATTTTACTACTATACACAGACGAAGGGATGTGGAAGGTGACAGTCTCGTTCATCCACACAAACGGCGACCCTGTTCCTGGTGACTGTGTCATCGACTTGATTGTGTATGTCGTGTTGTGCATCAGCAAGCGATCCTCGCCAACCACAACAAAGCTCGACGAGTCACCCATCAGCGAATACTCCTCAAATTCAACGGTGATGGCGACATCCTTTCCAGCTTCCTCCACAACAATCTCGAACGATCCGATCACTTCTTTCGTGAGCACCAGAGTGATGTAAGCGAGTGGTTGATCGGTTGAGACGAGATGAGCTTTGGCTCCGAAGAGTGTGGGTGGAGTTGGAGTTGTGAAGGAAGGCTTCGAATCGAGGTTGAACGCCCACGCAGCCAACGGGAATGTGAGGTCATTGGAGAGTGTCGAAGACGAAGAGGAGGACGATGGAACAATCCCAACAATCGATGTGATTTTGTATGTCGTCGAGTAGTCGAGATTGAATGATGCAGATGGCGATGTCAGCGTGCACTTCCCATCCACAAACTCAACCTCTCCCTTCATTTCTGTCTTCTTCACTTCGTTTTCAATCGTCACTTCATACTTCTGCGACGCAATCGGGATCTTCACCTTCAACTCCAACTCCATCCTTCCCGATTCCGGAATCAGCTCAACCACAACATTTTCTGTCAAGTAAGGTCCCAACTTGACGAACTCGGGATCATCTTGAACTCGAGAGCTTGACTCTTCCGGAGTGTTGGGATTGGTCGTCATGAGCATTCCGATGCGGTTTGTGGCAGTCGTCGTGAAGCAGTCAGCAATCGTTTTACAGAAACCGCTGCTCCTCTCATGATGAGACGTGACTTGATCAATAATAAGTTAATTAAGGGGTTAGGCCTGAAAAGAAAGAACATGCAAATGAAATCTTTCTCGGTCGTGAACCGAGAAACAAATCAAGAGTAAAGAGAGAAGTGTAGGAACTTGTACGAGTTCTCTCTTTGAGTTCTTGAGGCTACCTCCTAATATTCCCAAGTGCCACTTCCCAGTGAGTACTTGGTTCTAGCTAATAAGCCGGGAGCAGGAGCAAAGGAAAAAGAAACTCCAATTCCCATTGGAGAAGAAAACCTGTGGGTGTGGCAGAGGTTGATGAGAGGAGCAGCGGTTTCTGTAAAGGACCGCCCTTCCAGTAGGTCCATTACGAAACCGGCTGCTCCTCTCATGATGAGACTTGAAAGGGACAAAGGGGAGTGAACAAAGAAGAAATACAAGCCTGAGGTATGAACTTGATGCAAGAACGAAGGCAGGCCGTGACCAGCTAAAAGGCTGCTGCCACCAAACAGGTTAAATTCAGAGAGCAAGACTGAAGTAAGAGCTGTTCGAGGACCAGTCGAAGTGCTCTCTTGCTCTAGTCTTCTTCTCTCTCACTCATGCCCTCTTTAGCGCGGGGGAAACAGAGCCTCGATCCAAGAAATCGCGAGTCGTCATTTGGAGGAGGCCTGTCCACTCTCAGCTACAGGAAGGGGAACAGCTGAAGTTTCATCTGTGAGGGACTTCCGATCCCGTCAGATTTGTGAGAGTGGCGCTGAACATCGTTCTCAACAGCTCGACACGGTGAGGGACGTGGAGTGCAATCAGAGATCTCGATGTTGTTTCTCTCCCTGTTCTATGTCAATCAAGGCAGTTGAGTCAGACGAGAGCTTGTCTGACTCCAAACGCTCCTCCCAATCATCAAGGTCTGGACTATTCTTCCCCTCCATCGACAGGATCGAGAAGCCCGTTCGTTCCGTTCTGAATCCAGCACGAGCCCAGTTCTCTGTTGAAGTCCCGTTTTGCAGTACTGTGACACCCTCTTGTGAACCCGCTCGCATCCTCCTCCTTGCTGCATAACCTCACGAGATGTTTCCTTGTCATTCAACTGAAGACACCTGTGTCCTTTGTGGAATCGATATCTTCCCTATTCTCCGAGTTGCCTCATCCGATGTCATTACAGCCTCCTCGTCTGCCTCAAACCCCAGATGGTTGGATGGTGGCCTCTCTTTCCGAAGCGATGTTGCAAAAATTGAGCCACAATTTTGAGATGTGAAACGTTCCCTCTCCCTGGCTTAGGTCATTGTGCTCAGACGTTTGACGGAGTTCGGTAGATAGTTGTCCGCACGTTTTGGAGTTTCAGACAGGATTGTTGGGAGAAACAAGACAGTATTGGAGGGTTGTCCTGAACGACGAAATTGTCGACTGATTCTGAACACGATTCAGCGATACTCTATCCTCTGCGAGGTTGAAAATGTTTAGCATGTCGCTGTTCTTCCTAATTGAAGTGCGATAACGAATGTGTTTAATGATGCCTGTCGAGAGGTGCAGTTGAGCGAGGTGCGGCAACAAAGGATCTAGTGATGGTCGATAGAGGTCATAGATAAATGTGGCTGGTCTCACATTCTCCACCTCATACCTCACCTCCTCCAAGATGCGCGTCTCACAAAGACGAACGAATGTCGAAGATTGTGCTTTGTTTTGGAACGAGCGGCTTGTTCAGATGGAGCAAGAGAAAAGTAGAGGGTAGTTGCGTCAAGAAGAGTTCAACAGTGTTGAAGGACGGATAACAAAATTCATTTCCAGTTCGAGCTCAGAACTGATCTCCATCTTGGTCTCTCTGAATCGCGGAGATATGGTCCTTCAATGTAGTCTTGACTCGCAATATCGCTTTGTTTGGATCGATGTGCCACTTATGGTGGACTCATGTATCGATACCACTCTGACTGTACGTTGGTTTTATGGATTCAAAAATGAGTGAGTTCACTATTGCTTGATATTGCCTTTTGTAGTCAGGTTCTGACTATCCCAGTTCGGCGGGACTGAATTCGATTCGATGTAATCCCAGGATTGTTCTGTGAATCAATTACTCGCGTCCTTTACTTCACAATAACCGACCGTCCACTTCGTTGAGTGGATTGTATTGATTGATTTGTGAGGTTGAGCTCCTTTCGGTTGAATATCTCTTAAATCGGCCGATATTGGCGAGAAGAGCGTCCAGTCTTGTTTAAGTTGTCATAATCAACTGTGATTTGAATATATCTACACGGGGTGCAGTCGAGACGATGGAAGATACCCAGTCTGTGTTTCGGAGACATTTCCATGTCGTGGTAATGAAACAACACCCTGCGGAAGCAAAGAATTCCCATCTGTGAAGGAGAAGACTGAATCTTCTGGGTCAGTGCAATTGGAACCGCACATTTCGGATTGAGAGGATCCCCTATTCCCACCACGAGTGAATAATTGTGTGCTGTCGCTCTCCCACTTGTTATCATCAATGAATCAATGTCCAGCAATGCCGGTTACCTCATTGAGATTCGATTCACGAGTTGTGCATTCGCTCCCGCTGATATGCCCCTCTTCGGATTCTGTGAAGACAGATGATGTGTTTGGACTCGATTGATTTAGTCGACTGTGATTGACGGGACCTTGTGTCCATCGTGTAGAGGGAATCGACCGAATCGCGAATGAGGCCTACAGTCGACGGGGAGAAACTGGGTTGTTGGGAAGTCATGGATGAGCTGTCCTCTACTGACTGGAGAGATTCATGAAAAGACATCATCACCGTGATGGTGTTGTTGGAATACTCAGAGTGGTTAGTCTAGCAAGGGAGTTCATGCTTTGTGTGATCTCTCTCCTCTTCCCAAAGTTAGTAGATGCGTTTTGTCCACAAACAAAGACTATTCAGGCTTTTGAGGTCGATTTCTGTCATCGCCATTTTGGTGAGGCTTCAATTCCTTGATTCATCGAATTGGGCGGGGGATATACGTGTCATAATTTTCCGACCTTCAGAAGAAGTTGTCCGATCGCGGCTCTTGCCAAGGATGAGGAAAACTGAATCTTTGCTTGTGCAGATGAGGAGGACTAAGTTTGAGTCGTACTCTGGCGAATCTGGAGACGAAAGCCGCCTTTGTGATAAGCTTCACAAAGCTTGACACGGTGATAAAGGAGATTGGACTTCATTGCGGAGGTGGTTTCCGTTCTGTAATCTAACTGAGAGGAGGGTTGTGAATGGGTGTCGGTAATAAGAGAGGTTTATTTCCATGTAGCTCTCTCTCGTGCTGGAATTTCCGAGTGAATCATCAGGATTCGCCTCCTTTCTTTCTCCTTCCCCAATCCCTCAATTTAGGATTGTGTTTGTCGATTCAATTGATCGTACAGGATCGGTATCGAACATTCCCTCCTGTGGGCAAGAGACGCATCCCTATTGGTCGATGCGAGATTCTAAGGACCAACTCATGCGTCCTGGCAGTGAGGAAGAATGTACACAAAGTGTGTTGGAGCGAGAACAAGCCTTGTTGTGTGATTTTGTGTGGACAGACGAGATTAATGTGGAAATGTGTGGATATTACAACATTCGCACGCAGGATGGATGTGTTGTTATCCCTCTCCTACTCCTTCGTCTTGAACTTGAGTTCTACCCTTTCCAAAATCTTCTCCTTCAGCAACAACGTCTGCAGTCACTTCCTTCCGCAGCAATTCTACTGGGCCATCCTTTCGGAGGCATTCGAATCTGCGAATAGGACGAGAGACAGATGTGTCATGATAGTTGAAGATTGGTGTTGGGAGTTGACAATCATCGCCTCGTTTCGACCGAAGCTGCGCAAAATGACGAAGGAAGTGGCTAGGTTCGACCGACTTGAATGATTGCATGCCAGGTAGATGTATTCTGCAAAAGAGTCCAAATGAGTATTCTTTGGCAGAATATATTCGATTTTCGATGGATATCAACTCGTGGTGCGATCGTGGTGTGAGATAATTTGGTGAAGGCGGTCGGGTTTCGATTTCGTTCGTAATTCACGAACAGTCCCTCTGAATCCAATAGGGACACGATTTGATCAATGTTGAATTGTAAACTTGGACCATTTGTTCTGGAAGACATTCGATATCGTTTGTCTTTCTTCCCGATTTGAAGTGGTTGATTCGAGCCGTATCAGGTTGATTTTGTTCCTCTTCATGAAAGGTTGTAAGAGTTTAGTCTTGCAAGCAGATTTTCGACGTTAAGACGCTCTGTGTCACCTTCACCTTCAGTTTGGCCTGACTTTCCAAGTTGATTGACAAGGTCGGCATCTACGTGGGGGTGTGAATCCTGGATCCATGGGAGAACGTTCTGTCTACGTTTTACCCCCTACATCCTATTCTGCTTCGCGAAGTGTCTGATACACTTACTCCGAAAGGAATTCGTCATCTTTATCTGGAGAGAGGGATGCCAGTTTTTGAGCATCTTGAATAAGATACGACCTAAGACGCAGAAAGTCACTTGATTGTTGTGAAGAGGTAATGTGGCTCGAATCTTTAACTTAAATTTGCATAATGAATTGACCAGGCCTAACCCCTTAATTAACTTATTATTGATCAAGTCACGTCTCATCATGAGAGGAGCAGCCGGTTTCGTAATGGACCTACTGGAAGGGCGGTCCACAGTGTTGGTCGAGGATGACCATCGAGATAGTTCAGATGCACATCAACAAATGCCGTTGGGGCCTCTGCAGTGTTCATCGAAACAGAAGAATCTTCGGTCTGGACAAATGAGTTGTTGATGAACGTGACTCTGGAGAGCGAGATCGACCACGGTTGGTCTCTGGTCTGGTTGAGAGTGATTGCTCCTTTTGCGACTGAATAACAATCCTTCACCAGGCAGTCTGTGACCACACATGAGCCAAAGTCGACCATTTCGAATGCAGCACCACCCACACGTCTCCCTTCACATTCGACGAAAGAACAGTCTTTGAGGGTTATTGTTAGATTTTCGTTGCGACTGGAAGCCCACATTCCTCCTCTCGTTATGGGCACCCAATGCTTGTCGGGTGTGCATCTTAAAAAGTGGAGATCAGTCAAGACAACATCACATGATGCATACATACACATTCCACCGGCAAAAGCGGGACTCCAGCAATCAGTGAAATTGAGTCGTGTGACGGACGTTTGGGCGTTCCCATAGAGTCGAAGATCGAGGGCGCCAGATTTAGTATAATAGATGACATATGTACAACAATCATCGAAGAGACAGTCAGAGAGATCGACGGGTCCATAGCAGTCGACTTGCATCCCTCCAGTGTAAGAAGTAGAGAGACAAGTCTTGAATTTGAGATTTGTGAGGGTTGCGGGATAAATTGTATCAAATGTCCGGACAATAAGCCCAGCAACGTTCACATCATTAGTTTCGAAGGTGTCACTGTCTTCAACAGAGCAGTCGACAACTGTGGCATGGTTGTAGGTGATGAGACACATCCCTCCTCCGTATTGGTCTGCTCTGATGTGAGTGAAGTTTGTCGCTCGAACGGTCACTGGCCCACATCCTGGAGTAGTGGCAGAGATGCTGACTGCTCCTCCCATGGCTTCGTGGAAGTGTCGTGCGTAAGCGATGTCTGTGAACGAGCAGGAGAGGATTTTGATGGTGCCCAAATAATTTAAGAATGTGAGTGGGCGGTCCAATTCGTCGTACTTGCTTCCGATGAAGGGGCAGTGCGAGATGGTCACGGAGGTGTCTTTATCGCCACTGCTCGCATAGAAATAATAACCACGACCATCAACAAACGATTCGGTAGTGCCGTTGGGGTAAGTGATGGTTGGTTCTTCGTCGGTGTCGGGGTCGGGGGAGGAGAGGAGGGACGAGAACGAAGAATTCGAGCACAAAAGAGAGCCTCCATTGTTCACATCCCGAATCGTTGATCCCGACAAATGCGAACTTGTTCGCGATACAACACATCCCAACATCTTTTGTGACAAATGGGGAAGGTGTGGCTGGCGGGAAGACCCAATCGAACTCATGTTCACAAACGAGCAATCTATCAGCGATGACGAGATGCTTCCGAACTCATCATTGTTTTTTCGAGCTGGTCGTGTCAGGGAGAGGCCAATCCCGTCTTGTCCCAAAATCCGAGATGAGTCGAATGAGCATCCAATCGTCGACACCGAGACTGATCCAGGAACATGTGGCAATGCTGACGTTTCAACAACACCAGCCAGTTCGCCTCTTTCACTCGAGATCGAGCATTTCTGAACCAAAACTGACGAGTCCATGCACGATTCCTCCAATGTCGAAGGAGAAATCAGAATCGCACTTGTCCACGACGAGACTTCAATTTCACTTTTGGATATTGTCAGCATGCTGTCTGAAACAATCGCCAGCCTTGGTGTTCCAGATTTGTTCTTCTGTGGTCTTGGTTCTTCAGTTCTGGCGTTGAGCGAAATGTGCATCCACTTCAAAGATAATGTTGAGTTCGTCAACGAGAAGACGCAATTCTTCCGATCGTGCACGGCGAACATTTCTTCGTTTAGGTCGTTTTCTGAGATGAATTCCAGGACAATCTGGGTTCCTGGTGGGATTCTTTTGTTCATCCGATTTCCCGACAATTCAAGAGATCGGTGATTGATTTCGATGTTGGTTCCAAGGTATGTTCCTTCTGCAAGTGAGACATGTTCAATTTCATTCGATGTGAGATCTGCAGTGTTAGATAGGCGTTCCAGAAGTGAATGCAAATCTGTTGGATAAATTGTTCGAGGAGTGATGGTTACGATGGGTTGAAAGAGGCAGAGAAGGAGCGAGAGAAAAATCATGGCTGGAATCCGAGACAGTCCGAGACTAGATTCTCACAGAAAGAAGATGCAAGGAAGGAGATCGAACCCTTTCTTTGCCAACATGTTAATTCTGACTGGTTCTCACTCTGTTCCTGGAATTATTAGATTTGGATGGTTTTGATTGAAGAGTGTACAGAAACTGGTGATGCCCATTTCTGCGATTTTGAAACAGGTGTCGCATTTTCTGGAATAGTTTGAAGACTTCAACAAGTTTGGTTGGTTCGCTGTTCAGATTGTGGGCAGATTGGGCGATCCGAATTGATGGAACAGTTCTATTCTGTTTTATCGATTCTATGTCGACACTCTGACGATCACGAACTCTATCTCCTTGTCTCTTCGATCTCAAAAACAGCAATCACCATTGCCAAGACTTGTTTCACCAGGTTCAATTTTTCTCATAAAATGATAACTGATACAATAATTTGTATGCCTATTCATTGAATTTTCTCTTTTTTACTTCATTTCTCTTTCACTATTCATTATGACCCTCTCTCCACCCCCCTCTCTCAAGCGAAAGCCTGTGTTCGATGGACACACATATCTTCTCTTAATCTTGCCTACACCCAGGTAACCAACAAGATTCTTGAGATTCTCATCAAGAACATGCCTCAATTGGAGTCAGTTGGCCTTGCCGGGTGCACATTATCTGACGACATATCACTCGCCTTCCGTCAACTCTTTATTTCCCCCTCGCGCTTGTCATCAATTGATTTCTCAGAAACCCAACTGTCGGACATCTTTCTTGCCACAGTTGCTGCCACTCCTGTCTCTACGATTAAACAACGCCCGCTCGAAATGACACTACACATGTCAAACTGTTCCAAAATTACAAATCCGAAGAAAAGCTCTCCTTTCGAACGAGATGAAAAGAGGGCGTCAGCGTTTCTTGTGAAGGACCTGTCGTTCTCTAATTGCATGGATTTGTCGAATCGAATGCTGTCGTTTCTCCTCAGGAACCTCACACCGACATTCAATGCTGTTCTCCACAACCTGGATCTTACAAATTGTGGTATGTAACTCTCTTCGATTTTACAATTGTTTTTGTTCCGCTATCTTACTGTAACATCAGTTGATTTCCATCAACCCTTTCTCATTATTAATCACTCTCAATCATCTCTGAATACCTACAGCGGCTATCACCGATGAAGGCTGCGCCATCATCGCGACTTCATGTCCAAACCTCCAGAAACTCGTCCTTTGGGGATGCCAACTTATTTCTGACGCCGGAATCTCAGCAATATGCCGTCGCTGTCGTGCTCTGACGCATCTTGATGTAACAAATTGCCGAAAACTCACCGATTCCGCTTGTATGTTCATTTCTGGCGTTGTGTGCGAAGATCCCCAACTCTCAAAAGCACACCAACACCTCTTCACTCTTGTTGAAGGAGTTCGACCCAAAGCGACAAAGAAACTCTCTCGGTCAGCCACAGCTCCCCTTACTCCTGTTTCAAACGACGAAACTGCCAAGGGACCCGACTCATCACCGAAACCAAAACTGAAGCGCGCAAAACCGAAAGTGCCTGAGCCAATCCGTCCGAAAATTCTTCCGCCTCAGTTTGTTGATATATCCCACATGCCTCTCCTTTCTCCGACCTCGGCAATCTCTCCAATGTCGCCATCGAAAGGCCAACACGACTTCCCAAACCCAAGTCCGTCGCCGATGATATATGAAATTGCAGACGTCAAGGAACACACTATGACAACAGATTACGGATGTCCATGTCTCCAAACATTGGTTATCGGGAAAATTGAGCTTACGAACCAATCTCTCTCTTATTTAACGACAGGCTGTCCACTCTTGTCAACACTCGATATTCATTCAACTGCGTCAGAAATCGATGCAAGTGGGCTTGTGCATTATATTCCGAAATTCGCGGTTGCCCAACACAATGGCGGTTCGGAGTTCACACTCCTCGTTGGTGGCATGCCCAAAATCACTGGTTTTACGCGAAAACTGAAAAGACTGTGCCCAAATTTGAATGTAAAATTCGGACAGTAGTGATCTGCTGTCTTTTAATCATTATTTCTATCAGTATCAATATTTTGTTCCGACCAGATTCTCATTTCCTATTTCACATGGTCCGGTGACTTCTGAACAAATATCTTTCTGTTCTTCGTTCCAGAATATCATTATTTTTTTGATATAGTCCAATTTTTCCACGAAAAAGAAGGAATATGGTGAGATCGAACTCGTTGACACATTTGTCAAGGATCGTAACGAATCTTCCGCCCCGTCTCCAGAGATTCTGAAAAGATCTCTTAAACGAGTCACGCTACAACATATTACAAAATCAGTCTTAAGTACTGAAAGTAACTCGAAATGGATGGTGAAGACAAGTGAGTGTGTTACAAACGATTCATCATGAAGATGCTGGCTCCCACAACAACGCAAACAGAAGCCGCCACTCCGACGAGAATCATTCTTCTCATCCCCTTGTTGGGGTTGAGATTCTTGCGGTTTTTCTTGTTCTTTCCGCTGTCCTTCTTTGGTGCTTCCTCCTTCCCTTTCGTCTTCTTCTCCTTATTTCGATCAGTCGTGTGTTTCGTCTTTCTCTGACTTGTGACTGTCTCTGAATCTCTTCTTCCACTCTCCTCCTTTCTCTCTTTCATCTCTTTCTTGATTTGTGCTTTTCGTTTCTGTTGTGCGGTATTGGGAGTGGAGACACGAGATTCCACAACCATCCTTCCAGAAATCACACTCTTCTCAATCTCCTTCGCTTTCGCTCTCTCAGCCTCCTCTTCCTTCTTCTTCTCCTCTTTCTTCTTTTCCTTGCGTTTTGCTGCTGTTTGAAGCTTTCTGGCGAGAACCTCGCTTTTCTTGTCATTTTGTTCTCTGATCCTCTGCTCTTCCATCAGCCTCTTCTCTTCCTCCTTTCTCTCCCTTTCGATTCTCGCATCTCTCCCTTCCTCAGCTTCTAACATCGCTTGGAATTCACGAGGGAGTGGTTTGTGTTCGTGGTGTGGACGCTTTCGTTCTTCCACTTTCTCTTCCTTCTTCTCGTCGGATTTCTCGAGAATTCTGCTTTCCCTGTCTGCCAGCTTCCCTTCGTCGAGCTTTCGATCCTTTGTCAACTTCTGCATTTTGATTTCTCTTCCTCTTTCGTCCTTCAACGTCACCTCATCTTCCAACACCCCACTCTCCTCTTCTTCCTTCTCTTTCCTCTCCCTCTTCTTCCCTTGCGGACTTGCTGATGAAAACAGAGTAACAATTCCTTTTGTTGTGCTTCCAGCCAGCGCTTGTTTCGCTTCGCTTGTGTCGAGGAAGGCGGAGAGCGTGGGCGTGGTGGTTGTGAACGGGACGCGAGGGATCGAGTCAGCGGCTTGTTCTTTGGCGACGCGTGCTTGTTCCTCTCTTTGTCTCCTCTCCTCTTCTTCCCTTCGCTTGTTCTCTTCTGCATCTGCCTTCTCTTTCTGTTTTCTCTCCTCTTCTTCTCTTTCCGCTTGTTCCCGTGCTGCTCTTTCTGCTTCTTCCTTCTGTCTTCGTTCCTCCTCTTCCTTCTGCTTCCTTTCTTCCTCTTTTCGTTTCTGTTCGGCTGCTGCCTTCTCCGCCCTTTCCTTCTCATCCGCTTTCTCCTTCGCAAGTCTCTCTTCTTCTTCTTTCTGTCTTCTCTCTTCTTCCTTCCTTCTCCTTTCTTCCTCCGCTCTCTCCTTCTCAATTCGTTCCTCTTCTTCTTTCTCCCTCCTTTCTTGTTCTTCGGCTTGTTCGCGAGCGAGACGCTCTTCTGCTTCCTTCTGCCTTCTCTCTTCTTCCTCCTTCTCTTTGGCGAGTCTCTCTTCTTCTTCTTTCTGTTTCCTTTCTTCCTCTTCCTTCTGCCTTCTCTCTTCCTCTTCTTTCTGTCTTCTCTCTTCTTCCTCTTTCTCCTTGGCTAGTCTCTCTTCCTCTTCCTTCTGCCTTCTCTCTTCCTCTTCTTTCTGTCTTCTCTCTTCTTCCTCTTTCTCCTTGGCCAGTCTCTCTTCCTCCTCTTTCCTTCTCTTCTCCTCTTCTTCCTTTCGTTTGTTCTCTTCCTCTTCCTTCTCTCTCCTCGCTCTTTCCTCCTCTTCTGCCTTCTCCTTCGCAATTCTCTCTTCTTCTTCCTTCTCTTTCTGCTTTCTCTCTTCTTCCTCTTTCGCTGCTTGTTCGGCTTGTTCACGAGCAAGTCGTTCTTCTTCCTCTCTCCTCACTCTTTCCTCCTCTTCTGCCTTCTCCTTCGCAATCCTCTCTTCTTCTTCCCGTTTTAGTTTCTCTTCTTCTTCCTTCTCTCTCTGTCGACGCTCCTCTTCTTCTCTTTCTGCTTCTTCCTTCTGCTTTCGTTCTTCTTCCTCTCTCTTCACTCTTTCTTCCTCTTCTGCCTTCTCTTTCGCAATCCTCTCCTCTTCTTCCTTTTGGCTTTTTTCTTCCTCTCCAATTTGTTTCTGCTGCGTGTCAGTATCGTCAGTGACCGTGGTTTCCGAATCTTTCTTGATGAACCATCCTGATCCAGATCCTATGGTTAGATCAGAATCGGTGAGTTCCCAATTACAATGAGTCTAGTATTATGTTGAAGTAAATCGATAAATCGCAAACATTAAAGCTCGTTGTCAAATGAAGGGACTTGCACTGAGCAAATGATGGAGGGATTCTGATGATCCGATTGAGACCTGTCTCCCATTGCTATTGACAGCAAAAATAAAACCAGTAAGGTATTCAGAACTTATAAAATCACAAACAGTTCCTGAACTTGTGTCAACAAACTTGAATTCAATTTGGGTATCGAACGGGAGTTGGAAGGGGATTTCGTGGAACGGTCGTTCGGGATTTTCATCGTATAACTCTTCGTCGCCAGTGGTTGCGTTCCTACAAACAAAAGAGGGGTAACATCACGGTTGAGGATGATAATGGGCAAACCAGTTGAATAAGGCTTCGACTGAACCTACAGGGACATATCTCCCCTCATCAGACGGGGACAGAGAAAAAAACACTATGAATGAGAATAATGAGATATAGGAGCAGGATGTACCTTCTATTGATGACATCGACACGTGATGAAGACGAGGGAGAGAGCTTGTGAGTCGATCAAACCATGAATCCTAGATTATCGCGTCATTCTTTCAATATTCCTTTTTATGAACAAAAATCCACTTACCGTCTCTTCAGATGCTTGTTAATTTCGAATTTTCCTGTTCTTGTCGTTCTCGTGATTTTCTTCCTCAGATTTCAAGCTGTTTACGAACCCACCTCTTTTTCAGTTCTTTTTCTTCCAATTCATTTCTGTTGCATGATACTCTTCTCCATTGTCTTTGTTACCCGTCTTTTTTCCCATCCTCTCTCAATCACATCCAATACCATCCCCATCGCTGACGAAGACGACTCTGAGACACCACCTCCTCGTGAGTCTGTTCACACCCCATTAGCATCTCCTGCCGCAACACATCTCAAGGACATACGATACCCTCCCTCAGTGACTGGAGTAGATGTTCAGACGTCCTCATCCCCATTCTCCCATCGTGCGATTCCTCGATCTGACTCATATTATCCGTATTCGAACACACGGTACACTTACCCACAACCATCCTACTCAGCTCCAACTCAACGTGTGAATTCTCCGAATATATTTGTTCAACAACCACAATATGGTTACAACCAATTTCCATCAACAGTTCCACTCCAACAGTCAAGATATTCCCCATATAGCCAATCTAATAGATATACCCCAACCACAATTGGTCTCTTTCCCTCTCTCACCATTTTTGTTCAGATCATCTTGACAGGTTTACATATCTTGACGATCCGTATCGAACGCCCAATCCGTCGTCGCGCCCACTGCCGCCCAATATTGTTATCATGAATTGACCAATAATAACTATTTTTGAAACAGATAACTCAAGAGAATAATCGAACCTCATCGGTAAACCATAAAAGAAGATGAAACAGGACAGAAAAGAATAGAAGAAACAAAAAGAGTTATGGTTAGCTGCTCCACAAGGAGACCTCGTGCTGTAAGTCAGAGTTCGTAAATCTAGGACAAAATAATGGTCAGTTGCTTTAAAGTTTGTCGATCAAGTTCCTGAGTCTCTTGGGACTGTTTGTGCAGATCTCATCGACTCCCTTGTTGATAGCCTTCACAAAATCCGCCTCTTTATCCATCGACTGGCTCCCAAAATAACACATCACTTCCAACCCCGCTTGGTGAACTTCTTGCATCATTGCTTCCGTCCATCGGTTCATCATTCTGCACGAAGGATGAAGATATGACGCATTGTAATATTTGGCAGCTTTGATAAATGAGGTGACGCCGTCAGGATGGGGGACTTGGATTAGGAGGGCTCGCTTGACACGGGGATCGTCTTTTAAGGGTTTGAGTAGATCGAAGTGGTATCCACCCAACACTTGGTCTGAAAGAAGGAGAATGGGGGAGAGTGCGAGGGGAAGAATGGCATACGTTTGCTCCAATAGAATGAGGAAATTGCGTGGATGCAATCGAAACTGGCATATTTCTCAATCTCAGTCATAACCAGTCGTCCTATGTCCTCTCGATCGGCTTTGAGTTCCACGACAAGCTGGAATAATGGTTAGCGACTTCAGAGAATCACACTTTTTTGCCAGTTGGACAGACCGCTTGAAGAGCTTCACGGAGAAGTGGAATTGTGGTAAGGGGAGTGTGTGGGGTGGAATATTGCTGGGAGAGGTACATGTTCGGATCTGGCCTGTCTCGAGACCAAGCGGCTTTGACCGGAAAACGGGATCGATCCCTGTGCGAATAATCTGAAGGAGTGGGGATCGTGTCATTATTCATTGTGACAATGGAAGGATATAGGCGTTCGTTGTCTGCCCATTTATCGCGGTGAGTGATGACTATTTCGTTATCGGCTGAGAGCCAAACGTCGATTTCAATGCTTGATGAGAGAAATCGAGGAGGAGGTTAAATAAAAAAAGAATAAGGAGACAAACACATCTGCACCCATTTCGATAGCTGATAAATAAGATTCAACAGTATTTTCAGGGATTGCGGACTCGCATCCCTGGAGTTAAAATGAGACGAGGAGAAAGGAGAAACTGGTTGCGAACATCCGTTGCCACGGTGGCCAACAACGAGCGTTCGTTTGGATGCAACACCACAGACGATGAAAACGAAGATTAAGCTCATTGTGAGCATTTTGCGAGATTTTTCAACTCTCCATTATTTGAGTGAAATGAATGCGAATGAAGACAAAAGGCAAAAATTGGTTCAAGAAAGAGATGTAAAATAAGATAGTGACAGTTTGGAGGAGAAAGAGTTGAGAAACATGAAAGAATCACGATGGTTCACAAAGATGACGACAACACACGGAAAGAAAACAGTGATGGATGGACAGTGAATAATCAGAATCCACGTGGTTCCCTTCCCAGAACTTCCAACTCTTCCTCCGCATCGTCTCCCTCATAAACCGCGTCTTGAAACGATGCAAAAGTCTGATCAGCATCTTGATCTTCACCCTCAAAGTATTTATGGCTGTCATCCGAATCAATAACACGTATTCTTTTCTTCACAGATTTGCTGTGAGTGGCCGCGGTGGATGTGGTCAGTTCGGCTGGTTTCTTCTGTCTTTGCGCTGTTTGGCTCGCCGGGAAAGAGATAATCACACACGTCCCCAGCAGCAACACGCCAGGCATCACGTCAACGATCACGTAGAACCACGAGTAGAGATTATACCAACTTGAGCTGAAGAACACGAAATGAGCGATCGAAAAACAAACCAATTTTCGTCATGATTCACACATTTCGCAAAGGCCACATCCCACTGGTTCTTGATGTAGTTCTTCTTGAAGATCGACGTCATGTTCCAGGCACAGCGGAAGATGTGCAACACACTCAGCGACAGCGTCAGAATCAGCAGCACAATCAGACGCCAACGAAGCGCCGGAATCTTGTGAGCACGTTTGATCGCTCGCGAGAGCAGGATTGCATAGTACAGCATGAGAACCAGAATCACAACATAGACCAGCGAATTGTTGATGTGCGACAGGACTGGCGTTTGCGTCGATTTTGTCGATTGAGTCTAAAGAGGTGCTGAGAAGAAGAGGAGGAGGCACACGGAGACAATGATTGACGTGATCAGACTCAGAACGAACGACGAGATGTTCACAACAATGAAAACTATCGAAACAGGGTCAATACGGTGGTGGCGAGGCGAGAGTCGGCGGATCAGCGACATGTGCAGCCACAGATGAAAAAGTTGCCACGATGAAAGATACAAATAGCGGGGTAGGTTGAAACAGAAAAAGTTGTTCGTGAAAGTGTTGTGTGGGAATGTGATCGCCAGCATCATCGACCGCAACAGGTAGAACAATCCCATCCCGAGCAGAAATCCCTTTTTCAGCACATTCTGTTGAAACTTAGACACAATCAGCTCTTCCGAGAGCAGCGACCCAGAAACGAAGAACAACACCAGAAACATGATCATCAGCACAATCAGCATGCCAGTGCCCTTTCCATAGATCGTGGGGCATGTGCTCGGAAGGGTTAGCTCAGTGATTGGGGGCATCTCCCAATCATGGTCCGATCGTATCCAATTGTTCCCACTGATGATTGACAAATCTAGATTTCATTGATTCTTCCTTTCTTTCATCTCTTCTGTATGTTGATGCAGGAAGAAGTGATTCGAAGATATTGTTCATCGCTTCGGAATTGTTCAGAAAAAGAGACTTTGCCACTTCTTTCTCAGATTCGGACATTTTTGGAAGCAGGTTTGATATTCTTGAGTATCTCTTCTCCCTTTTCTGATGTGTCATCATTTCATTCTTTTCATCCTCGATGAGTGTTTTTGAGTGTTTTTTCTTTCAACTCTTTTCTCATCTCTCATTGTCTCTTCCCGTCAGATCTGGATGAACTTCCAACTCGCTGTGCGATTGCAGAATCGTGTGGTCTTGTGTCGATCCTCTCTAGCATTGTCTCCTCTCACAGCTCGGTTGGATTGAGGGTTTGTTCCTCATTCGTCTCATCCTCAAATTCTGTTCTCTTTCAGAGCATTGCTTCAAGTTTGTTGGCACTGATTCAAAAGGCTATCGGACAATGTGAGAATCAAAATGCCCGGAAACTGACAGACATTGCGACACTCGACCAGCGTCTCGCAGAAATCATGCAAATCCAAAAATCGATGCTCGAAGCCTTCAACCTCATGAACGACCGTCAGCTGAGATTTGAAGCCACACTATCAGACATCCACCCTCTTCTGAACCGAGTTACGTAACGGACGTGGATGTTGGTCAATACAAATGAGCGATTCCAGAAACAGTCCAAAATCGGGGCCGACGCCATCGAAATATTCGACGAGGATTTCATTCAGAGGTCGGGCAATGCTTTTAGTGTGTGATTTGGATAGTACTCAACTTTTGGTTCACCATTACTGTATCGTAACACCCACCATGTTGTGGCAGTTGTGGCTAGAATCGGTGCTGGAGGATGAGTAAATGTTGTCATATCACCACCACTTTGACTTGGATTGTAAACATTATAGTATGTGTCAAGATTACCTTGATAGATTGGATGTGATCTCAAAGTGACAGCAGTATTTCCTCTTGAACTGATCGAATCATTGCAGTTTGTTGGACATCCACTTCTCTGGGTTGAGAAGCATAAAAGAAAATCAGAATTGTCATGAATTGGTCGTACTCTTGTCATTGTCTCATTGGGATAATTCTGATCACCAGTGAGTTTCTCTTCAACGAGAGAATCTGTAAGTGATCGCTCCAAATCATCTGGAACAGTTAGATAAGAATCAAGGTTGAGAGTTGACAATGCGATCTGATAAAAGCGAGCTCCAATTGTGGTTGTCGGTTGATCTGGATAGTATTTGTCGAGTAGTTTCACTTGGATGTTCTTCTGCATTGGATTATGGAAACAAGTGACTTCATTGTCGTAATGACGAAACAGGAGCATAATATCCTTTGCGTTCACAAGGACCATTTGTTGAGTACAATCAATACCTGATGGAGTCGGTGTCTTCTGAAATGGATAGAATGAGATCTTCTCTGCTGGAATGGTTCCAGGACGATTCTGATACATCTCTTTAAGCTTCAATTTTGCATCTTTTTTCATATTGTATCCAGCACTCATGCAATACACATCATCAATTTGATATTGCAATATATTCAGTGAGATGTACTGATCCACGAATTCTGGTTCTTTAGTGACTGTTCCAGCTGTATTATACACGATGTCTTGAGTCACTGTTGGTTGCTGAAATGATTGACCAATTTGAACGAAGTTCTTTGTGCATGAGGTGACAAGATTATTCAGAAAATAGGGACGATGTTGAATACAATTGAGAATTGCTGCTTTAATAGTTGGCGCTGCTGCTGTTCCAGTTACGAGTGATGATAGTGTATCTTTCAAAGTAAGTTCAGGATTTACAGAACAACAAACAAATGCATCCTCATTCATGTGAACACTCAATTTCAGATCACCAAAGAGGCATCTTGGATAGTCAGTCATTCCAGAGAAAATGAGAAGATCTTCAAGATTAATCGACACACGAATTGGCACATCAATAGTGTCTTTGAATACACCAGTTCCAGATGTTGTTGTGAAATCAGAAAGTGGAATATAAACACCAGCAACCGATTCATCATGATTCCATGCATTCTGCCAAGGTGTGTGACAATGTTTTCGATTCTCTAATTGACTCTTTGGTTTGATCATATTGTAGATGTGCGATTCCATTGATACATCATTGTTTGTTGTGCTTATGATTCTTTGATTGTTGTGAAGAACAGTAAGGTCACGAAAGATTGATGCTGAATGCTTGAGTCCAACGAAGATGAAGATTCTCTCATTCATGTACGAACCAATTTTTCCAGCAGTTGTTTGCCAATTGTTGACTCTCAATGTTGCAGTCATTGTGAATGTAATGAAGGAATCATCAATTTGACAAATGTCCTGATTACCAGTCAGTGGAATGATTATCTCTTGCCCTGTATAGAATCGTGCATTCTCTGATGGTTTCAATTCTTGAATCGAAGTACTGTGTGCCCCATCATTCAGAAGGTAATTGATGTGATGTTCAGACATGAGTTGCTGTTGTATTTGACCCATGTCATCTCTTGTGTATTCTATCCTTCCTGTGGTATTTCCAGTCAAAGATGATGCTCCAGTTCTTTTGTTTGTCAGATGTGTTAAATGTGAGTTCATTTTATCAAAAATAAAAAACATAATTGTTACTTTCATGTACTTTTTCTTTTTTTGTTTCTTCGCTTTTGGTTTCAGCTTTTCTTCTAGCTTCAGTATTTCGCCTCTGAGTTTGTTCGCAACTGCAGTGTTTCCTTCATTCATCGCTTGTTCATACTGAGCCATCTTTTCTGCATGGATTTGCTGATCCGACTTCACATCTGGAATCATCTCTATTCCTGTCTGTGCTACCTTCGAGATCAGTGGTCCAACGAAGGGGATGAGATTTAGAAATGGAGCTCCCACACGAAGAATTGTTTTTCCGACTACTGCTAATTTTGATAACCAACCTGGTGCCATTTTAATAAAAATAAAAAGATTCGAATACTAGTGAATTATTATCCTTTGAATTGAATTTTGGAATTGGACGAGAGTGGCATATCATCATTGGAGTATCGTCCATTTCGTGGAGGTTCGTACTCGATCATCTGTGGTTTTTGTTGACGATTGATCGCTTTATTTTGTTGATAAACGTCCATCATTCCTCCTAATCCATTGAGTATTCCACCTGCTGTTTGTCCGAATTTACTGTTTGTTTGAGAGAGCAATCCACCACCGACTTGAAGCAATGTTGGAGCTAGAGGTTTGATGAATTGAAAGAATTGCTTGCCGATATTTTTGAGTTTGTTGAAACTTCCTGGTGCCATTTATGTAAAAATAAAAAATACAATTCATTTATAATTTGAGCGAGGAATAGCTTTCGTCAGAGAAATGCCATAATTGAGGATGGTGTTGTATGCTTCATTGAAGGCAATACTCATATCTTTTCCACCAACAAGGATCTTGAAAATGGTTCTAAACACTGGGAGTTTATTCAGGCATAGGCACTTGTCAGATAAATCATCCAGTTCAATCACCACATCGTTGATCCCAGTTAGTGTCGCAATCAGTGCACATAAATCACTTTGGTTTGTGATCAGTTTCTTCGATGGTTCAATGAGGTTATTTAAGAGTTTCTTCTCACAAGCGAATGCATTTTTGTAGACGAGCAGGAGCTGATCTTTGAATGCAGTAATGTTAGAAGTGTACTCGCGTAGTGGAATAGAACGACTCTGGATTGGAGCTGATGGATACGTCTCGAGTGGTGGATCGTAAGCACCTCGTTCATTGTCCATCTCCACATTCGCACTTTGCTCACTATTTATCCTTCCAGAATTGGATCCTTTGTGATCGATGATGACATTGTTGGTGATTGATGTTGGAACTGAAGAAGAACTTGTGTGTTTTGTAAATTGACAACTTAGAATTGGTTGCATCACTTTCTATAAAAATAAAAAATATATATTAATGTTTTTAATCACTCTTTTCTTTCTGTACTGAGCATATTGATAATATCCAGGCATTTCAGATTGGTATCCACTGATATCATCATCTGTGACTGTTTTGAATGCTTTGGCTTTCAGTTTATTAACTTCTGTTGATATGTGAGTTGAATAGCGAGTACAGTATTCCGATAAATACGTTGGATCTTGAGTAATCATTTGGAGAAACACTGGATAAATCTGATCTTTGAAGGCTTTCTTTTGTTTCATACTGGGATTGTAGTCCTGAACATGATCATGAAGCCATTTGTCCCACATTTGTGATGCAATCTGTGATTGAATCGAATTGAACACCATATTGTCTAATACATGTTTCTCAAGATTTGCGGGGTTTCCTTGACTTGCACGAGTTATTCCCAATACACTTGTCATGAAGTCGCCTACAGCTCTCTTCATTATTGCATATGGTTGTTGAGATCGTTTAGTCTTCATCTCTTCATAGCTGATGTCTCGATAATTGGTTGGCAAATCGTATATTCCATTTTTGAGGAAATTCCGATGTACAGCTTTGATTTTCCTTCCGTGTTCTTGATTGAATGATGTGTATGGTTTCTGTCTTCGCCTATCTGGAGTTGGATTCATTGCATAGTATGTCTCCTTGACTGGTCTACTGTTGTAAGGAGTTAGCATGGCACCATTGACTGCAATCAAATCTCCAGTATCATTATCGTAGACCATCACATCAGGAACTTGTCCATATTGTTCTACTTTCGCAGTCCAATTTCGTCCAGTTCTCGTAATATACTCACGAGCTGATGGAAGACTACACAGAGCATCATTGCGTCTGGTTTGAATATCATCGTCAGCAAAGATTTGTTTCAATGCTGCTTGAGTCTCCGGTCCGTATCTCATTCTTGGTTTCTTCGCTTGTGCTTTTCTTTGTGGTTGAACGTACACTATCTTTTGTGACATTGTGTGTTTTCATACACAATAAAAAAACCAAAAGTATATTTTAATTAGAGTTAAATTACAAATGAAGAAATCGAATCAATCATTAACAGCATACGTGAATGCTAAATTAAGTGAAGCTTCACATAGGAATGTTTCTCATGAAGTGCAATTACAGATTCATCCAGACTTGAATTTCAATCGCAATAGTGTCAATGTCCTCGTTGGAAATAGAGGAAGTGGAAAAACATTTAATGCTCTTCGAGAGGTTGCCAAGCTCCAGAATGTTCAAGTCAGAAATGAACTCTTTCACCTCTTTGTCTTCGTCACTGATAAGAATATTGATCCAACCTTCGACAAATTCAAACCAATATTGAACGTTCCTTATGTCAAAGTCAAATACGATGATGCACTTCCATTTCTGTTGGAACTCTCTGAATCAAAAGCTGCTTATGAAGAGATTATTGACAATCAATGGCAGAATAAAATCACTGATGAATGCAGAGATGATCTCTTTGACTCACTTTACATTGATGACTTCTCAATGAAGAATCTCCAATCGATTATCCTTCTTGATGACTGTCGTAGAATACTTGGTGAACGGAGAACATCCAAAAATAGAATGACAATGATGGACTTATTACTGGAGAATCGTCAACCGAAATTCACTTTCTTTCTGACGATGCATGAGCTCTTCAGTTTGTCAGCAGACATGAAGTCAAACATCGATTCAATGTGGATCTTTGGAGGATTCAACAAAGAACGAATCAGTCGAGTCTATCCTCAGCTGAATTCACCAATTGATATTCGACACTTCTGGAATGTCTATCAACGAAAACAGAAATGTGAAGCAATCATTCTTCGATACAACACAGATGGAGTTGCACTGACAGAGATCAACAAAGAAGGTTTAAACCGAACTGTCCGTTAACTCTTGGATAAGGTTACCAATCGTGTCCGTCAACGTACGTATTGATTCTTCAATGTCTGATAATCTTTGATCCATCGAGAGTGAATTAGGAGGAGTGGAAGCATCGACATATCGTTTCCTCAGTGCAATCTCACCTCTTATTTTTGTTATTCGAAATCCATCAATTTGGATCATCCTATTCAGTTTCTGTGTTGTGTATTCATTCAGTTCTTTTTTATTCTTCTCCAAGTATCTCTGAAAGTCGTGGATGTTTGTGAACTCTTTCTGCTCAGGATCAAACGGTTCTAATATCTTTAGTGATGACATTTCAATGAAATAAAAATATTTGAAACATTATTGAAAACGAACAAAGTTCTCAGATCGAAGATCGCACTACGCCAAATTAAATTCAGCAATGAACTCTGGAGTTAAGTCGTCAATAGAGTCTGCATGAAACTTCGTGTGTTGGATTGGAACGTAGACAACTTTTGACAAACATGTGAGTCCATTCAGTAGTGTAGCTACGACATTGCCGTGTTTGTATTCGATGAATTTCCCCACGAATTGAAACTGTCTACGCTTCTTCTGAAACTTGGCAACAGTCTTGTCCAAGTCAAGATGAATCAACAGGATGTTTCCTGGTTTGTATATCCATAACATATGTGTTGTCTGTTGTCGTTGAATGTTCTTCAATTGTTCTTCACAGCTGGAGATATACAGTGCTTCGATTTCACGACTGTTTTGTGCTTGCTGTGGAGTGAACTTGTTCCAGTACGCTCGATGTGGAGTCATGTTGTAGTATTCCACCATCTGATTCATCAGTGAATGATTTGCCATTTGTGTCGCATTGTCTTGGAATCCATCTCTGATTGTTCTTATCACTCGATCGACAATTCTGTTGTGATTTCTGAATGGTGAGCTTGTGAAATATGTACTGACATTCTGATCCTTGAAAAACTCTGATGCTTCAATACTTGTCCATGCTGCTTCACCATCACCTCGAATGTTATTCACCTGAACTCCACGATGATTAATCAGATCATTGATTGCAGTCTTGACTTTGCTCCATGATTTATCCAGAACAGGAATGACTACCAGGTATTTAGTGTTGATGTTAATTGCGAAGAGGTAAATCTGAAGAACTGTTTTCGACGTTGGTGATTGGATGAACACAAGATCAATTTCCCATGATCCGAACTTGGGAGAGAAGTATGGTCGATCACAATTCTGTGGAACCTTTCTGTCTGATGTCTTCTGTGGATCACCTGTAATTGCTTTCGACATGAACTGCATTTTTGATCGAAAAGGATAAACAATTTTTTCTGTTGTTTTAGGAATCATTGGTGGATCAATTCTCATTCTGTCACCTCCTTTTTCTCTCTGGATTTTCCTCGGATGTGCTACACTCCATCTGTGATCATATTCCTCATACCAATCCTGAAATGATCTTCCTCCGAATGGGATTTGTTTAGTGTGAGTCAGAATGAAGCTTAGATCATCGTTGGCAATAGTTCTGTTAATTGAGGCTCGAACAAAAGTGTCTCTGTTCATTTTATTTGCATCCAGAATGTGTGATGTAATGAAGTGTTCCATTTGCTTTTGATTATTCATTATTGAGTTCTCAGCTTTGATCTGTTCATCTTCGGAATCATTCCTCTGTTGATGATCAAACAATCCATTCATATGTGCCAACTTATTGAGCACTTGCTGTGTTGTCTTGCTAAAGGCTTCGAGCCCTCCTGGGCGGAGAGTTGGTTCGTAGTGTCTGATCTCTCTCACAGGGTGTTTGGACGCAGTTGTTCTGATTGACATTGGTGGATTGGGATTTATGTCATCATCGTCCTCCTCTTCAAATTTCCTCTCCTTCATTGGATATTCATATTCAAACCCAGCCGATTTCAAGTTTCTCTTCAGTCCAGGAATAATTAGATATTCAGGTGGTTCTATTGCTATTGGTCTTTGCACTGGAATTGTGATTGGGATTGGTCTTACCTCTGCAGGCCTTCGAACTCTTGGTGAGAGATTCACTTTCTGATTCACCTCGCGATGATATAGTTGATATAGAGAGTATGCTCCTTCAGCTGTTCGATCTGGAAGACGTGCTCCAATGTATTTCATTACAAACTGTTGGACAATCCTTCTTCCATCCAACTCTGATAAATCAGGAGGGAATCCACCATTGAACCAATCCTCGAAATATGTTTCATCATTTCCATCAAATGGTCCATTAGAATCAGCGCCATGATAGACAGGTAAAACGTTTGTTAAAGACCATTTCTTTTCGACTATTTCGTTTTGAGAGTGTTGTGTACATCGAAGTAACCTATCCACTAATGCATTGATCTGTCGTGTGTTCATTTATTCAAAAATAAAGTTTGTGTTTATTCAATTATATAATCAGTAGCTTTCAGTCCATGAATGAATGGAGGACACGATTCATTATTCAGTACTATCGCCTTCAGATGAATTCCACTGAGACTGAGTTTCTGCTGTTGTATTTTCGCAATCTCAAATCCATTGGAGTCCTCTTCACTCACGATTCTTCTCGTCTGGAAGTTCAGTGTTGTAGTCACAGTTTTCTCTCCGTTCAGGCACTTCACATAATCGTCGCTTGTGATGTTTGTTTTCTTTAATGACACTCCTTTGATTTTGCATTTCTCATCTAGTGAGTAACACTTTGGTGCAAGACAGATCATCTGTTCACCTTCCTTTTCAATTGCTAGTCCTAACAGTTTCTTCTCATCATCAACTCCTTTTTCAGGATTGGGAAACCATTCGTATTTGTGTGCATCGTAGAATTCCTTGTCAGCAATTACGTATTCAAATTGTTGATGAATTCCAACGTTTGGATCACCTGAGATTGCCCAATATGCAGAATCAGTATCTCCCTCACAGAAATGAATCTTGTTCATGTCTAAGCACTTGTACATGAAGTTGTAGACGAAATTCAGATACCAGAACTTGGCATTATCGAGTGAGAATACTGCTTCTTGTAGACATGTCTTGCACGATGCTTTCTCTCTGTCTTCGATCACGATGTAGTTGTCCTCATTGATTTCTCTTGTTGCTACAAATCCTTTCATCATCTGTTTCAAGTATGTTCTCTTCTCGTTGCAGATTGTGATTGAGTTATACTTCTCAGTGTTCATTCCATCGTATCCGTAACTTCCATTCAAGTTGGTCTTACAGAATTGTTCTTTTCCCAAATTTCCAACCTTCATTGCTTCTATTCTGTCATTCATAAATGAGGTCACGAATGGTTCAAATCCAGCATGTCTCGAGAATACCGTCACACTCTTTACATCATCAATAATGAAGTGGCAGTAGTCGATGAGGAACCACAGATAGTATGTCGAAAAGAACATATACTGATCGTGTGTGCTCAAGAGTTGGGTCAGCTTTCTTTGTTTGTCATCAGTCTTCAATCCATGTTTCTTCATCAACGAATAGGTCTTCTCTCCAATGTTCTCTTCTGTTGTATTGACAACGATGTTTCTGAAGATCGGTGGGAAGTAAATGAAATCATTCATATGCTTCTCATCGATGTGTCCTTTCAGTTCTGCAACAAATAGTGTCTTCTGATTCTTGTCTTCGATAATCTTGTGACATTCTTTATCTCCTGTTGCTGTGTACAAACATCGTCCTGGCATGTACATTCTGTGATTAGTGTATGGATTGTTCTTGTTCTTGATTGATGAGAAAGCACTTGGGTAGAGAGAGTTGAAATCAACACCACAAACGTGAGTCATTATATGTTCTGTATCTATTGATTTGACAACTCCGTCTTCATATTTGAAGTGATTGATTGGAGTCACGTCTTTGATGTTCTGTCGATGTTGAACATTCGATAATCCACCAGTCACTGCTGCTCTCAGTTTGTGATATGTTTGCTCATGTGTCAGAGTCATTGGGAGTGATTTCCAGATGCAGTACTTCTTCAGTTGAATTCTCAATCGAGTGAGATGTTCATCTTTGTCTGACTTGTAGGTGTTGCAGTAATCACAGCAGATCTTCACGTTCTCTTTTGAATGACCTTTCGAATTATCGATTCGATCCAGTGTTGGTCGAACTGCTTGTGAGAAGTGACACTTGCAGATATAGCACACTCTCTTGCACAATTGAACAAACCAATCGTAGTCTGCTTCAGTGACATTTTTATCAGTACTGCGATGTGCTTTCTGGTCTTGATAAATGTACGATGCAACCTTGTACCTCCAGTACTGCTTGGTGATTTTTATTTCTCCAGATTGATCCACTCCATTGAAATCATCATCAATATCGAAGTCCTTGTACGCACAGGCATACTTGATTGCAGAAGCATTTGCTGACAGTGAGAGATTGTGCAACATGTCCACTTTGTACTGGAAGTTCAGATCAATGAGATTATCCAATGGTGCTATCATACACTCGACGTCTCTGATGTTGTAGAATTTCAGATAGTCCCAACGGTTCTTGAATCCTTGTTTGTTCCAATCATCAAGGTACAATTGGTAATCACTGTCGGACATTTCACTGTTGTTCAGACTGGAATAGAATTCATATTTAGAGAATGGTTCTTGTTTGCTCAGCACTGTGTCGTAGTCTGATGAATCAAATGATTCGTAAGCGAAGAATGATTTCTGAAGAGTGGTATTTCCTCCAAAAGCCTTCACTGCATTTTCCAAAGTCATTGGTCCTGTGTATGACATCATGTCAATGAATCGAAGTACCTGTTGTGTCTTCTCATGTCTGATCAAAACCTGTTTGTACTTTGTTGTTGATCCAAGGAAGCTCACCACTTTCCAATCCTTGTCAACCAGATCACGAAAGATGAGATTGATATCGAAACTGGAGCTATTGAATCCAATAACACTGACTTCATTCTGTGACGGAATCTCTGGGTCTTCATATTGATTGTTCTCTCTTACTGTTTCTGCAAACTTGAAGAGTTCTCTGATCCACTGCTTCACAAAGTCCTTTCCATCTCGAAGATCAAAGTAGATTGACTTCACCCCTGATTTTGTTTTGATTGCAGATGCAACAGAGAGTGGTTTCAAATGTGAGATCAATTGTGTGTTGTCATCTGAGAATAGATTGTCAAGAATGAGATCTTCCATGGTTTCGAAATCGTAAGTGATGTAGTATTGTGTTGGTTTGAATTCGTTTTGTCTTTTGTGTGCTATCAGAAATTCATGAGTTCTATTGTTGAGGATGTGTGGAACATACGGTCTTGGTGTCTTATCGAGTGAGATCTTCTTCACATGTTTTCCATCAAGTTCTTTGCACTCTCTGAGATGCTTCTCAAAATCTCTACTGTAGTTTTTATTCTTCACTTGGAATCCTCTTGACTGACAAAATGGACAGAGCTTGTATCCAGTGATTTTCTCAGGATCCACAATGAACATCACATGGACGAGAGTGGCTGTAAGTGGAATCATCAGAAGTGGGAGAACTCTTGCATCATCATTCTCGTTGATGTACGATTGACTGAGGAAGTAACGACCCCTTTGGGGGTCACTAGTCGAACTAGAGTTCGGGTACTTCTTCTTGTCTTCGTCGTATTCATAAATGTGGACGGTAATGTTGAATTGAATCATCGCTTTATCAATATCACATGCAATATCGAATCCAGGATAATTCTGCAGATGTAGTGTCAATTGTCGAGATTGGAGATGAGTGAGATTCATCCATTGTGCGAACAATCTGTAGGCTTCACTGTTTCTCATATTGATTGATATTTTCGTACCTTGAACTTCAGGAAGAGTGAGGAATGATAGTGCTTGAAAGAAGCAGATATTGTACTCAGAATCAATGTATCGAACATTCCTCGTTTTGATGTGTTCAGTGAGAATAGCATTGGCTTTTCCTGCAACTGGGAATCGATAGACTGCAACTAGAATGGAGTGGAATGCAATGTACATTGTCTTCGTATCCATCAGTGTTCTCTCTTGTGATTCTTTGATGAGATTGATTGCATACTTGGAATACTCATTGATGTCTCCTGCACTTCTTATCACTGTTGGGAAACTCTTTGATGTGTTCTCCAATTCTGGTCTGAAGTCTTTGTAAGTTGTCTGATCTTTGTCTTTTCTCTCGATGATCTTTCCAAAGTCAATACTGATCTTGAATGGATGATCCTTCTCTTTGTCAAACACTGTATTGATGAATGTTGTGATTTCCTCAACATTTTTCAGGTGATTGTGGAAGTACAACTGATATGGTTTTCCATTATCTTCAACCTTCTCGACTTCATTCTTTTTGAACTTCCTTCGTGCGTTCGTCAGACAAGAATTGAATGCTGCTTTGTCACGTGGTTCAGCAAGTAATATACATTCTTCAAATCCATCGAATGTCTGCACTTCTCTTTTTTCCATTTGTTCATTTTTCTTTTGAATGATCAAGAGATTCTTCATCCAATGATCCATCAGCTTCTCTTCAATTGATTTCAGTTTCCACGTCATTTTAAACACTTGCTTCTTCAATTCATCTTTGTTCACTCTTGGATTTTCTTTCATGATTTGCATTCTTGCTTTGCTGTCTTCTTCATTCATCATTGCATTGTTATTGTTCTCTTCAAGTTTGTGAATAAAATCATCGATCTGATAGTTGGTAATATTCCTTATTTCTCCTTCAAAGTGGAGATCTGGATTCTTGAGCATCGACAGGAGATATGCTCTCTGATGTTGGTAGTTTCTACTCTCTGGTTTATATGTTCGATCATAACCATGTTCATCCTTAAATTCAAAGGTGGTGTTTGGAAATAGTGCTCTAATTTTCGTGATGCTGTCTGTGACAAATTTCAGTGTCGCCGCCATTTACTACAAATTAAAAAATCCGAAAATAAAAAAAGTTGAGCGTTTATTTCTGTTTTCTCTGATGGGGCTTTATCGTTGCCTTTAGCCAGGAATCAAGTCTGATTCTGAACAATTCACTTCCGCCAATCTCTCGATATGTGAATGGAACCAGCACTTTCGTGTACTCACCCACGAGCTCACAATTGTATTTCTTTAGTTCATTTTCCACAAATGATTGAGTGTAGTGTCGACGTTTCGCTATGTGAGGTCTGTTTCCTTGATTCCACAACTTTGGTTTTATTCTCCATTCAACTCCCTCATGAACATACGTCACCGGCACATTATTTCTGACATACTCAGAGACTAGCGAACAGTTCTCTTCTCTCATTGATTCAATTAATGCTTGTTCTGAACATACTCGACGTCTTTCGTTGTACATCTCAGTTGGATTCATTTAATACAAATTAAAAAATTCAAAAATAATTTTCGTTCGTTGTTTTCTCTTTTGAGATCTTCTTCGACTTCAATTCCGTCATCGATGGGTTCGATCAGTCTTGTTTGATCAGAGAAAGTCCTTCAATGGGACACAATCATCCCTTTTCGTTCCTGACGTCTCTTTACCGTTTGATTTAGGTGTGTTATGCTTTCTACTTTCTCATTTGTTCTCTTTTCTTTTTTGCCATCACTTTTTCGTTCTCGATCATTCACTTTTTTCTTCTCCTCTCGTTCAGGTACACTACTTCGTTTTATCTTCTGGAATTTCGTTTCCGACTTATTCTTAAATGGTTTGTTCTCTTGTTCAATTCATTCTTTCATAAAACTCTTTTTTGTACCTTCTCTGATCGAACCGAAAAGTGACCTTCAGATCTGGTCGACCGCTGCTTCTTAGCTCTTGATAGGATGTTTCTCTCTCGACAAATAACTTGTGTGCTCTTCTTTTTTATTTATTCTTTTTAAAAATCTTTTCTGACCTCACTCCAACCGATCCTCTCGACTCCGACGCACTATCACGTCTCTCGGTTTCAAATGAAGTTTCACCGACAAATTTTTTCAAGTTTGTTCTCTTGTTGTTCTCATTCTTTCATAGGACTCATTCTTGTACCGTCATTTTCACATCACTTTTTGTCTTCTCTTTTTTCTCTCTCCACTTCACTCTTGGATTTTCATTTTCACTTCATTCTTACTTTCTCTTCATTGTCTTTCACTTTTTTCTAAAATTAAAGTTTGACATGAGTTCTAAAATTGTTGATCAACTTTTTGGTGCTCGTTATTTCTCGATCGATCGTCGATTTTGATTCAGAAGGTACGCCGCTTTGTTTTACTTTCTATTGACCTTGAATTCACGTTCTTCCTCTCTTGAATTTTTCATTTTAACTCTTCTCTTTTGATAAAACTCATTCTCGGACTCGATTTGGCTCTTTTTCAGTCTTCTCAGTTCTGGTACGGTTCGGTGTTTTATCGTTTGATTAATGCGGATCTGACTGGAGATTAACCGGTATGATTCATTTCTTTGCTCATTCTTTCCTAAAACACAATAGTGTACCAGATACAATCGATCACAAAAGGCACCTTCGAATTGGGTACATCGTTGCGCTTTATCGTTCGCTGAAGGTGGAAATCAAGAAATGAAACCGGCATGCTCACGTTTTTTTGTTTGTTCACTTTTTAAAATCATTATTGGGTCTCACACAACAGATCGTCTCTTCGATGGTACACGAAGATGTTTTAGAATTTAAAAAGTTGTTGCGAATGACAAATGAAACATGTATGCTCTATTTCCACGTTAATTCTTTCATAAAATCAATTTGTGTACTAGATAAAGTGGACTGAAGAGTGACCTTCGAATCAGGTCAACCGTCGTGTTTTAGGGTTCGAAAGGATATGTCCCAACAGGAACTAAACTGGTATCCTCTTGTTTTTGCTTTTTCAGTTCATAAAACCAAATCATAGACAAGATTGGATCGAGTCGAAAAACAACCTTCATGTCAGGTCACTCATGACTGTTTACAGTTCAGAGGAGTGTTTATCAAAACCGAAAAAACTTGTATGTCCTTCATTTTTATTCATTCAATTTAAAAATCATTATTGAACCTCTGATATGCGATCATCTCAACGCAGGTTCAATACCAGGTTTTACCCTTCGAAAATATGTTCTACTGAAGTATTGAAACCTGTATGCAATCATTTTTGCTTCATCTGTTCATAAAATTCAGTATTGTACCACAAATATCACTTCGTTGTTGTTTGTCTCGTTTTTGTTCAATATCGTTTCTTAAAATTCAATTCGCGCTTCACCAACTTTCGTTTGTTCACTATTTGAAAAATCTTGATGAAGAAAGAAGTAAAGTGAAGTGAGTAAAAAGTGCCCAACCGTCGGGTGGGACTATCCGATTGGAGTAAACTGTTCGAGAAAACAAGAGGATCAAATCGGAAACGTGAGTAATGAAATGAGGAATGAAATGTGGTGAAATGCGTTTTTGATAAAACAAACAAGGGGACGAGAAAAGAGCGAAAAACTCGAAACCAACAATAGGAAAAAACTAGCCGTCAAAAAATCACCAAAAATGAAACACTTCCTTCTCAGAATGCGTAGAAGGAGTGGTGATATGAGAAAACGCTGGTTGAAAATTGTGAAGTGACGAAAAGTGAGAAAAAAAGTGAGTGTTCAGAAAATGACGACTATGAACGTCGTCGAACAGGAAATCTGGGAAAAGCGTCGGAAGGACGCAAATATGAAGAATTTGAAAGATCTAACGTAAAAAATGAAAATTGAGGAAAAAATGTGAAAACGATGATGTGTCAAATGTGAAAGATCGGAGTGACGCCAAAAGGCATTTCCGAGAAGAATGAAGTGTAAAAACATCATACGGAGACGAATGCTAAGCTAAAAATGATAATGGAGAAATCGCATACACATTTTTTGAAAAGCGGAGAAATTCGACCAAATCATGGTGGGTCGGATCAAACTTTTTTTTCGAAAGTGTTTTTTCGCGAAAATCTCCCCATTCAAAATGATGAACTAATTATGTGGAGTCATAAAAAATATGTTTTGGAGATATAGCGGTTCATAGTGGTGAAATATGAGCTTCGACTTTTTCGACCTATTTTAGACCACTGTTCGGTACGTAGCCACACGTATTCTCAACCGATTTTCATCGGGTTTGTTTTGATCGACGACTCATATCGTCCCCGACATTTTAAATTTTTTTTTCGATTTTTTTCGAAGTGGTTCTCAAGTTGGATTCACTTTGTTCGAGTTCAAAAGTGAAAAAACATCGAAAAAAGTGACAACATTTTTGGATTATGACAAAAATTTGCTTCAAAATTGACGCTTAAAATGAGGTCGAAATATTGGACATATTTTTGGAATTTAGGTCAAATATTGGCATCATTGAAATGGCCTAAATTCCTTTTAATACAAGATTTAGAAATGGTCAATCGGAATTGACTTTTCGTTTCTGATTTCAACGACTATTTCAATCTGGTTCCCAAATCGTCTACTATACTACTCTCCCTCTTCGAGTTGTTCACGCGCTTCTTCTCTTCTTCATTCCATTCGTACAGACGACACGGCCAGCACAGAACCTTTTGTGGGCAAGTTCTACAGCATCTCAAACAACAGGTACGCCATTCATCGATGCACAAAAAGCAGATCAGCAGAATTGTTGAGAGAATCAACACCAACGAGGGTCCGATGATGACGTAGGGCAGATAGGTGGTGAACAGAAACGCGTTGATCTGCGGAACGACAGCACATCCCTCAATCTTCTTCACGGGGATCATGTTTGTGTCTGTTGTCCCTGTCGCTCCTTCAATCAACACACTCGTTTCGCTCCCCGAACAATACGAGCAATCAAACGAGGATGGCGTGATTGTGTCAATCCATCCACTTCCAGCGTAGACGTCGTGGGACCGACTATTATCCATCAAGCAAATCGACTAAAACCCATCAAGTTTTGCTCATCCCACCCAACCCGACGCACTCACCACCATTCGATGTTCTTCCGTCTGACGAGGCGAGCGTGAAAGTGAAAGAGAAGGTGAATGAGGAGGACGAGGAGAAGTGGACACGAGTCGGAGTATCGAATGAGCCGTCTATGCTCTCCAACCTATCGTCGTCGTCCTTCTCGTCGTCCTCGTTCGCAGGGTCTCCTCCTCGGCAGACGGAACAGACGTATTGATCGCCCAACGAGGACGGCACAGCAACACAAGCGCCTGTCTACTGTCTCCACCCACACCAACCTCGCCTTATACGTCCTCTGATGCTCGATTTGGAGTCGTGTTCTCGCGTCGACGAATCTGCTGTGGACAAAGGTGGAATGGGGCGTGGAAGGGATTTGTGCTGGAAGGAGAGGACTGTGCCACAGTAGTATAGAAGAAGATTAAGGAACCAATCTGAAAAAATCGTTGAAAACCAAAGTTGAAAGTCAATTCCGATTGACCATTTTTGAATCTTGTATTAAAAGGAATTTATGACATTTTGATGACATCAACATTTGGCCTAAATTCTAAAAATATATCCAATATTTTAACCTCGTGAAAAGTGTCCATTTTGAAGTAAATTTTTGCTTTAATTCGAAAATTTAGTCACTTTTTTCGACTTTTTGATTTTTTCAATATGACTAATTTGGCGCTTATTTGGGTACCTGATTGAGAAAATTCTTGAAACAAAAACTAAAATCTCGAGGACGATGTGACTCATCGATCAAATGAAACCAGATGAAGATCGGTTGAGTCTCGCCAGAGGCTTCGAACTCTCAGTGAGAGTATTCGTCGAGATCTGAGTTATTCTTCATTCAAAAAAGTTCGAAAAAAAGTGAACCTCTTTTGAGAAAACACTCGTATCTCGACAACGAGCAGAGATCGGGACTCGAAACCACTCGCAATCGATAGAGGACTCGATTTTGCATATGAGCTAGTTTTGTACAGAATGAACACCCTCATTTTATTGTTGCAAAGCATTTCTTTCATTATATTCAAGCAGTTTTGTGGGGCAAAACCTTATCTCTTCATCAGATCACATTTTGCGTTGATCCGACCCATCTTTTCTTTTTTCTTCCTCCATTCTCTCAATATCCGTTCTTATGTCTTCTGACCGTTCTCATTCGGATGTATTAGCCTCTTTCCGCCACTAGTTCCTCAAAGACGCGATATCATCAAACAATCCCTCTTTTCAGATTGTCAAACCAACTTCTCACGATCAACCGATGAAACCTGCAATCTGTCTGATATTTTTGGATATATTGTTAATATTTCTTTCAAATCCATTGCCAGTCTCTTCTATTCATCTGTCCATCTCTCAAATGTCTCGATCGTTGTCACCGTGGAAACCACTCTTGTTGTCAGGACGAGATCAGACTTTTTGCCCTTCACGAGTCAAAATCTCTCGCATGTTTTTGTCTTTTCCCAGATTTTTGCGAAGAAACAAAGAATATTTCTTTGTTCATGTTCTTTTGCCGATTCACATCTTCAGGTTCGCATTTTCTCCATTTACCATGATTGTAATGTTTCATTGTCATCTCAGTGGCTTTTTACGATCATCAGTCTCATAGGACAAACATAGTCAACTACACATTGTTCGAGTTACTCTTTGGGATGATGAACCAGATTTCGATCGACCAGATCTCACTGTTATGAAACGAAGGGGAAGAGCTGATCCAACGTATCATGACTATGGGGTATTGGATATAGACTACATCCTTTCTGGAGCCAGATTATTCCGCTATCATGATGGAGGACGAGTCTGGAGATCAGGATAAAGAAAGCCAAGAAGGACTTCAAGACAACAGAACGAACACGAAAAGCATGAAAAAAGATGTCTAGCACTTCAACGAAACAACTGGAAACATCATTCTGCACAGCTGACATTCGATTAGCATTGCCGATGAATACAAATGAACCCATGCTCATCCAGTGGAAATGGAGGAGATATTTCAGTTGCACAGACAACAGAAACCTATACAGATGATTCTATCACACCGTTTGCTGGATGTTATGCAGTGATTGGGGGAATAATCGTTGTTGATCTACCAAACCAAACATTCCAGCGAGGAAGGCGGAACATGGCGAATGGGAATGAGAAAGTGAAAGGAACAGGAAAACGGACAGTCGAGCGAGTCTGAGCGTCAATTGAGACGTCGGTGAGTGCCTTCCATCGGAGAGGCCACACTTTCTCCATGAGACGACGAGCTCGTCTTCAGATCGGCCTTCAACCGCAAACGGATATCCCACTCTCAGCAGACACACTCGCCATGTTCTCCAATCCTGACGAGGGACAGCAAACTGCATCGATCTCTCCAACTCTCCTGTCGTTTGCTCTCTCACTCCGCGAGATCCTCGAATCAGTCCCACTCGCTTCGGTCGGAACAGCATATCAAATTGCTGTCAACGACCTCCGACGAGCTGAAAGGGAGCTCGGCCAGAACAAAGAAATGGAACAAGCAAATCCTTCGCAGGGAGACCAACTTGAACAAGTCAAGTCATCAGCTCAGACTCGTTTCATGCCAAATCGGGAATATCTCGCCGTTTCGCTCAGAGGACCGCACAAAGACAGACTCGTCAGCGAATTCCATCGATTTGGAATCCCATTTAAGATGGCTCCTTCGCCCATCGACAACACTTCTCCACTCAACGTGTTTCTCTCGCCTCTCCTCTCCTCCGTCCACTCATACTTCAAACAGGAGACTGTCTCCTCCCACCTCCTCCCCGACATCTCCTCGCAGATCAAGTCCCTCGCCTACCAAATGACATCCATCCAAAATTATGCTTTTGACGTGTTGCCAGCCCTCGCCCAAGTCAAGCAGACCATCACCAACCAAAAGAATCCCGCCGCTGGCGAGGACATTTTCCGAAGTCAGTATGCGTCGTCTCAACTGCACCCATCGCACATCGCGAAATTGGTTGTCACGGCTGACGTGCAGTATCTCCACACGCGATTGATACGGAACCCTCTCCGCTCGCTGTTCATGCCTGTGTTCAGAGATGCCATTCTGCCTGCCTCTCACTCACTCACTGTGGGGCAATCCGTCATCTCTGATATACCTTCGTATTCTTTGAACAGCTCGTCGCCTGCCTCGATCATCAATGGAAATGCATTCCACGAAGACACCCTCCCATCACCAACAGCGCCAGTCCACTTTGACTACGTCTCCACACCGTCCTTCACATCCTCAATCTCAGACAAGACAACAGTGTCGATGAAGACACACAAATCAGACAATTCAGATTCAATTCCGTACGACGTCACATCCTCCACAGTCGGCGGTCAAGTTGTGTCGATCGACAGCGAGACAGGAACAGTTCGAGTGACAGCCGCGCCCATCGCTGGGGAAGGGACGGAGCAGACGGGGAGAGGATTCGGACATCTTCTGATGCCAGACAGAACAGCGATCTCGACACAGACTCTCCTCGACCACCGTCACAAATCGTGTCAAGCGTTTATCGAGGCTGCAAGAGTGTTTTCGAACGAGCAGGGGAAGGATGGGATTCTGCGGTATCGAAATGGAGAGAAGGTGTGTTGGATGCAGATTCCTATTGAGGAAGAAGCTGAAGACGACGATCCCAAGGCGATGAAAGGAAAGAAGGCGAAAGCGAAGAAAACTGAACCATCACCGATCGCTCCACAAAACAGCAAAAACATCGAGAAAAGGAAGGAACAGAGCGACAGTGGAAGAGACAATTGACAATCCGTTCGAGACAACTACAGAAGAAGCGCAGGAAGTGGTTCGTCGTGTCTTCACTGCACACTTCACTCGCCTTCTCCATTCTGCCGACCCTGCCTCAATCTCAAAGACGTCCTCATCGAACACTCTTCACAAAGGAGTGTCGACCACAACCCAGCCATCCCCTCTCCTCCCACCCGACATCGACTTTGCTGACTGCGACGATCCTGACATAATCCTCCTTCGCGACTGCTTCAAAGATGTCTCCCTCCCGTCTCATCTTCCGATCGACCAAGCAGCGGAAGAGAGCTGCGCCATCGCGAAACCACAACTCAGAGAAGAGAACGATCGCTCCAGACGCTTCCTCACAATCTCAACGCCATCACTCAGCACCTTCCAGCGTTCTTCCTGCTCCCCGCCTCCTCCACACTCAATCCGTCCGCTCTTCCTCCGATTCGATCTGTCGAGGCCATCAACAGCGACGAGACAACGAGTGTCCGCACGCGTGTAGACAGAGTCTCAATTGTGCAGCACAACACCGGAGAGCGGGTTGTCCATCACGCGGATGGGACTCGAGTCTTCCACTCTTTCGCATTCGGAGACAGCCCGAAGCTGGTTGAGAAGTACGAACAAGAAACCGAGTCCCTCGCTCCGATGAAGGCGATATTGTGTGTGGAGCACCCCAACTCGCCGCGCATCCTCATCTCACTCGTCCAGAAGAAGATCTGGTCGTTCCTCAACCAGTTCAACAGGTCAGAGGACATCGCATTGTCGATCCAGGGAACTCGGCTGAGAAGAAGAAGATTGTGATCACCGAACCAGACAACAAGCACATCCACTTCACTCCCGTCGGCAACGTGACTGTCGACTGCGAGCACTCGACGAAGAAGCCAGCAGCCAAGTTCGGTCCTCCCATACGCCTGCCTATCCTCTTCTTCAAGACAACAGACGGGTCGATAACTGTCAGACCTTCAATGCGAGCCACCCCAATTCTGTCAGGTATGACGAATCCCTCGAACTCGTCCACATCGAGCAACGAACAGCGACAGTCCAGTGCGACGTCTTCAAGTTCGTCACACGCCTCGCTTCTCCTCTCGCCTGTTTTGAAAGCATCGTCGTCCATTCCAGTCGCACCTGTCGTCACCGAATTGACCGAAGCGTATTCCTCGAAACGCCCACACACTGCCCGCCGGGTGTTCTTCACCGCGTTGGATGGGACAGCGTGTTGGGTGACAGCACGCACGATGAAGAATGCGACACCTCCAAAACGGGTACCTGGCGCGTTCTTCCCTTCGCTCTTCGGACAGAAAGGAATTGGAGTTCATGGAGAAGAAGCTGAAGGAGAAGAAGCTGAAGAAGGAGCGGATTGCGGAGCAGGAGATTGACGAAGCGAGAAAGGCAAAGTGAAAAGCAGCACAACTCGCACGAGCTTCGTCCGTCACTCCTTCCCAGACTTAAGCAATCACTTCGGAACTATAAATCTCCACTCAGCGCTGGATTACTCGTCTGTCTGCTCTCCACGCGCCCCAAATCCAGCTCGCAGTGGACACACTCATCACGACGTCGACACAGATCGGGCAGACATCACTCGCATCGCTCCAGACATCGCCGTTCATCCTCCCTCGTCTCTTCGTCATCAGACACAACGGCATGGTATTCGAGCTGCTCCGAAGGAAGGCAGTGTCTCGACTTCTCTCCTCAAACCAACTGCCAACAACAAACCAGTGAAAGTGTCTCGTCAATCGCGACTCCTCTCGTATGCCTCTCTCATCGCTCTGACACCAAGTCCACGACCGTCACCTTCAAACGGCGCGTCGTCTGATCGTCAGACTCAAGAAAAAACAGGAGTGATCTGTGCCCAACCCTCGACAGACGATCTGCACAGCCAGAACCCACTCTTACACAGCCAACACCGACACATTCACGGTTCTCAAGCTGTGCCGAGAACTACACTAGAGAGGCACACTGAAGGAGTTGCCATCGCGTTGGGTGTTGTTTTCTTGTCGAACTTGTTAACATTATCTGTCCTTTAATTTCTCATCATTGAGCCATCGGCATCTCTTCCATTTTACCTCGTAATTTGAGCTCTGTACCTTATAGTGACCATTGTTTCCTGAACTCGTGAAATCAACTCCATCGGTGTGATCAACCCATTGCCGCACTTTTCTTCAGAATCGGAGAAATACAACTCAAATAAGGTTTTGCCCCAATTTTTATGTTGATTTTGAAAAAAGGAGTAAATAAATCCAATAAAAATGGGGTGTCGATTCTGAGTGGGAACGACCCATATAGGCAAAAAAAGTGCAAAACCTTAGGGAGGGAGGAAGCTGGTGGTTTTTATTGCCTGGTGTGTTGGCAAGTCCCTAAGGCCCAGGGTTGCGATCCCTGTTTCTGACATTTATCTCATTTTTTGCATTCCGACGTCGGACAAATTATTGCTTCCTCCGGGGTTCGAACCTGGGACTCCTAGCCTAGTGGTACGTGCACTTACCACTCGACTACTCGTCCCTAATTTTCCGAGGATTTACCCTGGCTATATATCTGTGTAGAGGGGTTTTAATGACGATTTTTAAAAAGTTACGGGACACTTCAAAATCAAGTTTTGAAAACAGTAGTTGTTCGTCAAATCAACTTAAAATTTCACAGAATGGATGTCAAACATGATATAAAAACGATTTTCCAAAAATTTTTGAACAATATTGATTTTTGCCATATATCATTTTTTGGTGCATATGGTGCACTTGAAAAAATGAAGAAAAATCGATGTTCTCCAATTTTGATTAAACTCTCATCTAAGGTCATATCCGACACGGCGAATTCATTGGTGCAAGAATTATTGAAATCGGATCGGTAGTTATGGAGAAATTTCACTTTTGACAAAACAAAGGAGATTTTTTATTTTTCGAATTTTTTATTTTGTACTAAATGGCACAGCTAGAACTCATCGAAGAACTTGAACAAATTTTAGAATACACTAATCCCAATCGAAAGGACAGTGATATGATGAATTTCCTGAGTCAGAATCATGTATTTCTCATGAAATTAGGATTGTGGAAACCAGAACTGATTGTCAATTTCAAAACATTAAAACAATTATTCCAAAAATATGTTGACATCGATAACCCAACTTGGATGAACTATGACACAAAGAAATGGCGACGAAACCAACCTCAACTGATCTGTCAAATAGCGAACGTCAGAAAACTTCCCTATGCATCGGAAAATTTAAACGTCAGATTATCGAAAGAACAGATCAGTCAAATGGTGAAGGACTTGTTGAGAGCAAAACCTCAAAGTTTCTTGAAGATGAAACCAGAATCGTTCGAATATTATCGACCAATCTGTGCCGAAATCTGGATGAAGTACGTGAAAAGAAAAGTACCAAATTGGTTACTTCAAAAAGATCACCAGAAATAAAACTCGTTGTTGTTTTTTATTTTTGAATTTTTTAATTTGTATTAAATGAATCCAACTGAAGAGAATCGCGAGAGGCGCCAAACTCCCGCGAGTTTGTTGTACAAGGAAAGACGTCGAGTATGTTCAGAACAAGCATTAATTGAATCAATGAGAGAAGAGAACTGTTCACTAGTCTCTGAGTATGTCAGAAATAATGTGCCGGTGACGTATGTTCATGAGGGAATCAACAATTTTAATTTCAATGAAAGAGCAAACGAAAATGAGTCGACAAAAATACAATTCACAAATGATTGAGAAAATGATTGATCATAATCTCTCGACGACCAACGAGAATTCGGCAGTGATTGACTCACTTCAGAAGACAACAGAAGCACATAAGACAGCGATATCATCAATCCAAAAAGTAGTCAGCACAAATGGATCAATCACGACACCAGAAATTGGAGGATTGATTAATGTGAATGGAGCAAAGTGGAACATCTCAGAAGGATCACTTCCGAAGTATCCTGGCACATATCCGGCTTCAACATTTAAGTCTGGCATATCAATATCACAATCGATTGCAGAAACATCTGGAATTCAGTTCAATGGTGATGGTATCATTATGTGGTCACCGTGTGACTCCCCAGCTTTGTATTACTACGATGAGGACACTGGTTCAGGAGTATTTTCAATATCACCAACAGGAAGTTTTTCTCAACTGTCAGACAGAAGAGTGAAAAGAAATATTGAACCATTCCCTGATGTTCTTGAGCAACTGAATAAAGTGGAAATTGTTCGCTACCAATTCAACACATTCGACTCGAAGATCAACAAAGTGACAAAGCAAATAGAGAATGAAACGGATGAAGAACACTTGAAGAACTGCAAAGAGAAATGTGAATGCTTGAAGAAGGAAAGTGAGAAGAAACACATTGGTGTGATTGCACAACAGATCCAAGAAATCTTTCCTGAAGTCGTGAATGATTCCAATCCAGATTGTCTTCAAGTTGATTATGCAGAACTCTCCTGCTTCTGTATCAAAGCTATTCAGGAACTGAGTGCAATTGTGGGGCAACAACAGACACTCATCAATGAACTAATACAAAAATACAATTCACTGACTAATACCATGACGTAGTCATACTAGAAATGCGAAGCAGTAATACTCCAACATGAGATCAACCAGAAATTCATAATACTCCTTGATTATTTTTCCATTGATTGTCTCTGATGTTTCCATCTCAATTGATTCACCAGAACTGTCTTTGAACCAGATCTTCACAATTGATTGTCGAGTAGTAAGTTCCCACTTCTTTCGCTTCGCAATCTGTTCATTACAGAAAGCAACATACGAATCATTGTGTGCGTCTGTCTGGATCCAATCACCGTGGATTGGAATGTGTTGAGGAATGTCTTTTGAAATGACTGTCGATGCATCACTAATCTCTTCCTTCACATGAATGAGTTTGCAGTCGAGGAAGTAGATGTATTTTTGTTTTCTTGAATTGGTAAAATCAGGAGGGAGTTGAGCAGTGTGAGAATTCTGAATTGAGAAATAGCGTTTGACCATTCTTGTTTTCTACAAAAATAAAATATCATATTTGATTCTTAATAACCTCTCTTCACTTCTTCATATGCTTCTTGGAGTCGACGATCAATGACATATCGCACTCGTGGTTGTCCATTCTCAATCCAGAACAGCCAGTATGTTGCTTGATGTAGTGCAAGAATTGGTGGAGGAGGACCTTCTTTGGTGGATGTAAAATATGGATCCAGCGCGCCTTGTTTGATTGGTGTTCCTCTATAAACAATATTCACTGATTCTGCTGTTGAAATTCCTTCTTCTCCACCAGCAATTTCACTTCGATCTGTTGGAACCATGAAAGTGAAACAGGTTGCATCCGTGGCCGGTCTAACTTTCAGATAATCCCATGCTTCCTTAACGTTCGATATGTGATGACGAGGGACACAAAGGGAATTTTCAAACTCTTGTGTTGCAGAACAACCAATGAAATCACCATTTACCATCATCATTTGATAGAACTCTGGTGAGATTGTTGACATGGGGAAATTGGGAAAGTTAGATCCAAGCATTTCGAATTGACCAACGTAGTGAGGATTTCTAAAAACTGTACATTCATTTGGTCTTTCAGGGAACAAGCACATTAGATTCATGAGATTGTTGAGTTTGATACTGATGTTTGATCTCACTCCCATTGCATTTGCTTTTGATTGAAATGATTGTGTGTCAATTCTTTCTGCCTTCATGACGTACAGAGTCTTTGAATATGTATTGAAGAGGGATTGTTTCGTTGCATCAGTGATTTGATATCCGTAACAAATCGAAGACACTTTATCTATCGAAGAAGAAAGAACAGTGGATGTGAAAGATTTTAGAGTGATAAGAACTGTTCCAGTACTATTATTGAGTTCGTATTTATCATATTGCAGAACAGGATTTCCGATTTGTGTGAATTCTTGTGTCACATTTGTGAATTCTCCGTCATGCAACAGTTCATGATAAGCTCGAGTTGTTGTATAAGTTCTTGTTGGATTTCTTGCTAAGTCACTTTCAAATTCTTTTCGTATGGCTGTTGGAACTCGAATCGGACAGTACACGAGAGAATCAGTAGTCAGGTGAAATCTCAAACGCAAATTGCCAAAGATGGAATTTGGATATTGATCGAAGGTACTCAATGGAAGGAGATTCACGAAGGGAATGACCAGGCTGTTGATGGATGAGATCAATCAAGCAAAAACTGAGATCAGTGATCTCAGTTCCGCATTTTTTGACTGAGATCAGTGACTTATTTAAGCGTATCTATTTTTTCCTCATTTTATCGTTGTGATTGTTGAATTGTGATACGAAAAGGAAGGAAACAATAATAATAATTCTTGAGATGGATTCGGAGCAAGGAAAGATGCGGTGCCAGACAAGATTCAGTCCATTCCGAGAGAAGTCCCTTTTCTACATCGAGAGCTCAACTCCCATCTGAACAGCATTCTTCATTGTCACTGCCTTCTAATCTTCATGAAGTCGTGCTGGACTCTTTCTGAGTCTTTCTGCTCAGTAAGGTCAGCCAGAACAAAAGAACTCGATCGAACAAGAACCCTGCTTTTGCTGAGAGTGGGACTTTTGGTTTGCGGCTGTGAATATCTGAAGATGAGACTTTTTACCGTTTTACGTCTGTTTTGTGTGATGAGATCTTCCCAGTGTTGGTTTCGGATTTCAGCAGCTCGTCCACACAGTTCGACAGAGCATAACAACCAGCTGCCAAAGTGCCTGAGCAACATGTTGGTTCAATCATTGACTGAAAGAAATGGGTCGTTTAGACGAGCGGTGGGGTGGGAGAAGGGAAGATCGAAGCCGACGAGGTGGAGATTAGTTGGGATTGGAGCTGGAGGTATGAGTGTGTAGTGCCAGATGAGAAGGCAATCTCCATCTGTGTCATCACTGATTCCTTCGATGTAACTTCACAATCCGACTCCATCAAACTGATCATCAAGATCTTGACATCATCGAAAACCGCAAGAATCGACTCGTCAGGGTAAGATTGGATGAAGTCGAAGCGAGCGTGTGAGATAATTCTGTCGAAGGCCAGGCGATCCAGCAAGGAGAAGAAAGAGCGAGACGACAGAGTGTTCAGATGGAAGAACATACGATGCCAAACTTTCTTCAAAATCACCCGTTCCAGGCAGAGGTGAGGAGATACAGACCATCCCCTTGACACACCAACCTTGTCGAAACTGTCTCTGTCTCCAGAATTGCCAGAAGCGAGCTCAGTCCAGAGAAATCGTTAGCGTCGTAACGTGACATCTGCGGTGTGAGGGGGCAGCGAACGTGATGAGCGATATGAACTCAGGAAATGCAGAGAATTAAAACGAAACTTCTCTCAAAATGCGGGACAGAGCAACTTCGGCTTCTTGCTGCTCAGATTTCGGAGCTTTGCGTTTGGTAGTCTGGACGAAGACGAATGTGAGTTTGGCAAACTTGAAGAGAAGTCGTTCGATATCCATTTTCTCCATTTGTTGTTTGCTGGTGAAGATGGGTCGAGAAGAGGGAGAGGAGCGGTGTTGAGTGGGTTGGAGAAGAGAATCGAGTCGTAGAAGACGGGAGAGTCGGGAGAGAAGAGAGTGGTGATGACCGGAGTGAATTGACTGGGCTGTTCGAAGCAGAATTGAAGATCTCCACAACCCCGTTCAGGATTAGTTTGAGAGGGGAGACTGGACGAGGATCGAGTGTCTGGAGTGGAGTGCTTGACTCGAGAATGAGCAGTGCATTCAACACGACTGCAGTTGCGGCTTTCTTGATCACAATTATTTGACTCTCAGTGGCGAAGATGGGAAGCTGGTTCAGAATCCCCGTTTTGCTGAGAAGAGGAAGGAGAGGCGGAGTGACGAGTGTTCCGATCAGATCAATCTCTTCGGCGATGATTTCAGCGACATGTGATGTTTTACGATGGGAGTGGTTGTGAACGAAGGAGAATGGGGTGGAACATTCATCGACATCAAGTCATCTTCGGAATCTGATGGAAGATGACTCTCTTTTGTTCGTGCGAGGGAGAGACGATGTGAGGGTGCTGGTGCGATTCCTGAGTTAGTGAGACATGTTCTTTCTGTCGTCATCAATTTTATTCGATTTGAGAGTCGCGTTGGTGTTCGATTGTTCATTTGTGGCGTAGATGACGCGGAATTTCAGTGTATTCCAAACATTGCTGATCGTGTCTGAAATGAACGTGCTTGAGAGGTCTGCGTGGACATAGTTCGTTGTAAAGTGGAATGAGATGGTCGGTGAGGAGAGGAAAGAGTGCGTGGGAGAGATCTGGCTCCCGATGTTCGAGCTGGAAGGGATGTTGTTTGACGAGGAGTATGGAAACTAGTAGTTGGTGGAATGACTGGATCTGATGTCATATTTCTCCGGGCAACAGTTGAAATCGCCGGCGGATCCATTTCGAAGCTGATCTTCAGTCGAGAACGAACACCTGAGTTTATTCGAAAAGTAGAGGGCGGTGTCCGTTCCGTCAAACTTCCCCTATTTAGCCAGACTGGTGTCGAGTGGCGCAGGGATGAGGACGAGCTGTTGTCCTCTTTATAAGAAAGTGAGAGCAGACGGATCGACGGTTCTGTCCTTCAATTCTATCAAAGCGTATTGTCCCGTTCGAGTATGATGTCTGTTACAGAGAATCAATTTTGGAGACGATGAAGTTCGCTTTTGATCAGTTTGCCTTCTGAATTGTTCAATGGAATGTGAAAATCCAGAAGACTGGTATGAAGTGTTGTGAACTGATTGCATAGTGAAAAACAGGAAAAGATGAGGGATAGATGCTGTAAGAGACGGTTTCTGAGAGGTTAGCAGACACATAACATCTTCCTCTCTGTCTGCAATCGACTTTTAGGAATATGACGATCGATATATAGAAACTCTTTTTTCTTTTAAATACACTTCAAACATTGACTTTTTAGGTTATTTTCCAAAAAATGAGTCGGATTTACACGGTGAAAATTTCTTGTGATCAAAAAAGCTGAGATCACTCTGATCAGACTCACAAGTCTGGGAATGACCAAAGGGATTTTGAATGTATAAGTTGTTTGAGATCGGTCTTCTGGAACTAAGTAGTATCCACACACACTTGGATCCATGTTCTGTACATTTTCAAAAAGACTATAGCAATGCCTCATGTTGTTTTTCTCCTCTTGGGACTTGAATGTGTGATACAGAAATGATTCGTGAATGTGATTATTCTGGAGTGTATTGTCAATGATGTTTCCATGACTATCGATGAGTCTCATATCTCGAACTGCATCTGAGGATGATTTGTACCCATAGAACATTGCATACAGAGTAGAGTAGATATTCCCATCGGACACTGGTTTATCGAATGGAACACTGATCGTAAGATCGATACGCAAATGACTGTTCGCAAATTCAGTCACATCATGACCATCATAGCACAGTGGAACTTCAATCTCATCTCCAATTCTACATGGCATCGGAGGATTTGTTGGATGAATTTCCTGAATTGAATACACATGAGGTTCTGAATCCCACTGTTTTGGCAGATATGATTGCACTTCAATTTGTTCGATTAATGTCGATGTTGGTTTGGATTGATTAGATCTGAAACTTCTCATTTATAGAAAAATAAAAAATACAATATCATTATTTTCTTTTGTCATTTTCAATTTGGAATAATACCTAAATCTTTGTGCAACGCTTTCAGTGTGTGATTTGGATAGTACTCAACTTTTGGTTCACCATTACTGTACCTCAAGACCCACCATGTGGTTGCAGTAGTTGCTAAAATCGGTGCTGGAGGATGTGTAAATGTTGTCATATCACCACCACTTTGACTTGGATTGTATACATTATAGTATGTGTCAAGATTACCTTGATAGATTGGACGTGATCTCAAAGTGACAGCAGTATTTCCTCTTGAACTGATCGAATCATTGCAGTTTGTTGGACATCCACTTCTCTGGGTTGAGAAGCATAAAAGAAAATCAGAATTGTCATGAATTGGTCGTACTCTTGTCATTGTCTCATTTGGATAATTCTGATCACCAGTGAGTTTCTCTTCAACGAGAGAATCTGTAAGTGATCGCTCCAAATCATCTGGAACAGTTAGATAAGAATCAAGGTTGAGAGTTGACAATGCGATCTGATAAAAGCGAGCTCCAATTGTGGTTGTCGGTTGATCTGGATAGTATTTGTCGAGTAGTTTCACTTGGATGTTCTTCTGCATTGGATTATGGAAACAAGTGACTTCATTGTCGTAATGACGAAACAGGAGCATAATATCCTTTGCGTTCACAAGGACCATTTGTTGAGTACAATCAATACCTGATGGAGTCGGTGTCTTCTGAAATGGATAGAATGAGATCTTCTCTGCTGGAATGGTTCCAGGACGATTCTGATACATCTCTTTAAGCTTCAATTTTGCATCTTTTTTCATATTGTATCCAGCACTCATGCAATACACATCATCAATTTGATATTGCAATATATTCAGTGAGATGTACTGATCCACGAATTCTGGTTCTTTAGTGACTGTTCCAGCTGTATTATACACGATGTCTTGAGTCACTGTTGGTTGCTGAAATGATTGACCAATTTGAACGAAGTTCTTTGTGCATGAGGTGACAAGATTATTCAGAAAATAGGGACGATGTTGAATACAATTGAGAATTGCTGCCTTAATAGTTGGTGCTGCTGCGGTTCCAGTTACGAGTGATGATAGTGTATCTTTCAAAGTGAGTTCAGGATTAACAGAACAACAAACAAACGCATCCTCATTCATGTGCACACTCAATTTCAAATCACCAAAGAGACACCGAGGATAGTCAGTCATCCCTGAGAATATCAGAAGATCTTCAAGATTAATCGACACACGAATTGGCACATCAATAGTGTCTTTGAATACACCAGTTCCAGACGTTGTTGTGAAGTCCGAAAGTGGAATATAAACACCAGCAACTGATTCATCATGATTCCATGCATTCTGCCAAGGAGTGTGACAATGTTGACGATTCTCCAATTGACTCTTCGGTTTGATCATATTGTAGATGTGAGACTCCATTGAGACATCATTGTTTGTTGTGCTTATGATTCTCTGATTGTTGTGAAGAACAGTGAGGTCACGAAAGATTGATGCTGAATGTTTGAGTCCAACGAAGATGAAGATTCTCTCATTCATGAACGATCCAACCTTCCCAGCTGTAGTTTGCCAATTATTGACTCTCAATGTCGCAGTCATTGTGAATGTAATGAAAGAATCATCGATTTGACAAATGTCTTGATTACCAGTCAACGGAATGATTATCTCTTGTCCTGTGTAGAATCGTGCATTCTCAGATGGTTTCAATTCCTGAATAGAAGTACTGTGAGCTCCATCATTCAGAAGGTAATTAATGTGATGTTCGGACATTAGTTGTTGTTGTATTTGACCCATGTCATCTCTTGTGTATTCTATCCTTCAAGTGGTATTTCCAGTCAATGATGTAGCTCCAGTTCTTTTGTTTGTCAGATGTGTTAAATGCGAATTCATTTTAACAAAAATAAAAAATTACATTTATGCTTTAACTCTAGTTACTTTTTCTTTTTTGGTTTCTTCACCTTAACCTTCGGCTTCAGCTTTTCTTCCAGTCTCAGTATTTCTCCTCTGAGTTTGTTAGCAAGTGAACCGTTTCCTTCATTCATTGCTTGCTCATATTGTGCCATCTTTTCTGCATGGATTTGTTGATCCGATTTCACATCTGGAATCATTTCAACACCTGTTTGTGCTACCTTCGAAATTAATGGTCCAACGAAGGGAATGAGATTCAGAAATGGAGCTCCAACTCTGAGTATATTTTTTCCAACTGCTGCTAATTTTGAGAACCAACCTGGTGCCATTTTAGGAAAATAAAAATATTTGTATACTAGTGAATTATTATCCTTTGAATTGAATTTTGGAATTTGACGAGAGTGGCATATCATCATTGGAGTATCGTCCATTTCGTGGAGGTTCGTACTCGATCATCTGTGGTTTTTGTTGACGATTGATCGCCTTATTTTGTTGATAAACGTCCATCATTCCTCCTAATCCATTGAGTATTCCACCTGCTGTTTGTCCAAATTTACTGTTCGTTTGAGAGAGGAATCCACCACCGACTTGAAGCAATGTTGGAGCTAGAGGTTTGATGAATTGAAAGAATTGCTTGCCGATATTTTTGAGTTTGTTGAAACTTCCTGGTGCCATTTATGTAAAAATAAAAAATACAATTCATTTATAATTTATCTCGGGATTGCCTTTGTTAGAGAAATGCCATAATTGAGAATAGTGTTGTATGCTTCATTGTAGGCGATACTCATATCTTTTCCACCAACGAGGATCTTGAATATTGTTCGAAAGATTGGGAGTTTATTCAGACAGAGGCACTTATCAGACAAATCATCCAGTTCGATCACCACATCATTGATTCCAGTGAGTGTAGCAATCAGTGCACATAAATCACTTTGGTTCGTGATCAGTTTCTTCGATGGTTCAATGAGATTATTCAGTAGTTTCTTTTCACAAGCGAAAGCATTCTTGTAGACGAGCAGTAGTTGATCTTTGAATGCTGAAATATTTGATGTATATTCTCGGAGTGGAATAGAACGGCTTTGAATTGGTGCTGATGGATATGTCTCCAGTGGTGGATCATAAGCACCTCGTTCATTGGATACCACAGGTTCAGAGCACACTCTTTCCATCTCCATCTTCGATCCTCTATTATCTACGCCAGCTTTGCTCCTATCCTCGATGATGACATTCTTGGAGATTGATGTTGGTACTGAAGAAGAACTTGTGTGTTTTGTAAATTGACAACTTAGAATTGGTTGCATCACTTTCTATAAAAATAAAAAATATATATTAATGTTTTTAAATTCACTTTTCTGCTCGATCTATTTCTCCCATTCCAGAACTGTCCAACTGAGCAAATCGATAATATCCAGGCATCTCAGTTTGGTACTGATCGATATCATCATCTGTTCTTGTTGCATAGGCTTGGCGTGTCAGCTCATTGCAAAGTGTCGATATGTCATCTGAATAGTGATTGAAGTATTCTTTTAAGAAAGTTGAGTCTTGAGTAATCATTTGGAGAAACACTGGATGAATCTGTTCCTTGAAGGCTTTCTTTTGTTTCATACTGGGATTGTAGTCCTGTACATGATCATGAAGCCATTTGTCCCACATTTGTGATGCTACTTTCGATTGAATCGAATTGAACACCATATTGTCTATGACATGTTTCTCAAGATTTGCGGGGTTTCCTTGACTTGCACGAGTTATTCCCAATACACTTGTCATGAAGTCGCCAACAACTTTCTTCATTATTGCATATGGTTGTTGAGATCGTTTAGTCTTCATCTCTTCATAGCTGATGTCTCGATAATTGGTTGGTAAATCGTATGTTCCATTCTTGAGGAAATTCCTGTGCACCGCTTTGATTTTCCTTCCATTTTCTTGATTGAATGATGTGTATGGTTTCAGTCTTCGCATCTCTGGGGTTGGATTCATTGCGTAGTATGTCTCTTTGACTGGTCTACTATTGTATGGAGCGAGCATGGCACCATTGACTGCAATCAGATCTCCAGTCTCATTGTCGTACACCATCACATCAGGAACTTGTCCGTATTGTTCTATTTTCGCAGTCCAATTTCGTCCAGTTCTCTTGTTGTATTCTAACGCTGATGGAAGACTGCACAGAACATCATTGCGTCTGGTTTGAATATCATCATCGGCAAAGATTTGTTTCAATGCTGCTTGAGTCTCCGGTCCGTATCTCATTCTTGGTTTCTTCGCTTGTGCTTTTCTTTGTGGTTGAACGTACACTATCTTTTGTGACATTGTGTGTTTTCATACAAAATAAAAAAACCAAAAGTATATTTTACTTAGAGTTAAATCGCAAATGAACAAATCGAATCAGTCATTCACCGCATACGTGAATGCAAAACTGAGTGAAGCATCAAATAGGAATGTTTCTCATGAAGTGCAATCACAGATTCATCCAGATCTGAATTTCAATCGCAATAGTGTCAATGTCCTTGTTGGAAACAGAGGAAGTGGGAAAACCTTTAATGCTCTTCGAGAGGTTGCCAAGCTCCAGAATGTTCAAGTTAGAAATGAACTTTTCCATCTCTTTGTCTTCGTCACTGATAAGAACATTGATCCGACATTCGATAAATTCAAACCAATACTGAACGTTCCTTATGTGAAAGTCAAATACGATGATGCACTTCCATTTCTGTTGGAACTCTCTGAATCGAAAGCTGCATATGAAGAAATTATTGACAATCAATGGCAGAATAAAATTACTGATGAATGCAGAGAGAATCTCTTTGACTCACTTTACATTGATGACTTCTCAGTTAAGAATCTCCAAACGATTATCCTTCTTGATGACTGTCGTCGAATCCTAGGTGAACGAAGAGCATCCAAAAATAGAATGACAATGATGGACCTGTTACTGGAGAATCGACAACCGAAATTCACATTCTTTCTGACGATGCATGAGCTCTTCAGTTTGTCAGCAGACATGAAGTCAAACATCGATTCAATGTGGATCTTTGGAGGATTCAACAAAGAACGAATCAGTCGAGTCTATCCTCAGCTGAATTCACCAATTGATATTCGACACTTCTGGAATGTCTATCAACGAAAACAGAAATGTGAAGCAATCATTCTTCGATACAACACAGATGGAGTTGCACTGAATGAGATCAACAAAGAAGGTTTAAACCGAACTGTCCGTTAATTCTTGAATAAGGTTGTTGATGGTCTCGTCAAGACTTCGAAGTCTCATGCTGAGAGTGTCTGTCAGCGTTCGAATTGATTCTTCAATGTCAGATAATCTCTGATCGATCGAGAGTGAATTAGGAGAAGTGGAAGCATCGACATATCGTTTCCTCAGTGCAATCTCACCTCTTATTTTTGTTATTCGATATCCATCAATTTGGATCATCCTATTCAGTTTCTGTGTTGTGTACTCATTCAGTTCTTTTCTATTCTTCTCCAAGTATCTCTGAAAGTCGTGGATGTTTGTGAACTCTTTCTGCTCAGGATCAAACGGTTCTAATATTTTCAGTGATGTCATTTCAATGAAATAAAAATATCCGAAACAATTTCGAAATTAGATTAAATTAAATTCAGCAATGAACTCTGGAGTTAAGTCGTCAATAGAGTCTGCATGGAACTTTGTGTGTTGGATTGGAACGTAGACAACTTTTGACAGACAGGTGAGACCATTCAGTAGAGTTGCTACAACATTTCCGTGCTTATATTCGATGAATTTCCCCACGAATTGAAACTGTCTACGCTTCTTCTGAAACTTAGCAACAGTCTTGTCCAAATCAAGGTGGATCAACAGAATGTTTCCTGGTTTGTATTTCCATAACATCTGTGATGTCTGTTGTCTTTGGATGTTCTTCAATTGCTCTTCGCAACTGGAGATATACAGTGCTTCGATTTCTCTATTGTTTTGTGCTTGCTGTGGAGTGAACTTGTTCCAGTACGCTCGATGTGGAGTCATGTTGTAGTATTCCACCATCTGATTCATCAGTGAATGATTTGCCATTTGTGTCGCATTGTCTTGGAATCCATCTCTGATTGTTCTGATCACTCGATCGACAATTCTGTTGGGATTAGTGAATGGTGAGCTTGTGAAATATGTGCTGACCTTCTGCTGTTTGAAAAACTCTGATGCTTCAATACTTGTCCATGCTGCTTCTCCATCACCACGAATGTTATTCACATGAACTCCACGATGATTAATCAGGTCATTGATTGCAGTCTTGACTTTGCTCCATGATTTATCCAGAACTGGAATGACTACCAGGTATTTAGTGTTGATGTTAATTGCGAAGAGGTAAATCTGAAGAACTGTTTTCGACGTTGGTGATTGGATGAAAACGAGATCAATTTCCCATGATCCAAACTTGGGAGAAAAGTATGGTCGATCACAATTCTGTGGAACCTTTCTGTCTGATGTCTTCTGTGGATCACCTGTAATTGCTTTCGACATGAACTGCATTTTTGATCGAAAAGGATAAACAATTTTTTCTGTTGTTTTAGGAATCATTGGTGGATCAATTCTCATTCTGTCACCTCCTTTTTCTCTCTGGATTTTCCTCGGATGTGCTACACTCCATCTGTGATCATATTCCTCATACCAATCCTGAAATGATCTTCCTCCGAATGGGATTTGTTTAGTGTGAGTCAGAATGAAGCTTAGATCATCGTTGGCAATAGTTCTGTTAATTGAGGCTCGAACAAATGTGTCTCTGTTCATTTTATTGGCATCCAGAATGTGTGATGTAATAAAGTGTTCCATCTGCTTTTGATTATTCATTATTGAGTTCTCAGCTTTGATCTGTTCATCTTCTGAATCGTTTCTCTGTTGATGATCAAACAATCCTTTCATTCGTCCCAACTTATTGAGAACTTGCTGTGTCGTCGGTTCGTAGTGTCTGATCTCTCTCACAGGGTGTTTGGACGCAGTTGTTCTGATTGACATTGGTGGATTGGGATTTATGTCATCATCGTCCTCCTCTTCAAATTTCCTCTCCTTCATTGGATATTCATATTCAAACCCAGCCAATTTCAAGTTTCTCTTCAGTCCAGGAATATTTAGATATTCAGGTGGTTCTATTGCTATTGGTCTCTGCACTGGTGTTGGGATTTGTCTTGCCTCTGCAGGGCTTCGAACTCTTGGTGAGAGAATTGGAATTGGTGTCACTTGTTGATTGTACTTTCGATGATATTCTTTATACATCTTGTATGCTTTTTCACATCTCCAATCACTAAAACGTTTTCCCAAGAATGCAATCAGAAACTGTGAGACTACTTTTGTTCCATCTGAAATAGTTAAATTCGGAGAGAGACCTCCATTTAACCAATCCTCAAAATATGTCTCATCGTTTGCAACATACTCTCCATGTGAATCATAGACGTCATATAC